>JAMPIV010007365.1:0-72497 GCA_024509875.1 Oreohelix idahoensis | reverse complement strand
ACTCCATCAGCTGGAAGATGTAGTGAATACAGAAGACTTTTGGCAGCAAATTAAAATTGTATGGAAGGAGACATGTGAAGAAATACTGGGGAAAAGGGAATGACAACAAAAAGCATGGATAACAACAGAAACCATCAATAAGATAAAAGATAGAAAAAAACAAGAAAGCAGATTTAAACACAAGCAAAACCAGAAGTTCCAAAGCCAAGGCTCAAGAAGTGTACACAGAAGCAAACAAAGAAGTAAAAAGAAGTATCAAAAGAGACAAGAGGAAGTATATTGAGGAGTTGGTAAGAGAGGCAGAAGATGCTGCAGCCAAAGGAAATATGAGAGAACTGTATAGCAGCACAAAGAAGCTAACAGGGAAATACAAGCAAACAAGTTGCCTTATAAAAGACAAGAATGGAAAACTGCTCAGCAATATACAAGAGCAAATGAAGAGGTGGACAGAATATTTTGAGGACCTTCTCAATAGACCAGCTCCACAAAACCCCCCAGACATCCAGCCAGCAGAAGAAGAGCTCCAAATTAACTGTGAAAGACCAATGAAGGAAGAAATAAAGAAAGCCATAAAGCTTCAAAGAAATGGAAAAGTGGCTGGACCAGATGGCATTCCAGCAGAGGCCATCAAAGCAGATATTGACACAGCTAAAGAGATGTATATAAATTACTTGGTAAAGTCTGGGAAAAGGAAGAGATACCAGCAGAATGGAAGGAAGAATATCTGGTAAGGTAGCCTAAGAAAGGAAATTTACAAGAGTGCACAAATTATAGAGGAATAATGTTACTATCAGTGCCAGGAAAAGTATTAAACAGGCTTATCCTCGAGAGATTAAAAGAGTCCATAGACAAGAAACTTAGAGATGAACAAGCAGGTTTTTGATAAAACAGATCCTGTACAGACCAGATAGCCACTTTGAGAATAAAAATTGAACAAAGTCTGGAATGGAATTCACCACTATACATTGGATTTGTGGACTACAAAAAGGCATTTGACAGTGTAGACACAAAATCACATTGGAAATTTATGAGGCATTATGGAGTTTCCCTGAAGATAATTAATTTAATAAAGAAAACATATGAAGACATGACATGCAGAGTTCTTCATGAAGGACAGCTTACAGAACCGTTTGGGATAAGAACGAGAGTGCTAAAGGGATGCCTCTTGTCTCCATTTCTTTGCTACCAGGGTAACAAATGCATCATCCACAACAATTGACCACATCTACGTCACCTGTGCAGAAAACATTATAGAATGCTCTGTTCCTACTGTCGCGATGAGTGACCACTATCCTATATGTTGCACGTGGTCAAAGAATAAATATAAAGCTCCAAGAAATAAACTCAGACAGCTGAGTGAAAAGGCCCTTGAGTATAAGAGTGAGATCCATCTTTGTTTCATAGATCTGGAAAAGGTGTTTGACAGGGTCCCCTGGAGCAAACTTTGGGACTGTTTGGCAAGGAAGAACATTCCAGCACCTCTGATTCATGCTATACAGAGTTTCTACAAGTCTTGCAGGAATTATGTGAGGACAGCAAACCACAAGTCAGAAGAGTTCAGGACCACCACTGGTGTAAGACAAGGTGATATCCTGTCACTTTATCTTTTCATACTCCTCATGGACAATGTTATCAAGTCATGTAAGGAGAGAACAAGAAAGTATTCAGTGGAGTACTGGAAGATGAGACAGGTATGTATCATGGTGATATCCCGAGAAGAAAGAAGACATCAGATTAAGCTGGGAGAACAGGTCCTGGAGCAGGTCAACCACTTTAAATATCTCAGAGCTATTATAGACCGAAAGGGAGGCATCAAAGAAGAGTTGGCCACTCGAAAAGCAGCAGCTGGGAGACTTTTTCAGGCCATAAATCGAGGATTCCTCAGCAAGAGAGAGGTTGGTAAGAAAACAAAGATGGCTGTATACCGCTCCACCTATGTCCCAGTCTTGACATATGGATGCGAGTCATGGGCAATGACTACAACCCACAAAAGCCAGATCCAAACCTCAGAAATGAGGTATCTGAGGAAGGTGGTTGAAGTAACAAGAAGAGACATGGTCCGCAACCCCACGATACGTCAAGGCCTAAAATGCCACCCCCTGCAGACCCAAGTAGAACAGTCCCAACTTAGATGGTTTGGCCATGTCTGCAGAATGGGAGAAGATCGGCTACCACGACAAGCATGGGAAGCAAAGAGCCAGGGATCCAGACCCCCAGGACGACCCAGAGTCCGCTGGGAGGACAACATTAGACAATCTTTGAAGGACCGAGGAGTAGAATGGAACCAGGCCAGGAGGAAGACAGCCGATAGGATAGTCTGGCGCTCTCTCTTCCAAACCTCTACACCTCACGGTAGAAGGGGAACGAGTAAGTAAGTAAGAAATAAACATATCAGTATTAAATTTAGAAGTTTTAAAAATTTCAACCGTGAACTATTTTTACATGATTTGCAAACTGCAACTCTTGCCAGTGTTTACCAGCTTTCTGATCCCGATGACGCCATTGCCCATTGGACACGTATCTGTCTTTGTGTGTTTGATAACCACGCACTAACTAAAGAAGTTTGTGTGAAATGACAGGTCAAATCTCCTTGGATCACACAAGCAGTGCTAGACGCCATGAGGCAGAGAGATCAAGCTCACAAAAACAAGGACTTTAACACATACAGAGCACAGAGGAACAACGTGCAATATTTAATTCGTAGAGAAAAAAGAAATTACTTTAAAAATTTGGTTCAGAACAAAACAAACAGTAAAGATATATGGAAAGCAATCAACACCTTAGCGAACAAGCAAAATCTGTCAGTCTCGTCAAGCCCTAATACTTCATTTACTTGCACAGACTTCAGCAATTACCTTCAGGCAGAAATAAACAGTCTTAAATCTACAATACCAAATTTACTTAGTGACTTAGGCAGGCTGTCAGTATTTTGTGAGAACAAATGTACCAACAAAATTCCATCCAACATTCCGTTTATGACAGTTAATGAAGTGTATAACTATCTTCTAGGACTTAAAGATAATAACTCATCAGGAATTGATGGAGTCAGTAATCGAATACTGCGTTATGTGGCTCCAGCTATTAGTGATTCGCTTACATACATATACAATCAATGTATCGCACGGAGTTACTTTCCGTGGCACTTTAAAGTTGCTAAGGTATATCCTCTCTTAAAACCTGGCTCTTCCGACAATAATAACCTTGGTAACTATAGGCCAATCTCCTTAATATCATCTCTATCCAAACCACTAGAAAAACACATACATAAAATAACACTACATCACCTAGTTAACAACGGCTTGCTTATTGATAGTCAGTCGGGGTTTAGACCTAAACATTCATGTCACACAGCTCTAACTAAGATGATTGATAACTGGCACTTAAATATTAATAACGATAACATATGTGGGGCAGTTTTTGTAGACTTTAAAAAAGCATTTGATATGATAGATCACGCTATTTTAATTAGAAAACTAGAAACATCAGAAGTAAACCTTCACCTAGTGACGATAATTAAATCATTCCTGTCAGACAGAAAACATGTAGTTTCTTACAATAACTCTTGCTCAAACCCAACCGTAATAAATACCGGCGTTCCTCAGGGCTCTTTTCTTGGGCCTCTACTTTTTGCCATATACATTAATGACCTTCCACTACACGTCGAGCTGGCATCCTGTGACCTATCTGCTGATGACTGTACTGTCTACATGATTGATACAAGTTGCAACACACTCGAACTATCGTTACAAAAAGATACAGACAATCTGATTAAGTGGAGCATCGGAAATCGCATGCTAATTAATATAATTAAAACAAAGTGCATGTTAATATCAACTAGACAAAAATTAAAAAATTCAGAGAAAACAACACTTCAGATCTATATTGGTACCTTACCAATTGAAAACGTTAATGAACATAAAACTGTAGGAATAGTCGTTGACCAGCATCTAAATTGGAACTCACATGTTCATGCACTGACCAAGCAAACGGCACAGAAAGTTTACCAGTTAGCTAAAATCAAACATTTCCTAGATGAAGATGCACGTAAATTGTTCTATATATCTCACATACAAACAAACTTGACTATTGCTCCACAATCTGGGATGGTTGTTCTATGTCCAACACAAAAAGACTCCATTCACTACAAAAGCGTGCAGTGCGTCTAGTTTCTGACAACTGCCAAACACAGTGTGTAGATCTATACAAAGATCTCAAAATACTGCCTCTCATAAAACGCTTTCTGTTCAACAAAGCTAAATTTGTTCATAAAACCCTGTCACAGAATGCTCCAACATATCTGTGGCCAATGTTCAAATACAATGAAAGACGCAGTCAACACCTTAACAAAATACAAGTGCCCAAGCCTAGGCTTGACTTATTCAAGAAAAGCTTAGCTTACTCTGCTGCTCATCTCTGGAACTATCTTCCACATTATCTGAAAGATAACAACCTCAGTCCCTATTCATACAATCGTAAACTTTTCGAATACTTTATGAGTTCTGATTATCTGCCGCCCTAATGTGATTATTTTTCCGAACAAATGATATAATATCAAATGTAGGTTTAGTGATGATGTTAGTGCTTTTCAACATATTTTGTTTCATGATAATACTTAGTTTGTACTTTTCAACATATTTTATTTCATGTTTATAATTAGATACTGTGAATGTGAGTATGCTATTTTTTTGCGTTTACAACGTTGAATTCCTTGAATTGATGGGTAAAATGT
The DNA here is from genome assembly GCA_024509875.1 of Oreohelix idahoensis. Classification (NCBI taxonomy): domain Eukaryota; kingdom Metazoa; phylum Mollusca; class Gastropoda; order Stylommatophora; family Oreohelicidae; genus Oreohelix; species Oreohelix idahoensis. The sequence continues at coordinate 67,768 of JAMPIV010007365.1, read as the reverse complement.
ATGTAAGAATAAATGAAATCAGTATAAAAGACGAAAGAAAGGAAGGGCAGAATGTCAGACGGGCCTGCGTGCCCAATTCTCAACCCTTTGAAAATAAAGTTCATTCGTTCGTTCGTTCGTTCTTACTAGCAATAGACTGGATTATGAGAACATCGACAACACACAACAGAAATGGAATCCAGTGGACTCTGACTAAGCAGTTGGATGATCTGGATTTTGCTGATGACTTGGCTCTTCTGTCCCATAACCATAATCAGATGCAGGACAAATTGAAAACACTTGAGAGGTCACAGCAATGAGGCTTGAAAATACACAGGGAAACGACAAAAATAATGAGAATAAATGCAGGTAATGATAACAGGGTTGAACATGAAGAAACACCACTACAAGATGTAGAATCATACACATATCTTGGCAGTAATATAGACAAAGATGAAGTGACAGACAGTGATATCAAAATAAAAAGCAAGAGGAGCTTTTATTGCATTGGGAAATATATGGATCTAGACCCCCAGGACTAGAATGGAACCAGGCCAGGAAGAAGACAGCCGATAGGATAGTCTGGCACTCTCTCTTCCAAACCTCTACACCTCACGGTAGAAGGGGAACGACTAAGTAAGTAAGTAAAACTAAATTAGGTCTTACTGGGTGTCAGGAACCACTGAAATGTGGATTTATAATAATCAATAAAGGCTCGTTCTTCCAAGGGTACAACCACACCACAATGCCTGACATAAGAAATAGCACCTTTAACAGGAACTTACCTTTAATACCTTATACACACAATACGGCCTCACACGGCCAATAAACGCATCAAATACAATAATGAAATAACTACTGTAGACTTACCTTAGCAGCTTAATCTATCCCCTGCATACATGAAGGTACGAATTACATCAAAGAAACACTGCTATGAATATCGCTCACCTGAGCGGCAAAACTGAGAGAATGACCCATTCAAATCGTTGACATCTTATTAACCTACGGTCTGTAGAAATTACAACCTAGACCCTACCCTGCTCTAGAATTGCAACGTAATTATCAACCAGGACCGAAATATGGCAAGCACTCAGTTAGTAACCCATAATTTGAATCACCCAGCAATCTTTCTGGTAAAAAGGGAAATATGCGTCCTTCCTGGACGAAGGCTAGTTTCTGACTACCCAGCTTTGCGCCTTTTTCCCCCAACTTCCGGTGGTCACATGACACACGAGTTCGGCTAACCTCGGCCTCTCCGAGTGACTTAACACCGACCACAATACATACGATGCAATGCAGAATAGCGCTGGGACACTGGGTCTGATGTTGAAGAATCAATGTGAGGTGATGGAACTATGCACACTCTTCCTGATATAACACCTTCATTCTCTGAATCCACATCGCTGGACAAACCAGACCTAGAATTAACACTAAAATCACTACTACTGTACATGTCTTCATCTTCACTGAAATTTTCCATCAAACTAAGAGCCTGCTGAGCTCTAACACGAGTAGGTCACTTGCAAGAAGATGAAATAGACACCATCAAAAATAGGTAACACAAATTTTGTAAACTTTACACGAGGTATCTGATGCAAACGTGTTCAAAGAACTCGAAAGAGTGATGCTACAACTTTCCTGCATTACATTTTGCTAGTACCATTATCAGGTACATGACTTAAATCACTTGCTAGTTTTTTCCTTCTTTCGTTATGTCAGTTTATGAAATTTTTTTTTTTTTTTTGGTATCTAATTAGTAAATCGACTTTTTGTTACTCAACTAAGGCCAAAAACATCCAGAAATAATTACTACTGTCCAACAGTCCATTCAATTCCAAACACATTGATGTATAATACCGAATGGTTTAATATATTAAAAAAATATTTTACATGCTTTTAAAAAATGTCACATCAACACAACACAAAAAACCTTAAAAAGTCAAGAATTAAATAGTTAAACTTCAACAGCTGTTAAACCTTAAACCACAATCAACACATTTGTTAGGCTTCTCTCCTGTGTATTTTTGTGTGTATTCTGAGACAAGCACGATCAGTAAAACTTATACCACAAACATCACTGTTACGCACAGATTTTTCTGAGGCAATATATATTTACCTGTCTTGTTTGTACACTTTAATTTATGTAATCTAAGGTGCATAACTCTTGGTTATCTGAGGTTACATTTTTACAATGGTTGTTACCCGCTCTTCTGTCTTAACCTGGCGGTCTATTATTAGATCTATGTCTGGTTGTTATCCTTATATGGCTCATATAGGTCAGCTTTTCTGGAATGTTTGCAACCAGAGTTGATGTTTATTCCCTGACCATATAAGGCTCGATTTGGTCAGTATCTTTGCTTGGTATGTGTCCAACATCGTCCCGTTTGAGTTTAACTCAGGGGTCAACCGCTACTGCGCATGTGTGGAGTTTAGGGTTGTTTGAGAAAGACTTCCGTTCCAGGAGTCTAGGAGTGGTTTCGATCAGAGTGAGACGCGTTTCAGCATCCGTGATCATTTTTGACGGGGAAAATGGAAGTCCTCTTGAAGCAATCTATAGATATCAAGCGTATAAACACTTGAGAGTGAGTTTGTGTGACACCCCTGTCAGCACCTCTATGCCTGGTGACCTATATCCAGTCAAAACATTGTCTCCAGGTCAACTTGACACTCACTCACCTACGCAGCACTTACACCTTCGATACCTGAGCAAGACCTGTATTATTTATGGTGGTCTACATTGATACGATGCAACATCTAGTGTGAGTCTACACATCTAAGATGGCTCAGACAAGAACCTTCGTTCTAATATTATATGACGGTCAATATGGCTTCTTCAGCACCACCCTCAAATCAACATACATTTAACATCATGGTGGCTAACAGCAATTTAACATTTATGGTGAGCCAGCTCGTTGGGGTTTTCATGGTCACATTGTTAAGTTCGTCGTGACATTAGAAGGACAAGTGCCGATACGAGTGTCAATAGTGACATTAGAAGGACAAGTGCCGATACGATTATCTATAGCGACATTAGAAGGACAAGTGCCGATACGATTGTCTATAGTGACATTAGAAGGACAAGTGCCGATATGATTGTCTATACTAACATTAAAAGGACAAGTACCGATACGATTGTTTATGTTGACATTAGAAGGTCAAGTACTGTCGTCATTACAGTTTGGTCGATGCAAGTTCAGAAGTTTGATCAGCGTTGGATCATCGAATCTTTAGGATGCTGATTACTCCCTGTTCATTGCGATTTTGATGATAGGATTTGCTAAAGATAAGTGGCCTGTTTTGTTTGTGGACTGTGCCATTGTATTGTTTAACTAAGCCTTCTTGCACAAACTTTATATGCTGCATGTTTATATGTTACATGTCGTTTATATGTGTTTATATTTCAGCGGGTTTCGGTTGGGCGGAGTCTGTTATAAGGGTATGCCAAGTTACAGAGGTCCTATAACAGCGTTTCTGTAGGGACTCTGCAAATTTCTTTTGTGAAATTTGCTAGCGACATTCGTTGCTATTGTCGTTTAGGTGTGACGAAGTGTACCTTCCGTTGTTTTCGTCATATTTTTTCTATTCTTTAGTTTTGTTTTGATTTGTTTGTATTTGTAGGTCTCCCCTTCCTATTGTTTAGTTTTATACAACTTAATGTTTATACACTGTGGTGTCATGTGTTTTGTATGATTTTTGCAGTTATCATCACATTCTTTGTGATATTTTCTTGTTTTGCTGCATATTTAGTTGACTTCTGCGAATGTTTTCGTGTTGTCTTTGTTCATTGTTTACGTTGTTCTTTGTTGTCATTCACTATTGATAGACATATTTGGTCATGCACTATTAGCTGTGTAGTGCACTTATGGTAATTGACTGGTGGTGTTATACAGTTGATTATACAAGTTCTTTGCCAAAGACTTGTCTCCCACAGATATTGGGATAATGTAATATGATTATACAAGTACTTTATTTAAGACTTGTTACCATTAAGGTTGGAATAAGATAATTTATTATTTCAGGTTTTGGACTCATATTATTAGACATTATGTCTACACTCGAGTACTTTATTGAGCAAGGGAAATCCCTTGGCAAGACTGGTGATAAATTGGAAGAATTTGCGACTGTTCAATATGCCAAGGCATTACAGTTGGAAGAAAAGAGAATGAAAATAGAAGCTGAACAAAAGAAAGCAGAAGCTGAGAATTTGAAATTGCAGATGCAGGTGGATGAAAGGAGATTCCAGATGGAAATGGAAAAACAAAAAAGAGAAGCTGAGGCTGAAGAGAAAAAGTTACAAAGACAAGCTGAAGTTGAGGAGAAGAAAATCCAGCTACAAATAGAGGCTGAAAATAAAAGACTAGAAAAAAAGGCTGAAAATAAAAGACTAGAAAAAGAGGCTGACAATAAAAAGTTAGAAAAACAAGCTGAGGCTGAAGAGAGAAAGTTACAAAGAGAGGCTGAAGAGAGAAAAGAAAAAGCAAAAATGGAGCACGAAGAAAAACTCTTAGCTTTGGAGTTAGAGAAGTTGAAGTTGATGAACATGGGTAATGCTAATGATCCAAATAAGGTGTCATCTTCTGATAAGTCTAATACTAGTACTTTCAAGATTAAACTACCAGCTTTCAATGCTTCCAGTGACAATATAACGTTCTATCTGTATAGATTCGAACGTTCATGTAAAACACATAATATAGATAAATCACTATATGTTGATCAGTTGTCGAATATACTTAAAGGTGAAGCTCTGAGTATGCTAAGCATGGTAGATGAGTCTGACAAGAACAATTATGAGGTTGTCAGGGCGGCCTTATTAAAGAAATACCAACTTAACGAAGACAGCTATCGTCTTCAATTCAAAAATATGTTGCCAGAAACTGGAGTAAAATTCTCAGAATTTATTGCAAAAATACGTCTCACATTTACACGTTGGGTTGAGCTGTCTAAGACAGAACATACATTTGAAGCACTTATGGACTTACTACTTAGAGACAAAGTTATGTCTTCTGTCAATGAGTCTTTTCTTGCTTTTCTTCATGAGCAGGACGGGAGAGGATCCCTTATCCTACATAAAGGTCTAGTAAATAATAATCCAGTCTCAGTCCTTTTTGATTCTGGATGCACTACTATTGGAGTTAAGCAATCTCTTGTAGATCCATCCTGTGCTACAGGAAAGGTGATCAAATGTGTCACATTTGGTGGCACTTTGGAAAAGTATCCTACTGCCATAATTCACATTGCTACTCCCTTTTTTACGGGAGATGTGCACGCGTGTCTTCTACCAAACCCTATTGCGGATCTTATTATCGGTCGTATTCACAGAGTTAGGGAATGTACTCCGCAGCAGATTGCTGCTTGGGAAGAACAAAATATTCAAGCTACCAATGCAGTGGTCACAAGAGCACAAGCTCTTGAGATACCTCAAACTTCATTAACTGATAATAATGAAGTACATAGCCAAGACAGTCACTTGGTTATTTCACGTGACTCTTTCATAAAATTGCAAGAAGAAGATCTTTTTTAAAAAAATTCTTCATTCTAGCAAAAAAAGGTGATCCAAATCAGAATACAAATTGAAAATCTTGGATTACTATGAAGAACGGCGTACTTGTGCGTATGGTACAAGACTTGACTGCGTCTACACATTCACAAATTCTTGTGCCTATGAGTATGAGATTACAAATATTGCAACATGCTCATGACTCGCAATATGCTGGACATATGGGTTTTTCCCATACAAAGTCGAGAGTTCTTGCGGCTTTCTTTTGGCCATTTGCAAACAAGGACATACGTATTTACTGCCAATCTTGCAAAATACTTCAAGAGGTCAAATCTAGAGGACCACGACATGCAGCGTCTATCCCGGCTGCGGACATTCCTATTTGGCCGTTTCAGAAAATGGCAATAGATATTATTGGTCCTTTTAGGATCAAGTCGGCCAGAGGACATCAGTTTATCCTTACATGTGTCGACATGTGCACACGTTGGCCAGAGGCTATACCTCTTAAGAGCATCTCCACTGCCGATATCGCAGACGCGCTTTGGCTGATATTTTCTCGTTTGGGATTCCCCAGAGAAATATTGTCAGACCATGGTACTCAACTTATATCAGACACTATGTCACAGGTAATGTCTACTCTGCATATTAAAAGGTCTCTCAGCAGTATTTATCACCCAATGTTGAATGGGTTAGTTGAGCGTTTGAATAGAACACTCAAGACTTTACTTGGGAAGATAACTGAGGATCATTCTCAGGATTGGGACTGGGTCTTACCCGCGGCTCTCTTTGCTTATAGAGAGGTTCCTAATGAACACACAGAGTTTTCTCCTTTTGAACTTGTCTTTGGCGCGCGACCGCGCGACCCTATGTCTTTTCTCCACGATCTTATCACTGCTAATAATATTAGGGATGACACACAATCTTCATATGAGTATGTCATTGCTCTGAGGCAGAAGATCATCGAGGCATGCGAACTAGCAACTTCTTCATCCGATTTGCTAAAGAAACGACAAGGCAATTTGCAAATAAGAATAGATGTCTATGACAACTTTGTCCGGGTGACAAAGCACTCTTTCTACTCCCTTCTAGGGAGAACAGACTTCTTATTGCATGGAGAGGTCCGTATACAATAGTCTCAAAAATTTCCAATGTCGACTATGTTGTCGATATTGATGGGAAGCATAAGACTTTCCATATAAATATGCTCACGGAATTTTTTGAACGACCGGACTATTTGCAGCCTATTTTCTAGGTGACGGACGATTCTCCAGTACCTCATGGTCATTACTCATCCCTGTCGGTTATACAGGATGAGGAAACTACTTTCTCAGATGTCAATCTTCCTCTTCCTGTGATCCCACTTCATTCTTCGGAATCTTGGAGAAACGTTACTGTTTCTCCTAGTCATTCCACTGAGGAACACCGACAAGTCTCTTCGATGTTACAAACGTTTCAGGATGTCCTTACCGACATTCCTGGACACACACATGTCATTGAACATGACATAATACTTACTGACCATAATCCTATCAGAGTCAGACCCTATCCTATACCTATCCATTTTCAATCACAAGTCGAAAAAGAATTGGATGAAATGATACAATTGAAAATAATTGAACCATCCACTTCAGCATACTCTTCGTCCATGGTTATTGTTCAAAAGAAAGACAATAACATACGCCTTTGCGTTGATTATCGCAAATTGAACCAAGTTACGAAGTTCGATGCTGAACCTATGCCTTCATTGGAAGAGCTACTAAACAAACTTTCTAATTCTAGATTCTTTACCAAACTCGACTTATCGAAAGGTTATTGGCAAGTTCCTTTAACTGAACACGCCAAACCTCTTACTGCTTTTTCTACACCTAGGGGTTTATTTCAATGGAATTTCATGCCTTTCGGCCTTATGAACGCCCCTGCTACGTTCGTACGCATGATGCGTCAAATTCTCTCATATCGTACAGATGTCATAGCACACTTAGATGATATCTGTCTCTTCAGAGATTCCTGGGAAGATCACTATTTGGGTTTATACGAATTGATGTCTACTCTTCGCGAGTATAATTTGACTGCAAAACACTCTAAAGCCTTTATAGGATTTAGTGAAATTTCTTTCCTGGGTCACCATGTTGGTCATGGTCTCTTAAAGACAGAGGACCACAATATTACCAAAATACTAAACATTTCTGTTCCTAAGACGAAAAAACAAGTACGTAGTCTCTTAGGTTTGATACAATTTTACGGACGATTCATTCCAAATCTGTCCTCCATTATGTCACCTCTTTCAACCTTATTGAAAAAAGGATCGCCTAATCTGATCCACTGGTCTCAAGAATGCCAATCCTCATTGGACCAGATTAAAACTTTATTTTCATCTCCACCTATCTTAAGGTTACCTCCTATTGAGAAGATTTTTGTTCTTCGAAGTGGGATTGGGACAGCACTAATGCAGGAGTATTCAGATACTCAGCATCCGGTGATGTATATCTCTAGGAAACTAAATGCGGCAGAGAGGAATTACTCGGTTCTAGACCGTGAATTGTTGGCTATGGTTTGGTCAATTCTCAAGTTACAAAGATTCCTTCTGGGCGCACATTTCATTGTGGAAACCGACCAGAAAGCTCTTACTGCTATTCAGAGTAAAAACTTGAAGAGCTCAAGGTCCACTCGATATGCCATTGCTCTTCAACCCTTTCATTTCACAGTGCGAGCTATCCATGGTGCGGATAATGTGATGGCAGACATTCTGTCCAGATGCCCACATGATTCCACTTAACTTTTCTGTCCTATATTTCCTGATAGACGTCGAGGTTTATAACAGGTCTCTACTATAATTATATATCAGCACATCTGTTCTCACTTTATGGGAATTTATAAAATTGTACTGTATGATTTCCTTTTTCTGTTACCAATTTTGGTATAACGGAAGAAGGCTAAGTTAGCAATATAAGGGCCAAAAGTTCTCATGGCCACAATTTATAGTCAAGAATGTATTTTGATTACTGTATTAGAAAATCTAACATTTATCATATAGAATTGTGTTATTTATATTTTCGCAGCAAATCATTGATGTGTGCGAGATTCTGTACACTGTGTTAACCATGAAGTATAGCGAAGTACTAACTTACCTTGGAACAACTCAGTAGATGTGCCCTCTTAATTTATGTCCACGTCTTCTGGGATCATCAACTTAATTAGTATTATGTATAATGCATTGTATCATAATATTATTACATGCTTACATAATGTGGTATTTAGTTATTAAGATGTGTATATCTCTATAATGCAGTATATTAGGATATGACACCGCTGTTTTGATGACATTCCATTGTTTAATCCTTTGATAATATATTTAATGTCAGATAAATTTGTATCTGTATAATTTTGCTTGCATTATAATGTTGCCAGCACTGTGGTGTATGTAGGTGGCACCTCCCTGGAATATGTGTATACTTAGAGAAATGCTTTCTCTAAGGATCTGAGATATAGTCTCACCTGATGCTCCATGCGTCGAGCTAGCCTCACATTAGGCATTATATTTTTTGGTGATACATTTTGTCCATGCATCATTCGTGCGTTAGGAGCCTGTTGGATCTTGCTCTTGGATTTTTAAAAAAATGTTTCATTTTTTTTTTTTTTTCTTGGGGGGGGGGGGGGGGGGGGGGGGGTGGGGGGCGGGGGGAGAGGGGAGGGGGGGGGGGGGGGGGGGGGGGGGGGGTAAACTGTTACGCACAGATTTTTCTGAGGCACTATATATTTACCTGTCTTGTTTGTACACTTTAATTTTTGTAATCTAAGGTGCATAACTCTTGGTTATCTGAGGTTACATTTTTACAATGGTTGTTACCCGCTCTTCTGTCTTAACCTGGCGGTCTATTATTAGATCTATGTCTGGTTGTTATCCTTATATGGCTCGTATAGATCAGCTTTTCTTGGAATGTTTGCAACCAGAGTTGGTTATTCCCTGACCATATAAGGCTCGATTTGGTCAGTATCTTTGCTTGGTATGTGTCCAACATCGTCCCGTTTGAGTTTAACTCAGGGGTCAAGCGCTACTGCGCATGTGTGGAGTTTAGGGTTGTTTGAGAAAGACTTCCGTTCCAGGAGTCTAGGAGTGGTTTCGATCAGAGTGAGACGCGTTTCAGCGTCCGTGATCATTTTTGACGGGAAAAATGGAAGTCCTCTTGAAGCAATCTATAGATATCAAGCGTATACACACTTGAGAGTGAGTTTGTGTGACACCCCTGTCAGCACCTCTATGCCTGGTGACCTATATCCAGTCAAAACATTGTCTCCAGGTCAACTTGACACTCACTCACCTACGCAGCACTTACACCTTCGATACCTGAGCAAGACCTGTATTATTTATGGTGGCCTACATTGATACGACGCAACACCTAGTGTGAGTCTACACATCTAAGATGGCTCAGACAAGAACTCCCGTTCTAATATTATATGACGGTCAATATGGCTTCTTCAGCACCACCCTCAAATCAACATACATTTAACACCATGGTGGCCAACAGCAATTTAACTTGAAAGGCTTCTCTCTAGTATGTATTCTTTTGTAGTCTTTCAGGTGAGAATACCATGTAAACTCTACTCTACAAACATCACATTTGTAAGGCTTCTATCCAGATTGTGTTATTTTATGTGCTTTCAGAACAAAAGACGGTGTAAACTCTACTCCACAAATATCACACTTGTAAGGTCTCTCTCCAGTATGTATTCTTTTGTGTTTCTTCAGACTAGAAGAATGAGTAAACCCTACTCCACAAACATCACACTTGCAAGGCTTCTCTCCAGTATGTATTCTTGAGTGCTCCTTCGGGTTAGAAGGTCATGTAAACTCTACTCCACAAACATCACACTTGTAAAGCTTCTCTTTAGTATGTATTCTTTTGTGTCTCTTCAGGTTAGAAGACAGTGTAAACCTTACTTTTAAGCACACTTTTAAGGCTTTTCTCATGTATGTATTTTGTGTTTCTTCAAACTAGAAGACTGTGTAAACTCTACTCCACAAATATCACACTTGTAAGGTCTCTCTCCAGTATGTATTCTTTTGTGGTTCTTTAGATTAGAAGACCACGTAAATCCTACTCCACAAACATCACACTTGTAAGGCCTCTCGCCAGTATGTATTCTTTTGTGTTTCTTCAGATAAGAGGAATGTGTAAACCCTACTCCACAAACATCACACTTGTAAGGCTTCTCTCCACCATGTATTCTTTTGTGTTCCTTCAGATAAGAAGAATGTGTAAACCCTACTCCACAAACATCACACTTGTAAGGCTTCTCTCCAGTATGTTTTATTTTATGTGCTTTCAGAACATAACACTGTGTAAACCCTACTCCACAAACATCACACTTGTAAGGACTCTCTCCAGTATGTAATATTGTGTGTCTTTTCAGAATAGAAGACTGTGTAAACCCTACTCCACAAACATCACACTGGTAAGGCCTCTCTCCAGTATGTATTCTTTTGTGTCCCTTCAGACTAAAAGACTGTGTAAACCCTACTCCACAAACATCACACTTGTAAGGCTTCTCTCCAGTATGTATTCTGTTGTGTATTTTCAGAAGAGAAGACACTGTAAACCCTACTCCACAAACATCACACTTGTAAGGCTTCTCTCCAGTATGTGTTATTTTATGTGCTTTCAGAACAGAAGACTGTGTAAACCCTACTCCACAAACATCACACTTGTAAGGCTTCTCTCCAGTATGTGTTATTTTATGTGCTTTCAGAACAGAAGACTGTGTAAACCCTACTCCACAAACATCACACTTGTAAGGCTTCTCTCCAGTATGTGTTATTTTATGTGCTTTCAGAACAGAAGACTGTGTAAACCCTACTCCACAAACATCAGACTTGTAAAGATTCTCTCCGGTATGTATTCTTTTGTGTCGCTTCAGGCTAGAAGACTGTGTAAACCCTACTCCACAAACATCACACTTGTAATGTTTCTCTCCAGTATGTGTTATTTTATGTGCTTTCAGATTACAAGACTGTGTAAACCCGACTCCACAAATATCACACTTGTAAGGTTTCTCTCCAGTATGTGTTATTTTATGTGTTTTCAGATTATTAGACTGTGTAAACCCTACTCCACAAACATCACACTTGTAAGGTTTCTCTCCAGTATGTATTCTTTTGTGATTCTTCAGAACAAAAGATCGTGTAAACCCTACTCCACAAATATCACACTTCCAAGGCTTCTCTCCAGTATGTATTCTTTTGTGTTCCTTCAGGTTAGAAGACCATGTAAACCCTACTCCACAAACATCACACTTATAAGGCTTCTCTCCAGTATGTGTTATTTTATGTGCTTTCAGAACAGAAGACTGTGTAAACCCTACTCCACAAACATCACACTTGTAAGGCTTCTCTCCAGTATGTGTTATTTTATGTGCTTTCAGAACAGAAGACTGTGTAAACCCTACTTCACAAACATCACACTTGTATGAATTTTCTCCAGTATGTATTCTTTTTAGTTTTTTCAGAGTAGAACTTTGTGTTAGCATTACATAAGAAACATTATGTTCATAAAGGTTCAGTATTTTTTTACTCTGCATGTCGTCAACAAATCCACAACTCATATCAACCCCATCAAGCTCACCATTTTTCTTTCCAATGTCATCTGACCCACTTTCATTTTGAATTAGGACCTTAAAATCATTCTGGATCTCACCAATGTCTGCTGATCTGTCATGACTAGTAATGGGATGCACAGCTACGTCACTTTCTGTTGTTCCAAACTCATCATAATTGTCATTTGTCAACAACGTAACATTGGTATAATCATTCTTGTACAATCTTTCATTGGTGTTGATGCTCTGGGCTTGGTATGGCACATCTGAAATAATATGGGATTTAGATAGAAATAAATAACTAAGCAATCAGTTATTAGATGTCCTAAATTGGGTAGCTCTATAAAAGACATATCAATCAATCAATACCCTTTAGCTCCTCATGGAGCATAGGCCTTCAACAAACACATGCCAAGACACATGGCTTAATCACTATTATCTCTGGCTATAGATTTTTATCCTCCAATTCGTGTGGGTGCCATTTCATTCTATATTTTCAATATCCATTAGTAAAAAAAAAAAAAAATTAATTTCCTTCATTGTGTGCACAATATTTTTGTAACAAATGTTTACACTAATGTCTGCAGAGATTTAATTTGCCTCTCATGAATGTTGCCAAGTGGACATATTATGGTATATGTTTAGAAAATGAAAGAAGGAGAAACCATAGTCAACCTGGTCATAGTGTATGGGCCAAATGAGGATGAGAGAGCAGAGGTCAAGGAGGAATTCTTCGAGCTGCTTCAAAGTTGATATAGTGGTGTCAAGGTATCAGGAAGTCTCATCAGTTGTTATCATATCAGAAGGACCAAATTTTCACAGTGTATCTTCTCCATATCTTTCATAAAGTCTACAAAGATTGCTCCACATATGTTATCGTTATTGATGTTTAAGTGCAAGTTGTCTATCATCTTAGCTAGAGCTGTGTGGCATGAATGCTTTTGTCTACACCCCAACTGACTGTCAGTTAGAAAGTTGTTGTTAACTAGGTATTGTAGTGTTGTTTTATGTATGTGCTTTGTCAGTGGTTTAGACCAGTGCTCCACAACTGGTGTGCTGCGGGTGGCTGCCAAGTGTGCTGTGACTTACTTAGTCACTCCTTTTCTACCCTGGGAGTGTGCCAGTACACAAGGCACAATACATCATATAATGGTATAATAAATTCTATGTTGTTGAAAATATTACAAATGAATTTCACACGTACAATGTTTTAAATAATAAAATTAGCTATCAACATCCACCAATCCATTATGAAAAATTATTGACCATTATCTTAGGATTGCAGTGAATTATTAACTGTTACCATAACTCTCCCTCATTTGGCAAAGAAAAAAAAAAGATGTTACCATACCACAAATTTAAATATCACTATGTGTGTAATGGGTGCAGCCAGGTTTTAACATGTGGAAGTGAACATATTAAAAAAGGCGCCACCTGAAATCTCAAATAACTAATTAAGTAATTTTAAATTCATAATTCACATTTGCTTTGCACATAAAATAATAACACAAAATGATATGGTTTCTCAATGTGTTTAATGTATCCATCTGAATGGATTTAAAATTAGGTGCACATCAGTGCATCAAGAGCGCATTCAGGGGCACTTTCCCCAATATTCTTATTTCAATCAGTCAATTAACCTTTAGCTTCCAAAAAGGGAGCATAGGTCTTCAACAAACATATGCCAAGTCCTCCTGTCATGTGACATAGGTCTTCAACAAACATATGCCAAGTCCTCCTGTCATGTGACATAGGTCTTCAACAAACATATGCCAAGTCCTCCTGTCATGTGACATAGGTCTTCAACAAACATATGCCAAGTCCTCCTGGTGCATGCTATCAGCTCAAGTTCTTTCTATATCCTCATCATAATATTCATTTCTGTCTCATGTTCTCTTCTCCGTGTGTTTTTGTCTGTCTCATGTTCTCTTCTCCATGTGTTTTTGTCTGTCTCTTGTTCTCTTCTCCATGTGTTTTTGTCTGTCTCCTGTTCTCTTCTCCATGTGTTTTTGTCTGTCTCATGTTCTCTTCTCCATGTGTTTTTGTCTGTCTCCTGATCTCTTCTCTATGTGTTTTTGTCTGTCTCATGTTCTCTTCTCCATGTGTTTTTGTCTGTCTCATGTTCTCTTCACCATGTGTTTTTGTCTGTCTCCTGTTCTCTTCTCTGTGTGTTTTTGTCTGTCTCATGTTCTCTTCTCCGTGTGTTTTTGTCTGTCTCCTGTTCTCTTCTCCATGTGTTTTTGTCTGTCTCATGTTCTCTTCTCCATGTGTTTTTGTCTGTCTCTTGTTCTCTTCTCTGTGTGTTTTTGTCTGTCTCTTGTTCTCTTCTCTGTGTGTTTTTGTCTGTCTCATGTTCTCTTCTCCATGTGTTTTTGTCTGTCTCATGTTCTCTTCTCCATGTGTTTTTGTCTGTCTCATGTTCTCTTCTCCATGTGTTTTTGTCTGTCTCATGTTCTCTTCTCTGTGTGTTTTTGTCTGTCTCCTGATCTCTTCTCCATGTGTTTTTGTCTGTCTCATGTTCTCTTCTCTATGTGTTTTTGTCTGTCTCATGTTCTCTTCTCTGTGTGTTTTTGTCTGTCTCATGTTCTCTTCTCCATGTGTTTTTGTCTGTCTCATGTTCTCTTCTCCATGTGTTTTTGTCTGTCTCATGTTCTCTTCTCCATGTGTTTTTGTCTGTCTCTTGTTCTCTTCTCTGTGTGTTTTTGTCTGTCTCATGTTCTCTTCTCCATGTGTTTTTGTCTGTCTCATGTTCTCTTCTCCATGTGTTTTTGTCTGTCTCATGTTCTCTTCTCTGTGTGTTTTTGTCTGTCTCCTGATCTCTTCTCCATGTGTTTTTGTCTGTCTCATGTTCTCTTCTCCATGTGTTTTTGTCTGTCTCATGTTCTCTTCTCTGTGTGTTTTTGTCTGTCTCCTGTTCTCTTCTCTGTGTGTTTTTGTCTGTCTCATGTTCTCTTCTCCATGTGTTTTTGTCTGTCTCATGTTCTCTTATCTGTGTGTTCTTGTCTGTCTCATGTTCTCTTCTCCATGTGTTTTTGTCTGTCTCTTGTTCTCTTCTCCATGTGTTTTTGTCTGTCTCTTGTTCTCTTCTCCATGTGTTTTTGTCTGTCTCTTGTTCTCTTCTCCATGTGTTTTTGTCTGTCTCATGTTCTCTTCTCCATGTGTTTTTGTCTGTCTCATGTTCTCTTCTCCATGTGTTTTTGTCTGTCTCTTGTTCTCTTCTCCATGTGTTTTTGTCTGTCTCATGTTCTCTTCTCCGTGTGTTTTTGTCTGTCTCATGTTCTCTTCTCCATGTGTTTTTGTCTGTCTCCTGTTCTCTTCTCTGTGTGTTTTTGTCTGCCTCATGTTCTCTTCTCCATGTGTTTTTGTCTGTCTCCTTTTCTCTTCTCTGTGTGTTTTTGTCTGTCTCTTGTTCTCCTCTCCATGTGTTTTTGTCTGTCTCCTGTTCTCTTCTCCATGTGTTTTTGTCTGTCTCCTGTTCTCTTCTCCATGTGTTTTTGTCTGTCTCTTGTTCTCTTCTCCATGTGTTTTTGTCTGTCTCTTGTTCTCTTCTCCATGTGTTTTTGTCTGTCTCTTGTTCTCTTCTCCGTGTGTTTTTGTCTGTCTCATGTTCTCTTCTCCATGTGTTTTTGTCTGTCTCTTGTTCTCTTCTCCATGTGTTTTTGTCTGTCTCCTGTTCTCTTCTCTGTGTGTTTTTATCTGTCTTAGGTTCTCTTCTCCGTGTGTTTTTGTCTGTCTCATGTTCTCTTCTCCGTGTGTTTTTGTCTGTCTCCTGTTCTCTTCTCCATGTGTTTTTGTCTGTCTCATGTTATCTTCTCCATGTGTTTTTGTCTGTCTCATGTTCTCTTCTCCGTGTGTTTTTGTCTGTCTCCTGTTCTCTTCTCCATGTGTTTTTGTCTGCCTCATGTTATCTTCTCCATGTGTTTTTGTCTGTCTCCTGTTCTCTTCTCCATGTGTTTTTGTCTGTCTCTTGTTCTCTTCTCCATGTGTTTTTGTCTGTCTCATGTTCTCTTCTCCATGTGTTTTTGTCTGTCTCTTGTTCTCTTCTCCATGTGTCTTTGTCTGCTTCATGTTCTCTTCTCCATGTGTTTTTGTCTGTCTCATGTTCTCTTCTCCATGTGTTTTTGTCTGTCTCATGTTCTCTTCTCCATGTGTTTTTGTCTGTCTCCTGTTCTCTTCTCCATGTGTTTTTGTCTGTCTCCTGTTCTCTTTTCCATGTGTTTGTGTCTGTCTCCTGTTCTCTTCTCCATGTGTTCTTGTCTGTCTCATGTTCTCTTCTCCATGTGTTTTTGTCTGTCTCATGTTCTCTTCTCCATGTGTTTTTGTCTGTCTCCTGTTCTCTTCTCCATGTGTTTTTATCTGTCTCTTGTTCTCTTCTCCATGTGTTTTTGTGTCTCCTGTTCTCTTCTCCATGTGTTTTTGTCTGTCTCATGTTCTCTTCTCCATGTGTTTTTGTCTGTCTCATGTTCTCTTCTCCATGTGTTTTTGTCTGTCTCATGTTCTCTTCTCCATGTGTTTTTGTCTGTCTCATGTTCTCTTCTCCATGTGTTTTTGTGTCTCATGTTCTCTTCTCCATGTGTTTTTTATCTGTCTCTTGTTCTCTTCTCCATGTGTTTTTGTGTCTCATGTTCTCTTCTCCATGTGTTTTTTTATCTGTTTCTTGTTCTCTTCTCCATGTGTTTTTGTCTGTCTCCTGTTCTCTTCTCCATGTGTTTTTGTCTGTCTCTTGTTCTCCATCAACCAGAACAGTGATTGTAGATGCTCAGTCTGTGCTTCGGAAGGTCCAAAGAGGATAGCTCCAGAATGAATGGAAAATATTCATAGAAGACTTGTATCTTCACAAACTGGTGTGCATCTACTATCCTGATCATGCAGGGATACACAGCAATGAGAGATGGCCAATTAGCTTTGAGAGCACCCATAGTGGGGCATTGGATATAGATAAGGGAAAACTGTTGAAGATAATTGCTGATCACCTGCTGAAAAAGACACTGTAATTGATGAATCATCAAGGCTACGATTGCTGGAATTTGGTATCAGATGTAAGACTAGCAGAGATGGACATATGAGTGGATGCATAGGTCATGTATTCAACCAGCATGCTACAGGAACAGTGTTACACATAAGAATTTTGCTATGGTATCTGTGTACTCAATTTTTCTAATGCAAGGTATATAACTCTTGGAATTGAAATTACTTTTTACTTTAAGTGGTTATCTGTTCTTATGTCCTTCGGTTGTGGTTTGACCGATCTTGGGTCTTGTCCATTTATGGAGCGCTCAGGCTCACGTTTCTTGTAAACGTTTGGCAACCTGCGTCGATAGTTATTTCCTATCCTTATAAGGCTCGATTTTAAGTGTCGTTCTTAGAATATGCCCATAGCTTCGGGGTTGTGTGAATTGTATTAAAATCGAACGGTTCTGCGCATGTCTGAACTTTAGGGGAGTTTTTGAAAAGTCTTCCGGTCAGGGAGTCTACAAGATGTGTTGAGCAGAGAGGACGCATTCTGGCGTCTGTGATTTTTGATAGGGAATTTGTAGTCCTCTAGTGAGTTAGTTTAGCTAACGAGGTCTTTCCCTAGATGATTCGAAAACGCCTGGAGGCGTATGTTTTGTGGTGTTTATTCCGAAGCAAGGTAATACCCTCCTTATATTGAATTCTGTAATCTACTTAGATGTTTGACATTTGTTGTTCTCTGCTCGCTGGCTTGTTACAGAAAGGAGAGGTTCTTCTACTAGGGATTACACCCCAGGTATCTTCATACCTGAGTTTGATATGTACACGGGTCACTCTAGGCCCAGAGAACAGTTTATATGCTCTATAAACTTCGCTATGCCAGCGATTGCACCTACATCGAGGTTAGACTTAGGAATGCCTGTAAAGGTCAATTTGACCTGTACTCCTGTAATGTCATGTTCGTGCAGCCAGTGATAGACTTATTTTTGCACATCTGATCTGCCAGCATCAGAGAGGAGTATTGTTATACTTATGTACATTGATGAGATGAAGCTGAGGCTGTAGTAAGCTGGGATTATTTATATCAGCTCATAGAATATATGCACATCCATTGAAGAACTTAATGTATGCTGAATACCATGAACTGTCGTGTCTATGACTTATGTAAAATGGATGTAATGTATCTGTCATTGTGGCGTCAAAATAAATGATGGAAACGTCAACAGCAGTTACAATGTTCATTGACTTTCTACGTCGTGAATTTATGTGACGTCCTGTGTGGACTCTACCTTTACTGCTACCTGTTTGACTTCACATCTACATCATATAAACAAACCAGCCAAGACACCTTACACTTCAGCCTATAATATCCCTGGTGTCTATAGGGGTGGGACTTTACTTGGCTACATTTCAACAACGACTTTGGACTTATACCTGCAACGTCCATAGTGGGCCAGAAGTTTAGTAAGTGACTAAACCTAAGTCGAGATAGATTTATAATTATTGACGAACGCATAATCTCACTGTCGGTCGCTGGGATCACCAGCCACGCGTGCATACAGTTATGTCCTTCTGTCTATTTGTTATTTGACAAGGACTGAATTGAAGATAAATCATAATTCAAGGAAGGAACAGAACTTTATATATTTATGCTTCATGACAACCATTGTTTGAAATATTGTCTATAATCTTCTATGTAATAAATACATGTGGACTCATAAAGGACTTATCCCATTATTGAATATCAGAAGTTCAACCGTCAGTATAATGGATACAAAGCTTTACACCACCACTTGCGAAATTAACCATCTATCAGCTCGATGCTCTATAATGATCATGATTGACTAACTCTCCCCGCAATAACATAACACCCAGCCTTGCAACGAGAAAACCGTTGGGCCCTTACGCCACAACAAGAAGAGGCGTACCGCCACAACTAGAAATAAACCGCCACAATATCATCACATTTTTTGTGATATTTCTTTATTTTTCGCTGTATATTTAGTTGATTCCTGCGAATGTTTTCGTATTGTTTCTGATCTTTGTTATTGTTTACATTGTTATTGTTTAAATTGTTATTATTTACATTGTAATTTTGTTTACACTGTAATTTTGTTTACATTGGTATTAGTTACACTTATGGTAATTAATTAATGGATTATACTGATGCACTATTATTATTACACTGATGATAAATAAATGATGAATAGTGTCATGCACTATTGAATACGAAGTGCACCTATGATAAAGAATTGACTGATGATATTGTTATAAGGGTTCATATAAAAGTTCTTGGACATAGACTTGTTTCCCACAGAGATTGGGATAATATAATATGATGTAATTATTCAAGTGCTTGATTTAAGACTTGTTACTATTAAGATTGAAATAAGATAGTTAATTTTTTCAGGTTTAGTGACTCATAATATTAGACAATATGTCTACACTTGAATATTTTATTGAGCAGGGTAAATCCCTTGGAAAGACAGGTGATAAATTGGAGGAATATGCGACTGCTCAATATGAAAAAGCACAAAAGTTGGAAATGGATAAACTAAAGGCTGAAGAGAAAAAACAAAAATCTGAAGATAGAAGATTGGAATTAGAGTTTGAACAAAAGAAATTGCAGATGCAAGTGGACGAAAAGAGATTCCAAATGGAAATGGAAAAACAAAATAGAGAAGCTGAAGCTGAACAAAAGAGATTAGATAGAGAAGCTGAACAAAAAAGATTAGAAAGAGAAGCTGAACAAAAGAGATTAGACAGGGAAGCTGAACAAAAGAGATTAGATAGAGAAGCTGACGAGAGAAAAACAAAGATGGAACATGAACATCAGGAAAAACTTTTAGCATTGGAGTTAGAAAAGTTGAAATTGACAAATATGGGTAATGTTAATCAGTCATCTGGTGGTAATGTTAATCCTTTTATTTACAAGATCAAGCTACCAGCATTTAATCCATCCAGTGATGATATAACAGTTTGGCTAGATAGATTTGAACGTTCTTGTCGAAATCATAATGTGGATAGATCACAATATGCTAATCAGTTATCAGAGATACTGAAAGGTGGTACTCTGACTAGTTTAAGCTTGGTAGAAGAGGCTGACCAGAATAATTATGATGTTATCAGAGCAGCCTTGTTAAAAAAATATCAATTAACAGAGGAAGGTTACCGTCTTTTGTTTAAGAAAATGGTACCTGAATCAGGGGTAGAATTCTCAGAATTCATTGCAAGGACACGTCTTACATTTAATCGTTGGATTGAATTGTCCAAAACAGAAAAGACATATGAAGCTCTTATGGACTTGTTGCTCAGAGACAAGATTATGTCAAGTGTAAATAAACCATTCCTTAAATTCCTTCATGAGCGTAAACCAAAGACACTAAAAGAAATGGAAGAATATTGTACCAAATACGTCACTGCACATCCGGACGTAGCTTTTAGCAATGCTAGGGTTAAGGAAAGTATGCCAGTTGCTTCAGCAACATCATACAACCCTAATTACTCACATAAATTTCAGGGACCACAAAACAAGTTTGATAAAAAGGGTAACCATAATAGTTATCAAAACCAAGGTAACCAATCATTTCAGGGTTCTTCTGCGAAGAACTGGAGACGAGCCGACAGCCCTCGATTCAGGGGTGGTCACAATTATAGGAATTTCCGCAGAGGAAGTCATTATAGAAACTATCCAAGTTATCCGTCATGGAGACAACAAGATCATAAGTATAGAGATACTCATTATAATGAATATGATAATGGTAACCATGAGAACTATGACTCAAACCCAAATAGGGGTTACAATAGAGGATACAATAATGATTATAGAGGCAATAATAATCGAGGTAGATCACAATACAAAAAACATAAAGCACATTATCAGGCAAACTCTGCACAGCAAGAGTCACATGAAGCCTATAAACAGACTAAAGATAATAATGATGCTAATAATATGGCATGTTCCGCTTTTGATTTTGGGACAGCGTCTCAGTGCCCCCAATGCAAAACATTATTTGAACCAACTACGGTGTCCACTTTAAGTTATGGCCATCCTCTTCCCGCTCTTCCTGCATCAGTAGCGCATGATGGAAGAGGTTCTCTTGTCTTACACAAAGGTTTAGTAAATGACAATCCAGTCTCAGTTCTTTTTGATTCTGGATGCACCACAATTGGTGTTAGGCAGTCACTCATAGATCCTTCTCAAGCTACAGGAAAGGTAGTCAAATGTGTAACATTTGGCGGCACCTTAGAGAAATACTCTACTGCTATCATTAGGATTGCTACTCCTTTCTTTACAGGAGATGTACATGCATGTCTTCTGCTGAATCCGATCGCTGATCTTATCATCGGTCGTATTCACGGAGTCAAAGAATGCACTCCGCAACAAATTTCCGTTTGGGAAAAACAAAATATGCAAACTGCTAATGCTGTAGTCACTAGAGCTCAAGCTCTTAATATACCTCAAACTTCATCTACTGAAGATAATGAAGTGCATAACCAAGATGATCCCTTGGTAATTTCTCGTGACTCGTTTATAAAACAGCAAGAAGATGATCCAACTCTAAAGAAATTCTTCAATCTTGCAACAAAAGGTGATCCGAATAAAGATACAAATCGTAAATCTTGGATTACAATGAAGAATGGTGTACTTGTACGTATGGTTCAAGACTCCACTAAGTCAAGTCATTCTCAGATTCTTGTGCCCAAGAATTTGAGAGTTAAAATTTTGCAGAACGCTCATGACTCTCAGTGTGCTGGACATATGGGTTTTTCCCGTACGAAGTCAAGAGTTCTTGCGGCTTTCTTTTGGCCATTAGTAAACAAGGACATACGGATTTATTGTCGATCTTGTAAAGTATGTCAAGAGATCAAATCCAAAGGTCCACGCCATGCTGCACCTATTCAGGCTGCAGACATTCCTATTCGGCCATTTCAGAAAATGGCAATAGACATTATTGGTCCGTTTAACCTTTAGCACGCTGCGATCGACAAATGTCGACGAAGGTAACCTATGTTCTCCAGGCTGGAAGCGATATTTTTGGCCTTGGCCTTCCTGTCATCGGGAAACTGATTTTTAATGTGTGTGCACATGATCTTAACCCCGGATGTTAAAATTGACTCTTCTGTGAAAGAGATTTCACTGTCTTTTCCGGTTTTTATTTTAGTGATGGCTATCCGCGTTTATTTTCTGTGAATTTTTTCAATCGAAATGAATCGGCATCGAACACGCGGCCATTTTCGCTATAATTTTATTGGATTCTGACGCCGATGCGATGAGGAGGAGATTTTTGTCTTTATAAACGCTGATATCAGTTCTCAGAATATGTTTGATGGCTGAGATGGAAACGAAAGTAGAATGGCATTGCTAGTATGTATAATTTTAGGGGTTAGGACTAGGAAATTTAGAATTACGGCCGAATGTCACTGCTGATGAGGATGTTTGTTGCTTTGCTACTGATGATGGGTGTAACGAAAAGATCGTCATTTGATTTGTATTGGTCAAATGACTTTCATTGAGATGCTAGGGATATGGACTCTTCGTTTCTTGGTAATTTTTTTTAAATTTTAAAATTTAAAAAAATTTTTTTTTTTTTTTTAAATATTTTTTTTCGTTTTTTTCATCTTTCCTTTCCTCTCTTCCTATCACATCTAACATGTACACAAACAAATTTTATATCATCAGATTCATCATTCATTTATTTATATAAATTCCAAAAATGATAGCAATTGACCAAGAAACACAAAAACTATAGACGTTACAAGTCGCCCACTATAAAATCGGGGGGTTGTGAAAAAGAATGCAGCAGTAGGACAAGTTTTCGGGAAAAGAATGCAGCGTGCTAAAGGTTAAGATCAAATCTGCCAGAGGACATCAGTTTATCTTAACGTGTGTGGACATGTGCACACGTTGGCCAGAGGTTATACCTCTGAAGAGCATTTCCACTGCCGATGTTGCAGACGCTCTTTGGCTAATATTTTCTCATCTGGGATTCCCCGGAGAAATATTATCAGATCATGGCACCCAACTAATATCGGATACCATGTCTCAAGTGATGTCTACTCTGCAGATAGAGAGATCTTTGAGTAGTATCTATCATCCAATGTCTAATGGGATGGTCGAACGCCTAAATAGAACACTCAAAAACTTATTAGGGAAAACAACTGAGGATCATCCTCAAGATTGGGACAGGGTTTTACCTGCAGCCCTCTTCGCTTACAGAGAGGTCCCCAATGAACATACAGGATTTTCTCCCTTTGAACTTGTCTTTGGCGCGCGACCGCGCGGCCCTATGTCTTTTCTTCATGATCTCATAACCGCTGATAATATTACCGATGACACAAAATCCTCTTACGAATATGTTATCGCGCTGAGACAAAAGATTATCGAAGCATGCAAATTGGCAACTTCTTCTTCTGAATTTGCTAAACAGAAGGCAAAACAATTTGCCAATAAGAAAAGAACCTTACGACAACTTTGTCCTGGTGACAAAGCATTTGTTTTGCTACCTTGTAGGGAAAACAGACTTCTTATTTCTTGGAAAGGTCCGTATGATATAATATCGAAAATTTCAGATGTTGACTATATTGTCAATATTGACAAGAAGCATAAAACCTTCCACATTAACATGCTTACGGAATTCCATGAACGTCCTGATTATTTACAGCCTATTTTCCAGGCAACGGACGATTCTCCAGTCCAACATGGTCATTACTCATCACTGTCCGTAATACAGGATGAGGAAACAAGTTTTTCAGATGTAAATCTTCCTCTTCCAATGATTCCACTTCATTCTAGCGAATCATGGAAAAATGTTACTGTTTCTCCTGATTTATCTCTAGGAGAACAGCGACAAGTTTCGGTTATGTTACAAACATTTCAGGATGTCCTCACTGACATCCCTGGACAAACTCATGTCATTGAACATGACATTGTTCTAACTGACCATACTCCTATTAGAGTCAGACCTTATCCTATTCCTATACATTTTCAAGCACAGGTTGAGAAAGAGTTGGATGAGATGATAGATTTAAAAATAATTGAACCATCCACTTCTGCATATTCTTCGCCGATGGTTATTGTTCGGAAAAAAGACAATAACATACGTCTTTGCGTTGACTATCGCAAATTGAATCAAGTTATGAAGTTCGATGCTGAACCTATGCCTTTACTAGAAGAGCTACTTACTAGGCTTTCTAAATCTCATTTTTTCACTAAACTTGATTTGTCTAAAGGATATTGGCAAGTTCCTTTATCTGAACGCGCCAAACCTTTTACTGCTTTTTCTACACCTAGAGGCCTTTTTCAATGGAATTTCATGCCTTTCGGCCTTATGAACGCACCAGCTACATTCGTACGCATGATGCGTAGAATCCTATCTTATCGGTCAGATGTCATTGCATACCTAGACGACATCTGTCTTTTCAGCGATACTTGGGAAGATCACTATTCGGGGTTAAATGAATTACTGTCTACTTTACGCGAGTATAACCTGACAGCGAAACCCTCTAAAGCCTGCATTGGTTTTAGCGAAATCTCTTTCCTAGGCCATCGAGTTGGTCATGGTTTCCTAAAGACAGAGGACCATAATATCACTAAGATACTTAACATCTCTATTCCTAAGACTAAAAAGCAAGTGCGAAGTCTCTTAGGTCTTATACAATTTTATGGACGATTCACTCCGAATCTATCCTCTATCATGGCACCTCTTTCTACACTGCTAAAGAAAGGGTCTCCTAATATGGTTCACTGGTCTCAGGAACACCAATCCTCGCTGGATAAGATCAAAACTATGTTTTCAACACCACCTATTCTAGTGTTACCTACTAAAGATAAGACATTTGTTCTGCGTAGTGACGCTTCATCCACTGGGATTGGAGCGGCACTAATGCAAGAGTACTCTGGAACTCTGCATCCTGTAATGTATATCTCCAGAAAACTTAATGCTGCAGAAAGAATTACTCGGTTTTAGACTGTGAACTGTTGGCTATGGTCTGGTAAATTCTCAAACTACAAAAATTTCATATTAGAAACCGACCAGAAAGCTCTTACGGCTATACAGAGTAAGAATTTGAAGAGCTCGAGGTCTACTCGATATGCAATTGCTCTTCAACCTTTTCACTTCACGGTACAAGCTATCCGTGGTTCGGATAATGTGATGGCTGACATTCTGTCTAGATGCCCACATGATTCCAACTAATACTTCTGTCCTATATTTCCAGATATATTACAGATCCATAACACATCTATATTATAATCATACATTAGCACATCTGCTCTCACATTATGTGAACTCATATTAATGTGCTTTGTTATCATCTTCTTCTGTTACCATCTTTAATATAACAGAAGAAGGCTGAGTAGGTATTATAAGGGCTGAAAGTTCACTCGGCCACAATTATTAATAAAAATGTATTGTATATTATGAAACTTAATGGTTGTTAAATAGGATTATATTGATTGTATTTTCTCAGCATGTCATTGATGATCTGAGAAGTTACCTTACTGTTGTCAAGCATGAAGAGTTGTGAAGTCTATACTTACCTTTGGAATGACAGAAGATGTCTCCTTTTGTCATTGACCTAGATCTTCATGTATCGTCAACGTATTTCATTATGTATTGCATTATAATATTGTTACATGCTTAGGTAATGTAATATTTACTATCACATGTGTACATCCTTTTGAAGCGATGCTAGGATAATGACACCGCTATTTTGATAATGATTATTATTACACTTGCATACAAAATATGTATATTATGTTTACATGCTAACCTGACCAGCAATGTGATGTGTGGTTGGTGGCACCTCTTCGATATATGTATATATTTTGAGACAGATTTTCTCTGCTGAGATATATTCTCACCTGTCACTCTATGTGTCGATTTAGCCTCATGTTAGGCATTTGTCTATTTATCCGCACATAATTCGTGCGTTTCAGCCGCTTTTAGCTTGCTCGTGGATGTTAAAAAAAAAAAATGTTTCATTTTTTTTTATCAGGAGGTTGCGGTAATATGTTACACATAAGAATTTTGCTATGGTATCTGTGTACTCAATTTTTCTAAAGCAAGGTATATAACTCTTGGAATTGAAATTACTTTTTACTTTAAGTGGTTATCTGTTCTTATGCCCTTCGGTTGTGGTTTGACCGATCTTGGGTCTTGTCCATTTATGGAGCGCTCAGGCTCACGTTTCTTGTAAACGTTTGGCAACCTGCGTCGATAGTTATTTCCTATCCTTATAAGGCTCGATTTTAAGTGTCGTTCTTAGAATATGCCCATAGCTTCGGGGTTGTGTGAATTGTATTAAAATCGAACGGTTCTGCGCATGTCTGAACTTTAGGGGAGTTTTTGAAAAGTCTTCCGGTCAGGGAGTCTACAAGATGTGTTGAGCAGAGAGGACGCATTCTGGCGTCTGTGATTTTTGATAGGGAATTTGTAGTCCTCTAGTGAGTTAGTTTAGCTAACGAGGTCTTTCCCTAGATGATTCGAAAACGCCTGGAGGCGTATGTTTTGTGGTGTTTATTCCGAAGCAAGGTAATACCCTCCTTATATTGAATTCTGTAATCTACTTAGATGTTTGACATTTGTCGTTCTCTGCTCGCTGGCTTGTTACAGAAAGGAGAGGTTCTTCTACTAGGGATTACACCCCAGGTATCTTCATACCTGAGTTTGATATGTACACGGGTCACTCTAGGCCCAGAGAACAGTTTATATGCTCTATAAACTTCGCTATGCCAGCGATTGCACCTACGTCGAGGTTAGACTTAGGAATGCCTGTAAAGGTCAATTTGACCTGTACTCCTGTAATGTCATGTTCGTGCAGCCAGTGATAGACTTATTTTTGCACATCTGATCTGCCAGCATCAGAGAGGAGTATTGTTATACTTATGTACATTGATGAGATGAAGCTGAGGCTGTAGTAAGCTGGGATTATTTATATCAGCTCATAGAATATATGCACATCCATTGAAGAACTTAATGTATGCTGAATACCATGAACTGTCGTGTCTATGACTTATGTAAAATGGATGTAACGTATCTGTCATTGTGGCGTCAAAATAAATGATGGAAACGTCAACAGCAGTTACAACGTTCATTGACTTTCTACGTCGTGAATTTATGTGATGTCCTGTGTGGACTCTACCTTTACTGCTACCTGTTTGACTTCACATCTACATCATATAAACAAACCAGCCAAGACACCTTACACTTCAGCCTATAATATCCCTGGTGTCTATAGGGGTGGGACTTTACTTGGCTACATTTCAACAACGACTTTGGACTTATACCTGCAACGTCCATAGTGGCCAGAAGTGTGGCCTTATCATCGTAAATCCACCCTTATCAAACAGCTAGCATTTATACCTTTTTGATGTTTGCTAACACCCATGTGTTACCGGGGCCCGAAAGGGGAGCAAAGAATAGTAACACTGCACCCTACCACGCATGTCGTAAAAGGCGACTAAGGAGGGTATGGGCATGGGGCTGTTTACCCCATCCCGTAAAAACTTCGCACAGTGGGCTGATCACCTGCTTGCCAACCAATCTGATTACGGAAACAATGATAGATTGTTTGGTCTGTTTTTGTTCCACAAAGACGCCACTAGGCGTGGTGGAAACAGCGATAGATTGATCAATTTGTTGTTGCCCTAAGACGCCACTAGGCGTACTGGCCACATACTGCTTTGCCGGTTGATGGCTAAGGATGGAAGAAGGAAGAAGAAGATGTTTGCTAAGGGAGACTGTGCACCTATGGCTTTGCCTGGAGAGCAATGAGGTCGATTCTGATCAACAATAACAATAAACACATACATACTTTTATGCACTCAAAAATACTACAAGACACAGAAACCTACAAGATTGACTACAAGATTCAGTCAGACTGACAGATACCTACAAGATTTACTACAAGATTCAGTCAGACTGACAGATACCTACAAGATTGACTACAAGATTTAATCAGGCTGAAAGACACAGAAACATACAAGATTGACTACAAGATTCAGTCAGACTGATAGACACAAAAACCTACAAGATTGACTACAAGATTCAGTCAGACTGATAGACACAGAAACCTACAAGATTGACTACAAGATTCAGTCAGACTGATAGACACAGAAACCTACAAGATTGACTACAAGATTCAGTCAGACTGATAGACACAGAAACTTAAAAGATTGACTACAAGATTCAGTCAGACTGATAGACACAGAAACCTAAAAGATTGACTACAAGATTCAGTCAGACTGATAGACACAGAAACCTAAAAGATTGACTACAAGTTTCAGTCAGACTGATAGACACAGAAACCTACAAGATTGACTACAAGTTTCAGTCAGACTGATAGACACAGAAACCTACAAGATTGACTACAAGATTCAGTCAGACTGAAAGACATAGAAACCTACAAGATTGACTACAAGTTTCAGTCAGACTGATAGACACAGAAACCTAAAAGATTGACTACAATATTCAGTCAGACTGAAAGACACAGAAACCTACAAGATTGACTACAAGTTTCAGTCAGACTGATAGACACAGAAACCTAAAAGATTGACTACAAGATTCAGTCAGACTGATAGACACAGAAACCTAAAAGATTGACTACAAGATTCAGTCAGACTGATAGACACAGAAACCTACAAGATTGACTACAAGTTTCAGTCAGACTGATAGACACAGAAACCTACAAGATTGACTACAAGTTTCAGTCAGACTGATAGACACAGAAACCTACAAGATTGACTACAAGATTCAGTCAGACTGAAAGACACAGAAACCTTGGTGGAAAATGAAATAATAATAACACTTTCTTACGCACTTCTGTGGCAGGAAAAGTCTTTTAGCAGTAGAAAAAAAAAAAAAAAAAAAAAATAATTCACATTTCTAAAGTACAGTGGTATGTGGGTACATTCTCACAACTCACATTTCTAAAGTACAGTATTATGTGGGTACATTCACACATACATTACATTATATAATAATATTTTTAAGTGAATATAATAATGATATTACATGGATATAAAACAAATTATTCACACAAAAAAACGAGCGGAAGAGGAAAAGAAATGTTGACCTATGGATGAGATGTTGACAGGCAAATGCTGTTTCTATGAGGGTAGATAATCAGTGTTGAGGAAGTGTTTGAAAAGTGCTTTGTTAAAAGAATATTGTGTAGGTAGGCTTTTTAGGTGGTGTGGAAGGCTGTTCCATAAGTAGGCACCAGAGTAGGCTAGACTCTTTTTGAACAGGTCGATCCTAGGTTTGGGCAGACGTAACTGATGTAATCGTTGTCCCTCCCTTCTACTGGTTTGAAACAATGATCTTAGGTACGATGGGGCATTGTTAGATAGAATTGTATGAGTCAGCTTGGCTTTGTTGTAGAGAAGAGGCTTTTTTAGCGACAGTATTTTGGGTTCTTTTCCTGTCCTTGTGTGTGGTGTCGTGCGATTATCGGTGATCAGACGTACTGCTCTCTTTTGCAGGGAGTGCAGTCTCTTCGAGGTGGAAGCAGGGCAACAATCCCATAGTGTAGAGCAGTAATCTAGATGTGTCTGTATATGTGAGGTGTAGAACAATAGTCTAGTGTCTGCGTCTAAGAAGTGTTTTATTTTGGCTAGCTGGTACGTCTTTTGTGCTAAGTGTTTGGTTAAATTCCGCACATGGGAGTTCCACGTTAAGTGCTGGTCAATCGTGATCCCTAGAACATTGTGTTCTGTTACATGTTCAATTTGTATTGATTCCACGTGTAGCTGTAGCGATCTTTTGGTGCAGCTTAGGAGTTTCTGTCTGGTGGTAATCAACATAGATTTTGTTTTTGTTGTGTTTACTGGCATACGATTCATATTACTCCATTTTGTTAGAATGTCTATGTTGCAAGTGGAACTTATGGAAGGGGAAGTAATCTTTAGAATGTTTTGAACAAATTAAATTTCGAGTTGCAACGCTTGATTAAGCGGATACTTGTCTGACTTTAGGATAGAATTATCTTTTCCTATTTTTCGGGTGACAGAGTACAGATAAGCGTGTGAACGCTGTTTAATGTATTTATTCTGTACTGTTTTGAGTCATGTGAATAGCCCGCAGCTAGTCTGCATGTGTTATCGAGAGCGGTGTTCAAGACAACCGAATCTCGTGACGGGTTTTTTGGCGGGACTAGTGTGTGATTTAGGGAGTTGTGTTTTGGGCGTGGACCGTGTAGGTCGAGTCCCAGTGTTTTTTGATAATGTATGCCTACGTAGGATTTGAGAAAATGTCGACTTATATATTTCGCTGTGTGTACAGCCTATGTGATACACTGCAATGAAGATTTGTTTAGGCCATATGAAGATTATTATAGCTGCCGTGTGATGCAGGCTTTGCTATGTATTGAAGTACTTTTGTAGGCCATATTGTGAAGATTAATGAAGCTGCCGGGTGATGCAGGCTTCGCTGTGTATTAAGGTACTTTTGTAGGCCATATTTTGAAGATTATTGAAGCTGCCGTGTGATGCAGGCTTTGCTATGTATTGAAGTACTTTTGTAGGCCATATTTTGAAGATTATTGAAGCTGCCGTGTGATGCAGGCTTTGCTATGTATTGAAGTACTTTTGTAGGCCATATTGTGAAGATTAATGAAGCTGCCGGGTGATGCAGGCTTCGCTGTGTATTAAGGTACTTTTGTAGGCCATATTGTGAAGATTAATGAAGCTGCCGGATGATGCAGGCTTTAGTGCGTGTTGAAGTACTGTTTAGGCCAGGATGTGGACAGGCCGTATTATATATATATTTAATGCAATGTGGAAATTATATGATTCGTGTTTTGCTGTCAAATGTGTGTCATTTATGTCATCGTGTCTGTGTTGTACGGAATAAACAGTATCGAACTGTTCTAGACGTTTGCAACCCTTTTTGACTCCTGCATGTACTCTTATGTACGTACCGTGGTGTGCGAACATATCAACACACACCCAGGTCAACATTCCAGACACAGTGACAGGACAGCAGCACACATATATTGAATTAGCCTGTGTGGCGATGATATAGACCAAACCACTACACTCGCAACAGTGGGTGCAAACAGATTATTTAACATGGAGAAATAGCGCCGGTATCAGTTGGTGGTTTTCAGTTAACAGGATCTGACATCTACGACTATTCGCGTCGATAGCTTAAGTGGCGTAGTTTTCGTATCGTTGGATATCATTTAAGATGTGCCTGTGTGGCGTATACGATTAAGAAATTGTTACCTCTACAGTGATATGTACTTGAAGCAAGAGGATAAAATGAAGCAAATTTTGTCCACCAGACCATAACATATCTAGAGGATCAGTCACTACAAGTTGAAAATAATACATATGACTTTCACGTGACAAGAGTGTAGAACACTTGACTTTGTTATAATTAGCCCTATGTGGGCGTGCCTTGAATCTGCTGTACTTCAGAACTTTGACCTAGTTATTGTCTGCCTGGGTGGCGCATTTGAGAAACAACGCACGCTTTATTTGGTAGTATGCAACTTTACACTAGTAGCAATTGACGTCCTATTTCATGCCTATGGACGACAACAACGTCTGCAGTGGTCAAGGAAGTTCAATTGGACTTGGACAGTATTTGTACCAGCATTTGTACGGGTTGTGACGGATTCCTGCAATATTGGAGTTACCTGTGCCAGTTATCTCCATCACAAGCTCAAGATGTTATGATACACGGAGTTGCCGTGTACATTTCAGACTACAGAAGAGTCAAGAGTTGCAGTGTGTGCTGTATTATGGTTCCTGTCAACTTGTGCATTGTTAAGCACATATCATATTGACGAAATTACCTGAAGAGAAACGAATCAAGTTCCAGTGCTTTCCCGCAGTGGAGGTTTTAGCAGTCTATGTGATATCCAGTGTCGTGGCGGAAAAGAAGCGGGATCATTGACAGATAAGTGATTGTGTCTTGTGTAAATTGTGTCACTTCATATATGTCGCTAGGCCTCCCTAATTGCTCATTTTGTTATTATTGTTGTTTATGTCTAATTTGACATATGATTAAGATTTGATGCATAGGTGTTAATGGCTGTTGACATATGTCGATTTTCCTGATAATGATGTGACTTGATAAAGGTGCTATAAAAAGGAATTGGTGATACAGAATTGAGGAATAAGCTCATTTCTTGACAAATAGTTAACTTTGTGAGCTGGAAGGGTAATTGTCAAACCTTTTGCGACAGTAATTTGTCATAACTATAAGTGATTACTATATATAGTTGATTAAGTAAGTGAATCACCATGGATCGTGATATGTGCCCTACAGATATAAGGCCTATGTTGGAGTCTGCATTGGTGGTAGGTAGAGATGGTAAGGGATTGAGAGGTGCACGACTTGGAGAATGGATAATGGATGATTTTTTTGATTAATGTGTCAACATCCCTGGAGTTATTTGCTGAACACAACTTTAAGTTTGTTTGCAATTTGGTAATGGCCAAGGATTTGGTGAATTTGCTACGGCACCTTCGTGTGTTTTTGCAACAGTATATTGAACGTGAACACGGATAAATGCAAAGCATGTTCAAAATAATCCACAACCATACATCTGATGAGCAGGAAAGGGAATTGAGAATTGAGAAACAAGCAAAAGTAAACAAACAAAGTGCTCTACAGCAAAGAGAGAATTTCCTAGAAGGTGTTGCTAAAGAGAACGAACTACAGGCAACTGTGTATAGGCTTAAAAGTGAGATACTTGAATCAAACTCAGAACTTTCTAGTGCACAAGCTACATTAAATTCAGCTTTAAGCAAAGTCCAAGACTTGGAAACTCAGATAGGTAATCTCACGCGGGAACTTCAAGAACAGAAAGAGATGTATGAGAAATTGAAGGTTGAGAGAAATGTCTGTGAGAAGACTTACATAGAAATGCTTCATGAGGTGATGAATAAAAATGCGATGCTCAGTGATCAAATTGGGGAGATGAATATTGTACCCCCCAAGAAGAGTAATGAGATTATGAAAAACAATGATGATGTCCAGACTGAAACACTTCAGATAGAGTTGACTCAGTTGAGGGCAAATAAAGAACAGTACGAGAAAGAGACTTTAGTGGAGTTGACGGCTGAGAAAGAGAAGGTCGCTAAAATTGAAAATTTGCTAGCAGAAGAAAGCGACAAAGTTTTGGCTGTTAAGGAGTTAAATAAAAGGTTAAGTGAAACGATTTCACTTAAAGATAATGAAATTGCGGAAGCAAGGGAAAGAATATTTGGCTTACTAGATATGGTTTTGAAAAACAAAAGGTGCTCTTCTGTCAATGTTGACAATGGTAGACAGAAAGTTGCGAAAAGTCAGCACCATATACTTTTTGCTCAGAGAGATGTCATTCATGGTAAAGACAGATCTTTTCGTGGTAAATACAACTTTAAAAGTTCTAATATTACTGATAGTTCCAGTAATAATTCTTGGCGTCAGACCAACAAAGATTCTAGTGTAACAGGCAGTTCCGTTGGTCAGGAAAAGAAAGGTGATATATTACAGGTCAAGACTCATAAGAGCAAATATTTGTCTACTACTGAAAATACTCAGAAATTAATAGCGGGTGTTGAGACTATTACTACTTGTTCCAAAGATGAAACCCATATGCGGAACAATAGAGATACTATTGTTTCTGGCAGTTGTCAAACTCAGCATAGTCATTTTGAAACTATTGGTAAAGATATTCCCATAGGGGAAAAGAAAAACAGTTCTAGTAAGAGAGATAACCCCAAGATTAAACAGTACCAAGGGAGATCAGTAAATAATAATTTTCCCTCTCGTAGATACTGTAGACAATTTAACAAATCTCAAAGTTTTGATTGTAAGAATGTTGGAAAGTATGATAGAGATAATAGCTTTTCAAATGTGGCTTTACATCACCAGAGTAATGTTCCTAAACAAAAGACTAAGGTCATTATTTGTAAACAAGGCAACGGTAATAATAAGTATTGTGATCATAGAACAAATAATAAGCGCACTTGTGCTAATTTTGTTCAACATGAGCCTAGAGTCATTTATAATCAAAGTAAACAGAGTAAAAATAACAGTGGATGCTTGAATACTATTGCTTGCTCTACTTGTTGTTGTGAATGTGAGACTTTGTTTCAGCGTAAGGCAGCGGCGACATTCAAGGTCGGTCATGTTGTCCCCAAGAATTCTATGATATCTACATGTGATAGAGAGAGCTAGTGACATCGTGAAGAGACCGGGTTTTTACACAAGCCGGTACTGGGTAATTGTAAACGTGATTTCTACGTTTTTTTTCATTAAATTTCACTATTGAGTAAAATGGAAATTTTCATTTGTATTTGTTGACAGAAGCTACGTTGCGATAAGGGTCAAGGCTTCTGTGACATATTGACGGTCAGAAATGTGAGTCAACTTTCCGCTCGAGTAGTCAACCGAAACCTGTCAGCGTCAAACTAAAATCTGAGGTGTTGCTTTCTGAAGGTCAAGCATGTTTACAAGAGAGTGGGAGACTTCGCGTCTGATTTATTTTTTTTTTAATGTGAAGATGATAATTTTTTGTATTCTATATTAGTACATGACATGTTGTTGTTTTGAAATAACATATAATTTTGTTGTAATGATTATTTCTATGCATCATTTGATTGCCATAATTTTTTATTGTTATTTATATGTCTGTATTTTGATGATGTATTAATACATTTTTATGCTATTTATATATTATTGTGTTGATAATGTGTAGTATGTAATTATTATCCTTTATACTACTCTGTTCAACTTAGAATTTTTGCAACTGTGTTGTTTAGGATAGTTTTGTACATGATGAGATTGCACAAACTCATTTATTGTGTTGATGTAGTGGTTACTTTTAGATAGTCCTGAGTGTTCGTTATTCACTTAATTTATATTTTTCTTATGTTTTGATGTCATGATTAATTAATATATAGAACATACAGAGAAGATGTGTATTATCTGGTATGTTGTGAAATGTAATTTTGAAAATAGCTTGCATGTATCATACATGTTCTTGTATTTGGATTTGTTAACTTTTTGTGAAACTTCGATTTTCCAGAACTTGATTTTCTTGCCAGTCAGGTATGCAGATTATTTTCCTAGCAGATTATTTTTAAAAAAAACGTATTTTTTGTAGATATTTTTATAGAACCTTTTTTATATTTCATATTAGCAACAGATTGTAGATTTATTTATAGATGTATATCTTATCGATTTGAATAAGAGATAAAGTTATAGCTAAATAGCATTGTACGGAGCTGAACGTAATTGTCAGCAGAAAGAACTTAAAGGATACATTAAATTTACATGTGTTGATTTAAAGGTTTCTTCGAGATAGGATTTTTGTTTTATATTTCACTCATTTTGTTAAAATATTGATTTCATTATTAGGTTTTAGTGGTCTTGAATTACTTAAAAATTAAATACTATTTTTATGTAACTTATCGTAAAAAAAATATGTTTGTACGGTACTTTTGGAAAAAAATGATTTTTTTTTTGGCATTGTAATTTTTTGTTGTGTGTGCCCAGCATTTGACTGCGTGATATCATTGATATGTAGATTGATTAGTTCTTGTAAAAAGTTGTTTTTTATGATGATGTATTTTTATTTTAGCGCTTCATTGTGCGTTGGTAGTATTAATTATAGCAATGCTATTACTTGTTTGTTCGATGCCTATAATTTATTTATGTTAGTTTTGTATAACTCTTATAACTTAGTTAAATTACTTATTAGATTTTGTTTAGTTATAAATTATTTTTGGTGGTATTAGTATAGATATACTTTGATATTTTGTGTTGTGCCTTTCGATCATGTTTATATATTTATTTTTGAATAGGTTATCTGATCAAAACAGTTATTAGTATATACTGTTATTGACTTTCTTTGCGTTCGTGCCTTTGCTTTCTATCTGTCTTTGGTAACTATTCTTCATTTCATTCCTTCTTTTCTGTTGTCTTTTCGGTATGGATTTCATATCTTGTTTATACTTTCGTACCTCATCTTCGTTTTACTTGATTCTATTTGTATACTTTGTCTTCTTTCAACACTTATACCTCTATTCTTTGTATTGTTGGAGTGGTTATATGACTTGATATAACATATCTACTTTTGACAGTTGTATTTATTTTACATGTAATTGTCCAACTTAATTATGAGTATATGGTATTGTTGAGTTCTTACTTTCCTTTTTTTACAGATCATTCTTCTTTTGATTGATCTTGTGTTTTCTCTTTCGATTGGTTGTTTTCAGTTTGGTTTGTACTAAATATACGTAACTTAATTTTGGAACTGATCAGATTTGTATATTTAGCTAATTACTTTTTATACTTAGCTGATTATGCTGTATGCTTTTATTGCTACTTTACACTTTAATGCTCATATTTGTTATAGATATCATTTTCATTTAAAATAAGATATTTTTGTAGGCATACGTTAGAGCTTAATTGTCTTCTAAATTTTTCGTTTTTGGGAGTTAATTTTTAAAAAAAAAAATGATAGAATCATTTTTTTTCCCGGAGCGGGTGGTAACTGTTGCAAGTGGAACTTATGGAAGGGGAAGTAATCTTTAGAATGTTTTGAACAAATTAAATTTCGAGTTGCAACGCTTGATTAAGCGGATACTTGTCTGACTTTAGGATAGAATTATCTTTTCCTATTTTTCGGGTGACAGAGTACAGATAAGCGTGTGAACGCTGTTTAATGTATTTATTCTGTACTGTTTTGAGTCATGTGAATAGCCCGCAGCTAGTCTGCATGTGTTATCGAGAGCGGTGTTCAAGACAACCGAATCTCGTGACGGGTTTTTTGGCGGGACTAGTGTGTGATTTAGGGAGTTGTGTTTTGGGCGTGGACCGTGTAGGTCGAGTCCCAGTGTTTTTGGATAATGTATGCCTACGTAGGATTTGAGAAAATGTCGACTTATATATTTCGCTGTGTGTACAGCCTATGTGATACACTGCAATGAAGATTTGTTTAGGCCATATGAAGATTATTATAGCTGCCGTGTGATGCAGGCTTTGCTATGTATTGAAGTACTTTTGTAGGCCATATTGTGAAGATTAATGAAGCTGCCGGGTGATGCAGGCTTCGCTGTGTATTAAGGTACTTTTGTAGGCCATATTTTGAAGATTATTGAAGCTGCCGTGTGATGCAGGCTTTGCTATGTATTGAAGTACTTTTGTAGGCCATATTTTGAAGATTATTGAAGCTGCCGTGTGATGCAGGCTTTGCTATGTATTGAAGTACTTTTGTAGGCCATATTGTGAAGATTAATGAAGCTGCCGGGTGATGCAGGCTTCGCTGTGTATTAAGGTACTTTTGTAGGCCATATTGTGAAGATTAATGAAGCTGCCGGATGATGCAGGCTTTAGTGCATGTTGAAGTACTGTTTAGGCCAGGATGTGGACAGGCCGTATTATATATATTTAATGCAATGTGGAAATTATATGATTCGTGTTTTGCTGTCGAATGTGTGTCATTTATGTCATCGTGTCTGTGTTGTACGGAATAAACAGTATCGAACTGTTCTAGACGTTTGCAACCCTTTTTGACTCCTGCATGTACTCTTATGTACGTACCGTGGTGTGCGAACATATCAACACACACCCAGGTCAACATTCCAGACACAGTGACAGGACAGCAGCACACATATATTGAATTAGCCTGTGTGGCGATGATATAGACCAAACCACTACACTCGCAACAGTGGGTGCAAACAGATTATTTAACATGGAGAAATAGCGCCGGTATCAGTCTACATCGCTTTGAAGAGTCATTTCAAGTGCCACGCAGTCATTGTCCCTAGTGTAGATAGTACAATCATCTGCAAAGAGGTCACAAGTTGAATATTTTAGATGTAGTGGCAGGTCGTTGATGAACATTGCGAAGAGTAGGGGCCCAAGAATAGAGCCCTGCAGTACTGCTGTAACTACCTTCGAGAAATCTGATGCCGAATTGTTGTGAAGCACTAACTGTTGTCGATCTGCCAGGAATGATTTGATGATGTTTAGTGGATTAGGGCCTATTCTGAGGGTTTCCAACTTTTGAACCAAGTTAGTGTGGTCAATCATGTCAAATGCTTTCTTGAAGTTGACAAAAACAGCACCACATAATTTTCCATCATTTATGTTCGACAGCCAGTTGTCTGCCATTTTGGTGAGAGCTGTGTGACAGGAGTGTTTGGGTCTGAAACCTGACTGGCTATCAATGAGCAGTTTGTTTGTTGTTAAGTGTTGAAATGTGGTGTTGTAAATGTGTTTCTTTAGTGGTTTTGAAAGAGATGATAGAAGGGATATTGGTCTGTAGCTGTTGGGATCGCTATGTGAACCAGATTTATAGAGGGGGTACACTTTGGCAGATTTAAATGCTGTGGGGAAGTAGTTGTGTGCAATGCATTGGTTGTATACATAGGTTAAGGAGACTGAGCACATATCAGTTTGCCTGGAGTGCAGTGAGGTCAATTCTGATTAACAATAACAGTAAGTATTGATATATGATAATAAATTGGAAAACCAGACCAGGCTAAAAGTTCATGAGTAGTTTCACAGTTATCTATATATATGGCATCCTAAGGTGATGTTCTGATCTTACAGTTTCTTTTTTTTCTTTTCTTTTTTAACTAAGAATGCAGAGTGTAACTCTCAGAAATCAAAAAAAAAATTTAATAAACAAAAATTAATAAATAAATTATTTTCCCTCTATATAACTAACATTTCATACCTTCATCTTTACCTAAGCCAGGCTGTTCTACTTTCATAATTCTTGGAGTTATTGTATCCATAATGTCAACTATCTGATCATGAGTATCACAGTCTTCAGTGTCGTTATGACCATCATCATTCTGGCAGGTAGAGAATAAAATAAGAATTATTTAATGAGCTTAATATGGGTAGATAACAATGTGGTGGTAAAAGTTGTGATCCATTTATGAAATAATTCAGTGGCACACAAGTAGCTGTCATGTTACAAGCAGTTATACTCTCAGAGCAGTAGTGGTTTCATAATCACAAATGTGAAGTCACGTAATGAATCCTTCACTTCTAGAAGTGATATATCACTGCAGTTTTAAATATTACTTCTATATCAAAGGTCAAGGTTGTCTCATAGCAGATATTGCTGTAGGGGAGTGAAGTGTTAGAGACTTGACCAAACTTGGTCCAGCATCAAGAGGTGGGGGTGATGTTCAGTTCCTTGCTGCCTTTTCCTTCCCTAACTCAAAGTCAGGTACCCATTTACAGCTGGGTAGACTGGAGCAGTAAGAGACCAGTGCTCTATCCACTCTTTCAATCGGACACTCTACTTCTATAAATGATACTTAATTCACATTCCTTGCAGCCCCATAAACAAAGAATTATGGCATCATACACAGGTTTACAAATAAAAAAACTGAAATAGGCCTATTTAATCAGGATTTTGAGAACACTTTAAAAATTATGAGTTCATTGAAATGAGCATTCAATAAAATGTCTATCTTCCCATATAATTTTCTTAGTATGTCTCTGCCTAACGACAGAAACAACATGATGACTGAGACAGGCAATAATTAACAATTGTAAAAAAAAAAGAAAAAAGAAAAGCAGAAAAAGACTAGATATATTTATCAATGTGCTTTGGTGCTTTAGTGGTGATAATGTCTGCCTTTCAACCAAATGTATTTTTTTCCTGGTACAATTTAAAACAAATTCTTTATTCATTTTAATTTATTCATGGAAGTGAAAGTGTATTGAACTTCGCCTAGGCCGGTCCCAAGCCCGGCTGAAAAAGGAGGAGGGCGGCGTGCATGGAGGCCGTAAGGAGGCAGCCCCTCCACCATGCAAAGGCACAACAGGCCAATCACATGTTTGCTGCAAATCACGATTATGCAAACAACAAGAGAGAAAACTGGACTGATTCTAAAGGCAATGAACTGGAACGGACTACAGACTATGACTTATGGAACTTGGAACACAAGAAGTATAAATGGGAAAGAAGAGGAGCTGGTGGAAGAGATGAGGAAAGCAAAACTAGAAATCCTGGCTATAACAGAAACAAGGAAAAAAGGACAAGGAGTCATAGATCTCAATGGCAACACACTGCTCTACAGTGGTGTACCCATATCTAAAAGAGCTAAAGGGGGCGTAGGTTGTATTGTGGCCAAAAACCAAAAAGATAGTATCAAGGGGTGGAAATTTGTCTTGGAGCACATTATGGTTGTAAAACTAAAAGAAGGAGAAACCATAGTTAACCTGGTCATAGTGTATGGGCTAAATGAGGATGAAAGAGCAGAAGTCAAGGAGGAATTCTTCAAGCTGCTTCAAAAGACAGTGGATGACTGCCTAGATGAAATTATCATCCTTGGAGATTTCAATGCCAGAGTTGGAAATGACCATGCTAGATGGGGTGGAGTAATCAAAAGATATGGAGAAGATACTCTCAATGACAATGGAAAGTGACTCCTTAGATTCTGCAGTGAGCAGAATCTGATCATTACAAACACAAAGTTCCCCCATAAGTGCATACATGCATACTCTAGATGTGAACCAACAAAGAATGAGAAGTCAGTGATTGACTATGCCATTGTTAGGAGGAACTCATTCAAATATGTCCAGGATGCTAGAGTCTGGAGCGGGCCAGAGATTGGAAGTGATCACTACCTGCTTACAGTCAAAAGAACAACTGAAAGAGTTGCTCAGCCTAGGAACTGCCCAACATCGTGCAAGAAACCAAGTAAACGAAAGGGAGGAATGAGAATAAAGAACTACAAGCTGAGAGAGCCAGAAATTAAGACCAGATATCAGGGGCTTATTGCAACAGCAGTGAGAAACACAGAAGAACAACCTGATGACTTGCAAACCCTCTGGCTTAAATTCAAGGACATCATAAAGACGGCTGCTGCAGAAGCATGTGGTGAAGTCCGACTTGGGAACAAGAGAAAGAGGACACCTTGGTGGACAGAAGAAGTCAAAGAGAAAATAAGAGAGAAGAAAATGGCATGGAAACAATACTAAGCCTTTAGCATGATGCATTCTCTTCCCAAAACATGGCTCCTGCAGCTGCATTCGTTTTCACAACGCCCCGTTTTTATAGTGAATGAGTTGTAATGTCTCTAGTTTTTGTGTTTCTTTGTCAATTGCTATCATTTTTGGAATTTATATAAATAAATAAATGGTGAATCTGATGATTTAAAGTTTGTTTGTGTACATGTTAGATGTGATAGGAAGAGAGGAAAGGAAAGATGAAAAAAACGAAAAAAAAAAATTTTTAATAAAATATTTTTTTTTTTTTTTATTAAAAAGAAATAACAAAAAAATAGCCAACAAACGAAGAGTCCATATCCCTTGCATCTGAATGAAAGTCATTTGACCAATACAAATCAAATGACGATCTTTTCGTTACACCCATTATCAGTAGCAAAGCAACAAACACCCTCGTCAGCAGTGACATTCGGCCGTAACCCTAAATCTTTCCGATAAACCTAATCCTAACCCCTAAAATTATACATACTAGCAATGCCATTCTACTTTCATTTCCATCTCTGCCATCACCCATATTCTGAGAACCGATATCAGCACTTATAAAGACAAAAATCTCATCCCCATCGCATCAGCGTCAGAATCTAATAAAATTAGAGCGAAAATGGCCGATTCATTTCGATTTAAAAAATTCACAGAAAATAAACGCGAATACACCCATTACTAATTGAAGATCGGAAACGGAAGCTAACTCTCTCAAAAATAAGTTTAAAACTTAACAACCGGGGGTGATATCATGTGTACACACATCCTAATGCTAGAAAACGAAGATATCCGCAGGCGACATATGTCGCCTGCAGCTGTGAGAACATGAGTTTCTGCGGGCGACACATGTCGCCCGCAGCGTGCTAAAGGTTAAAAGCTAAAAACACAGCAGGACAAATAGAGAAATATAGAGAATATGTGATACTCAGAACAGAAGCAAAGAACAAGGTGCTAGCAGCAAAACAGAAGTCCAAGGAAGAATTTGGAGAAAAGCTAGAAAAAGATGTGCAAGAAAACCAGAAATTGTTCTATAAGACCCTAGAGAACATGAGGAAGGAAAAACAATGCTCTCTCAAATTTATAAAGGACAAGCAAGGCAAACTGCATACTGCCCCAAAGGAAGTAATGGAAAGATGGAAAGAATATTTCTCAGAACTCCTTGATGGTGAGCAAGGTCAAGCATCAGATGACATAAAGTTGGAAAAACTAAAGGCAGCACTGGAGAAAATCAAGATGGGCAAAGCAGCAGGGCATGATGGTATAACACCAGAAATGCAGGGCACGATGGTATAACACCAGAAATGGTTAAGTACATGGGAGCATCAGGCGATCTATTACTCTTAAGGGTCCTACAGGCAGCGTGGTGCAACAAGGCCATACCAAAAGATTGGGAGATTGTCATCATAACACCAATTTTCAAAAAGGGTGACAATCGACAATGTGGAAACTAGAGGCATATCCCTTCTCAATGTCCCTGGTAAAATCTACTTTAGAATCCTAGAGCAAAGACTCTGATGCCTAGCTGACCCACAATTGGATGAAGTCCAGTGTGGATTCCGAGCAAACCGAAGTACTCAAGACCTAATCTTCACACTCAGACAGCTGAGTGAAAAGGCCCTTGAGTATAAGAGTGAGATCCATCTTTGTTTCAAAGATCTGGAAAAGCCGTTGGACAGGGTCCCCTGGAGCAAACTTTGGGACTGTTTGGCAAGGAAGAACATTCTAGCACCTCTGATTCATGCTATTCAGAGCTTCTACAAGTCTTGCAGAAATTATGTGAGGACAGCAAACCATAAGTCAGAAGAGTTCAGGACCACCACTGGTGTAAGACAAGGTGATATCCTGTCACCTTATCTTTTCATACTCCTCATGGATGATGCCATCAAGGCATGTAAGGAGAGAACAAGAAAGTATTCAGTGGGGTACTAGAAGATGAGACAGGTCTGTATTTCAGAGCTGGCATTTGCTGATGATGTTGTCTTGATTGCTAAATCAAAGGCACATCTCCAATCAAACCTGCAAGTCTGGAAGGAAGAGCTGGAGAAGAGAGGGATGGTCATAAGCAGCTCTAAAACAAAATCCATGGTGATATCACAAGAAGAAAGAGTACATCAGATTAAGCTGGGAGAACAGGTCCTGGAGCAGGTCGACCACTTTAAATACCTCGGAGCTATTATAGACCAAAAGGGAGGCATCAGAGAAGAGTAGGCCACTCAAAAAACAGCAGCTGGGAGACTTTTTCAGGCTGTAAATCGAGGATTCCTCAGCAAGAGAGAGGTTAGTAAGAAAACAAAGATGGCTATATACCGCTCCACCTATGTCCCAGTCTTGACATATGGATGTGAGTCATGGGCAATGACTACAACCCACAAAAGCCAGATCCAAACCTCAGAAATGAGGTATCTGAGGAAGATGGTTGAAGTAACAAGAAGACATGGCCCACAACCAGACCATACGTCAAGGCCCAAAATCCCACCCCTTGCAGACTCAAATAGAACAGTCCCAACTAAGATGGTTTGGCCATGTCTGCAGAATGGGAGAAGATCAGCTACCACGACAACCCAGAGTCCGCTGGGAGGACAACATTAGACAATCTTTGAAGGACCGAGGACTAGAATGGAACCAGGCCAGGAGGAAGACAGCTGATAGGATAGCCTGGCACTCTCTCTTCCAAACCTCTACACCTCACAGTAGAAGGGGAATGACTAAGTAAGTAAGTAAGAGAGTGTACTGGTAAGTGGGAATATTTCTGCACTTCCATTAATGCAAAGTATAGGTAAATGTGAAAAAAATGTTAATTTCCAAAAATTTAAAGTCATCCAATGACACTGTTAGCTTAGTGCAAATTTTATGTTTATTCAA
This sequence comes from Oreohelix idahoensis, assembly GCA_024509875.1. Lineage (NCBI taxonomy): Eukaryota > Metazoa > Mollusca > Gastropoda > Stylommatophora > Oreohelicidae > Oreohelix > Oreohelix idahoensis. Next base: position 23,920 of record JAMPIV010007365.1, on the reverse strand, counting down.
GTCACAGGGCTCTGTGCATAACATTGTACACTATGTTGGGTAAGATGTATGTATTGATCACTGCGTGTGATAAAACCAATATAGCAATGTCATGTTCTTGTGGTCATTGCTATTCAATAGCTGCCACAAAGCAACATATTGTTGATGATCTGCTATAGTGGTTAGTTCAATCTGTCCTTGTGTAGTGTTAGCTCTCAGTACTCTAATAACTTCATCTGTAACATGGACAGCAACAGTACGATACTATGACACATAGAATGATAAACGTGGTGTGATGCTGCTCTGGTCATAGTTTAATACACCAACATATTTATGGTCATGTAGAAGAAAGACTCATAAAACAAAGTTCTCCAAATGTGCAAACTTCCCAAGCTTCCATTCACTTGCTTCAACAAAGTTATTCTATCTATCTGTTATTACAACTCAGAGAACTTGATTACTGGTCACAGATGCATTTATCACTTTAACACTTCTTCCATAGCTCTAGTTGCATTGATCTGTTTCCATGCTGTCACAATAATATGTTCTCATATAAAATGTTAATCTTGCCTTGCTTGGTTAATGGTTCATTAGCCTAACCGCTAGGGTGTCAAAATTTCCCAACACTTGTCTATTTCATGTTCATTCTTCTGTTTGTCTTTTTCACTTGCAAATTTTCTCACCGGTTATGACCTGTCACATTCAACCGAAATGATTCTCAATTCAATTAATTAGTGAAGTCTACCTACCTTGATATACTGAAAATGTCCTCAAAATTTCTCTACACAATTCTCCTATACAAATAACTTGTTAATTCTTCAAAAAATACTTTATCTTTGGCGACTGGAGTATATCTGTTCCCTACAGACCCACAGCGGGAGCCGCAGTAGCATAGTGATTAGTGCACTGGCTTCCTAGCTCAGTGGTCTATGGTTTGATCCCCAGATGAGGTGGGATTGTTTTAAGGCCGCAAACGGCTCCTGGGTCGACCCAGCCCCAACTGGGTACCAGAGAAACTTCTGAGAAGGTTAAGGTGGCCGGCGTGTTGCTGACCACATCACCCCTAGTGTGCCGATGGTCAAGAAAATATCGGCCTAACACCATATTCCCAATATGCCTCAATGGGCGTGTAACGGGATCCTTTACCTTAACAGACCCACAGCATATTCATGCTGGGTAACAAACTCACTGTGTCTGCTCTCAAAGTCTCACTTCATGTCCTGCACACATTTCGCCATCTATGTACAGACTGTCTATAAAAGGCTGTGTTTAAAGTATTTACTAACTGGTTGTACTAAATGATTGAGATCTATTCAAACCTTCAACAATTCTCTGATCTCAGTCAAGGGGATCTAATTCTAAAAAGGATATAACTCATTTATTGCTTCTCGTTAAATATAAGGGACATATAATTCCTGCTCATCAATGATATTTACGTTCAAACAACAGCTACCTCACTTTGACCATAATCAAAAGCAGAAAATTGAATAACAAAACAAGCTCTGATATGACATCATCAGCCAAAGATAATGAGAAGCGGTAAATACAATGGCTACAGGAATCACATATAAACGTGACATCATAAAAGTGCACAAATGAGACAGGAAATGAAACACTTACAAAAGAAAGATTGTGAAAAAGAGATGGATGAAATACTTACTTACTTACTTAGTCGTTCCCCTTCTACCGTGAGGTGTAGAGGTTTGGAAGAGAGAGCGCCAGACTATCCTATCGGCTGTTTTCCTCCTGGCTTGGTTCCATTCTAGTCCTCGGTCCTTCAAAGATTGTCTAATGTTGTCCTCCCAGTGGACTCTGGGTCGTCCTCGGGGTCTGGATCCTTGGCTCTTTGTTTCCCATGCTTGTCGTGGTATCCGATCTTCTCCCATTCTGCAGACATGGCCAAACCATCTTAATTGGGACTGTTCTACTTGGGTCTGCAGGGGGTAGGATTTAAGGCCTTTACGTATCGTCTGGTTGCGTACCATGTCTCTTCTTGTTACTTCAACCACCTTCCTCAGATACCTCATTTCTGAGGTTTGGATCTGGCTTTTTATGGGTTGTAGTCATTGCCCATGACTCGCATCCATATGCCAAGACTGGCCAACTCTTCTTTGATGCCTCTGGATGAAATAAAGAAGTCTAAAATAGTGTTACCGAGGTCCGAAAGGGGAGCAAAGAATAGTAACACTGTTCCTTTCCATGCATGTCGTAGAAAGTGACTAAGGAGGGTTGGGCATGGGGCTGGTTATCCCATCCTGTAAACAAATTTAAACCATAAAAAACTTCAACAAATATGGTCAAGTCAACTAAAGAAAATAAAACACAGCCATCCAAGACAGGGGAAGGTCCTCTTGCAGGGAGGTGTATGATGCAACACAGAGAAAGCCGAAAGGAGTCTGTGTTGCTGACTAACCTTCTTTCTTCTAGGAGAACTTCCAGATTTGGCACCTGGAATGTTCGGACATTAAACGAACAAGGGAAAGTGGCACAAGTAGCAGCAGAGATGAGGGAATATAAAATCGAGGTTCTGGGAATGTGTGAAACAAAGTGGAAGGGGGTAGACGAGAAGAAACTCATCACAGGTAAATTGGTGCTGTCCTCAGGACATGAAGACGAAAGTTCACACCACAGTGAAGGGGTAGCTCTTATGTTATCTAAAGAAGCACAGAAAGCACTTAACGAATGGGAAGCTGTTGGACTCAGAATAATAACAGCCACTTTTAAAACAGCTAAAAAGAAAATACATGTAAATGTCATCCAATATTATGCACCAACTAATGACAAAGAAGAGTCAGTGAAAGAAGCATTTTATACTAGACTACAGGAAATTATGGATAAAGTAAAAAGAAGAGACGTCACAATTTTGATGGGTGACATGAATGCAAAGATAAATACAGTCAATACCAGATTTGAAGAAGTCATGGGAAAACATGGGCTAGGAATAATGAATGAAAATGGGGAACTATTCTCAAACTTCTGTGCTTCAAATCAACTGGCTATAGGAGGAAGCATGTTTCCACATTAAAGAATACACAAGGCAATATGGATATCACCAGACCATAGAACAGAAAATCAGATTGATCATATATGCATAAACAAGAAGTTTAGATCATCATTGCAGGATGTAAAGGTATATAGAGGAGCAGATGTGGCATCAGATCACCACCTTCTGATAGCCAAAGTAAAAATGAAACTCAAGAGATATGCAACAACGCAAAATTATAGACAACAATTTAATGTAGGAAATCTAAGAAATCAAGAAACAAAAGACAAATTTGCGGTCAAATATCCAACAAATTCCAAGTGCTCCAACAGCTGGAAGATGTAGAGAATACAGATGACTATTGGCAGCAGGTCAAAACTGTATGGAAGGAGACATGTGAAGAAATACTGGGGAAAAGGGAAAGACAACAAAAAGCATGGATAACAACAGAAACGATCAATAAGATAAAAGACAGAAAAAACAAGAAAGCAGATTTACATGTCTTAAGGCTATTTATAGGATCATTTACGGGGTATCTTTATCACCCGCTAGGGCGGAAACGCCTGATCTGGGTTTGCCTCGATCTGGTCCATGCTTTTTGGGCATGCGCGGGGTCTTGGCCGAGGGTACTGTAAGCGTTCGTTAGGGATTGTGCATATTTCTCAGTGTGGAAATTGCAAGCGACTTTCGTTGCTATTTATTTTTTTTTCTTAGCTGTGACGAGATGTGTTAGTGTTGTTTTCGTTATTTTTTTCTCCGTACTTTAGTTTTTGATTCGTTGTGTTGGTATTTGTCTGCCTTCTCTTTTCTATTGTTAATTTCTTTACACCCTTTTGTTTATACACTGTGTTGTCATTGTATTATTGTGAATTTTTCGCAGTTATCATTGTGATTTTTCACAACATTTGATTTAGTTAAGCTGTATTTTCTTTTGACCTCTGCGAATGTTTTCGTTTGTTTAGATGCTTGTCTTTGTTTAGTTATCGTGATATTGTTGATATATACAGTCTTCATGTATACTTGATCATGTACTGTTTATTATATGATGCAAATTATATACTGAGCTGATTACTGGTGACTTAATAAATAAGATAATTATACTTAGTCTTTGTAAAAGACTCATCTCCCACTGAGATTGGGATAACTTGTGTTGCTATTTCAGATATATTGACAGCACATTTGTAGACGGAATGTCTACATTAGATATTTTCATCCAGCAAGGGTTGGCCCTTGGAAAAACTGAGGAGAAATTGGAGGACTTTGCGTTTGCTCAATATGCCAAAGCGCAAAAGGCTGAAGAGAAAAAGATTCAAGCACAGCTAGACAGAGAATTTGAAGAGAAAAAGCATCAAAGAGAAGCTGAAGAAAGGAAGATTCAGCAAGACAGAGAATGTGAAGAGAAAATGCATCAAAGAGAAGCTGAAGAAAGGAAGATTCAGCAAGACAGAGAATGTGAAGAGAAAATGCATCAAAGAGAAGCTGAAGAAAGGAAGATTCAGCAAGACAGAGAATGTGAAGAGAAAAAGCATCAAAGAGAACTTGAAGAGAAAAAGCATCAAAGAGAACATGAAGAAAAACTCTTGGCTTTGGAAGTAGAGAAGTTGAAAGTGACTAATATAGGGAGTTCTCAAGCGACTTCTTCGAGCACAAAAAGTCATGATTATAAGTTCAAACTTCCTCATTTTAATCCTACAAAAGATGACATAACGTTCTATCTAGATAGACTAGAACTTAATTGCATAAAATATAAAGTAGATAAGGCACAATATGTTAGACAACTGTTGAATTCACTTACAGGTGAACCATTAAATATTATAATGGCAATAGAAGAACATGATAGAACTAATTATGAAGTTGTCAGAGCAGCCTTATTGAAAAGATATCAGCTTAAAGAAGATGATTACCATCTTCGTTTTAAGACTATGTTACCAGAATCTGGTGTAGAGTTCTCAGACTTTATAGGAAAGATACGCCTTACTTTCACTAGATGGATAGAGTTGTCTAAGACTGAACATACTTATGAAGCACTTATGGACTTGTTGCTTAGAGACAAAGTAATGTCATCTGTTAATGAGTCTTTTCTTGCCTTTATACACGAACGTAAACCTAAGGACATAAAAGAAATGGAACAATATTGTTGCCAATATGTCACTGCTCATCCTCAACAAACGATTAGCAATAGTAAGATTAAAGAAGGTTTACCCGTGGCTTCTGCGACTCCATACAATTCTAATTTCGGAGGTAAAGTTAAAGGTACTCAGATCACAATTAGCCCTCATAATTATGGTTCCAACAAATTTGTGAAAAAACTATTGCGGTTCAAACCAAAATAATAATAGCAATAGGGGTAATTACCATAATTCCAAAGGAAATAGTAATTGAGGTAGATGGCAGCATAATAATAACAGATCATGTCATCATACTAACTGTGCTGAACAAGAGTCACAAGGAGTTAGTAATGAACAAAACAATAGTAAACCTAGCGCTAGTGCTAGTTCTTGTTCTGCCTTTGATTATGGGAGAGCATCTCAATGCCCTCAGTGCACCACTTTATTTGAACCTACTACTATATCCACCTTGAGTTGCGGTCATCCTCTGCCCGCTCTTCCTGCCGCAGCAGCGCATGACGGGAGAGGTTCTCTTATTCTACATAGGGGTCTAATGAATGGTGATCCAGTCTCAGTCCTCTTTGATTCTGGATGTACCACTATTGGGGTTAGACAATCTCTGGTAGATCCTTCATGTGCCACTGGAAGAGTGATCAAATGTGTAACATTTGGTGGCATGGTGGAAAAATACTCTACAGCTATCATCCGTATAGCTACTCCCTTCTTTACGGGAGAGGTCCAAGCATGTCTGCTTCCGAATCCTATTGCGGATCTTATCGTCGGGTGTATACACGGCATTAAAGAGTGTACCCCGCAGCAGATTATTGCTTGGGAAGAGCATAACTTGGAAGCTGCTAATGCAGTTATCATGAGAGCTCAGGCTCAGAATATGCCTCAGACTACATCGACCGAAGGTGTTGGGGTACGTGATCAAGATGATCATGATGTGATTTCTAGTGACTCTTTTATCAAAAGTCAACAGGAAGACATTTCGTTAAAAAAATTCTTCGTTCCGGCAAAAAAAGGTGACCCAAATAAGAACACAGATCACAAATCTTGGATCACTATGAAGAATGGCGTACTAGTGCGTATGATACAGCACTCAGACATATCTATACATTCACAAATTCTTGTTCTGAAAGACATGAGAGTTAGAATACTGCAACATGCTCATGACTCCCAATGCGCTGGTCATATGGGATTTTCACGTACAAAGTCGAGAGTTCTTGCGGCTTTCTTTTGGCCATTCGTAACCAGAGACATACGTCTTTATTGTCGCTTGTGTAGAGTATTTCAAGAAGTAAAATCGAAAGGTCCTCGCCATGCAGCACCTATCCAGGCTGCGGACATTCCTATCCATCCATTTCAGAAAATGGTGATAGATATCATTGGTCCTTTCACAATCAAATCAGCCTGAGGACATCAATTTATTCTTACATGTGTTGACATGTGTACTCGATAGCCAGAGGCCATACCTCTGAAGAGCATTTTGACTGCCGATATTGCAGACGCTCTTTGGCTGATATTTTGGCGGTTGGGATTCCCTAGGGAAATCTTGTCAGACCATGGCACCCAACTGATATCTGAGACAATGTCGCAGGTGATGTCTACTCTTGATATCAAGAGATCACTGAGTAGTATTTATCATCCTATGTCTAATGGACTAGTCGAACGTCTCAATAGAACTCTCAAAAATTTACTTGGGAAAATAACTGAGGATCATCCTCAGGATTGGGACAGAGTCTTACCCGCTGCTCTCTTTGCTTATAGAGAGGTTCCTAATGAACATACCGGGTTTTCTCCTTTCGAGCTCGTCTTTGGCGCGCGTCCGCGCGGCCTAATGTCCTTGCTTCACGATCTGATAGCTGCCGATGACATTAGTGATGACACACAATCTTCTTATGAGTATGTCATTGCTCTCAGGCAGAAAATCATTGAAGCTTGCAAATTAGCAACTTCCGCATCTGAATTTGCTAAAGCAAAGGCAAGACAGTTTGCAAATAAAAATAGATGCCTACGTCAACTTTGTCCTGGAGACAAAGCATTTGTGTTGCTTCCTTCCAGAGAAAATAGACTTCTTATTGGTTGGAAAGGTCCTTTTGAGATTGTATCTAAAAGTTCTGATGTCGACTATGTCGTCGATATTGACGGAAAGCATAAAACTTTTCACCTAAATATGCTTACAGAATTTTATGAACGTCCAGAGTACTTACAATCTATCTTTCAAGCGACGGACGATGCTACAGTCGCTCATGGCCATTACTCATCCCTGTCTGTCATACAGGATGAGGAATCTACTTTCTCTGATGTTAATCTTCCTCTTCCGATGATTCCACTTCATTCTACGGAATCATGGAAGGATGTTGCAATTTCACCTCATTTATCAACTAGGGAACAGTCACAAATCTCTTCCAAGTTACAAGCATTTCAGGATGTTCTCACGGACATTCCTGGACACACTACAGTCATTGAACATGACATTGTATTGACTGACCATACTCCTATCAGGGTCAGACCTTATCCTATTCCTATCCACTTCCAAACTCAAGTCGAGAAAGAGTTGGATGAAATGATAAAGTTAGGAATAATTGAACCATCCAATTCGGCATACTCGTCGTCTATGGTTATTGTCCGAAAAAAAGACAATAACATACGCATTTGTGTCGATTACCGTAAACTAAATCAAGTAACGAAGTTCAATGCAGAAGCTATGCCTCTGTTGGATGAGTTACTTACTAGACTTTCCAATTCTCATTTCTTTACAAAGCTAGACTTGTCTAAAGGATACTGGCAAGTTCCTTTAACCGAACGAGCCAAACCTTTCACTGCTTTCTCCACACCTAGGGGTTTGTTCCAATGGAACTTTATGCCTTTTGGCCTTATGAACGCCCCAGCTACATTCGTACGCATGATGCGTCGAATACTGGCATATCGTTCTGATGTGATTGCATACTTGGACGATATCTGTCTTTTCAGCGATTCTTGGGAAGATCACTATCTGGGATTAGATGAACTGTTGTCTACTCTACATGAGCATAATTTGACAGCTAAACCCTCTAAAGGCTATATTGGGTTTAGTGAGATTTCTTTTCTTGGTCATCGTGTTGGTCATGGTCTCTTGAAGACAGAAGACCACAACACTTCTAAGATACTGAACATCACTATTCCTAAGACTAAGAAACAGATCCGTAGTCTCTTGGGCCTAATACAGTTCTACGGAAGATTCATTCCGAATCTTTCCTCTATTATGGCACCACTCTCAACCCTATTGAAGAAAGGGTCTCCTAATATGGTGCGTTGGTCCCAAGAATGCCAATCTTCATTGGATCAGATTAAGTCATTATTTTTGTCTCCTCCTATTTTAAGACTACCTACAGCCGATAGGACGTTTGTCCTTTGTAGTTACGCCTCAGCAATAGGGATCGGGGCAGCACTGATGCAAGAGTATTCTGAGACTCTGCATCCTGTAATGTATGTCTCGAGAAAACTGAATGCGGCAGAAAGGAATTATTCTGTTCTAGACCGAGAATTGCTAGCTATGGTCTGGGCAATTCTTAAACTCCAAAGATTCCTTCTCGGCGCGCATTTTGTTGTAGAAACCGACCAAAAAGCTCTCACAGCTATGCAGAATAAGGATTTGAAGAGTTCGAGATCCACTTGATATGCTATTGCTCTTCAACCTTTTCATTTAAAGGTACGAGCTATCCGTGGTTCGGATAATGTGATGGCAGACATATTGTCTCGATGCCCACATGAAGCTACTTAGCTCTTTTGTCTAGATCTACTGTAACATATCTAAAGTTATGATCTATTCGTACAATAACATGCTTCTATAACACTTGTTGTCACTTTGTTTAAACTCATGGTTATGTTGATTACTTGCTTTCTCTGTTACCATCTTCGGTAAAACAGAGGAGGGCTTTGTTTCATATGAAATAAAGGTCGAAAAAATTAATGCGGCCACATTTATAGTTTAAATATATATTAAGTGACTATGGTACATTATAACATTCTAAGAATTGTACTATTTGTATTGTTCTCAGCAAACCGGTGTGATATCTTGGAACGCTGTAGAACTACGATGACTTCTATTGACGTCCTGATGTTCCTTGAGGATCTTGCTTACAAGACATCGCCGGAATGAAGGATCGTCTTGTTCTTCTGACATCATCAGATATTACTTCTATACACATGTTATATTTTTGTAAAAAGATTGTGCAATGTTATTAATGATTGACCATTTGAATTTATGGTTATATACTCATTATACGTCGTGAGATTTCGATGTCGGTGTAATTTCTTAATGGAAATTGTCATTCACCATTTATACACATATTGATATGAACTTTTGTTGTAACATTACCTGCACTTTTGAGTTGGTTGGTAACACCTACCCGGATAGTTACTTTGAGAAATAGTTTCTCCTATCTAGTGAGATTTTTTTCTTCTCACCAGACGCTCTACTGTGCGTCGATTGGATCTGACATTATGATGTTATATTTTTTGGTGATCCTTTCATCGGCGCATTACTCATGCGTTATAATGTATTTTTGGTTTAATGTGATCAAAGAGAGATAAATGTATATTGTCTTTCTGTGACAGGTTTGACTGGTGATTATCTTCTCCTGTCGTATGTTGTCCTGTCTCAGGCAATGTCTTATAGTTGACATGTCTTAAGGCTATTTATAGGATCATTTACGGGGTATCTTTATCACCCACTTGGGCGGAAACGCCTGATCTGGGTTTGCCTCGATCTGGTCCATGCTTTTTGGGCATGCGCTGGGTCTTGGCGGCAAAAGCCGGGAGACTGATTCAGAGAGAGTGTACCTAAGGCTTAGAACGGATGTGCCGATCCGTAGATTCCTCTCTGCCAAGTTTTCGATAGGGATTGGAAATTCTGGGAATGACTGTTTGTCATTCTTCTGTCCCTGAGTGTTTCTTTATGCCAGTATTGGCTGTGTTGTGTTACCTTAGAGTGTGAGGATTCTTTAAGAAGGTAACTGAAACATTACTCGATCTTTTCGTCTCGTTTAGATCTTACAAGTACATTTATTGCTGATGGCGACATAGTGAGCGAAGCTCACAAGGAGGTATTATACTGTACCCCAGTATTGCTTCATATTTGAAGGACGAGGTCTAGTTGACCCATTACATACATAAACCTAGGAATCATCTTTATGGATCCGCAATGCAGGCGGAATATGTTTTGGCAGAAATTATATATAATCTCAGAAGCTTGTGTAAACTGAGAGTGACCTGATTATCGAGGCTTGCAACCTGCGGCCTGATTTCGTTGTCATCAAATTGGTCCGTATTTACGACCAATTCTCTTCACCAGAATGAAGTATCTGGCATGTGAGGCCAGTCTGAAGTCATCTGCTAATTGTGGGACGATGGCATTGACTTTATTTGAATAACTGATATTGCCCGTACTAAGCAAGATATTTGCTAGGGCTTACCTGACAGGGCTCAGTCAGGGATTAGAGCTATTGCATAAACAGTAAACATTGTTTAAGACATTGTTACATGTCTGGGATCTGTGATGCCTGAAGCTGACCTTTGTAACTACACACATTATGTACTCGATCTATACTATTGACTGTTTCGTCCATCATCATTGTATTATCGTCATGAATAAATATTGTAAACATCAGCAGCATTCCCTACTTCACTGACTTCTACTTGTGGTTGTGTGAGTTAATGTGAAGACGTCCAAGAGCCTATATGGCCTTCGTGTTATCAGCACTGTTATCTACACAATTACACGACACGCTCGAAGTACTAACATTCTTAACACACCAAACAGTACATTACATCTGGGCATTTACACTGAACAACCATTTACATCTCCGTACAAACAGAAGTCAACATTTAGAAAAACACCTTCAACATGTACACAGAAGCAAACAAAGAAGTAAAAAGAAGTATCAAAAGAGACAAGAGGAGGTATATTGAGGAGTTAGCAAGAGAGGCAGAAGATGCTGCAGCCAAAGAAAATATGAGAGAACTGTATAAGAGCACAAAGAAGCTAACAGGGAAATACAAGCAAACAAGTTGCCTCATAAAAGACAAGAATGGGAAACTGCTCAGCAATATACAGGAGCAAATGAAGATAATAATAATAATAGCCCCTTCAGTCATAACTGACTATGGGAATGCGCCCCTGAGGTGACAGCCCTCAGCTGCTTATTTTCCTGGTGCTCCTTTCGACGTTTTCTCCTCACCTCTGCTTCTTGTGTGAGCCTCTCTTCGCCCAATCTGAGGTGGCGCCGTAAATAGCATCGCACTTAGTGCGATCGGCAGCTTCATCCTCCCATGTTGCTGGATCCATGTCCAGTGCCCTCATATCTCTCTTGCACACATCTTTGAACCTCAGCTGTGGTCGCCCAACTGTTCTCTTGCCATCTGCTAATTGTCCGTAGAAGATATCTTTTGGGATGCGACCATCTTCCATGCGGCGAACATGGCCAAGCCAGCGAAGTCTGCATTGTCTAAGAAGCGTATACATACTTTGAAGGCCAGCACGTGACAACACCTCGACATTTGTCACTTTATCTTTCCACGAGATGCCGAGGATGCGGCGCAGACACCGCAAATGGAAGGTATTGAGCCTTCTTTCTTGCTTAGCATAGGTCGTCCAGGTCTCGCTGCCATATAGGAGTGTGCTGGTGACGCAGGCATTATATACCGCAGCTTTGGTCTTCATTGTGAGTTTAGAGTTTCCCCAAACACGCGATGTGAGGCGGGCAAAGGTAGCTGCAGCTTTGCCAATGTGGCTGTCGATTTCTGTATCCAGTGAGAGTTTGTCATTGATGGTAGACCCTAGGTATGTGAAGTGGTGCACCACTGCCAATTCATAGTTATCGATAGTGATAACTGGTGCAGCACCCACATCCTGACTCAGCACATTCGTTTTCTTTAGACTTATTGTGAGGCCAAAGTCCTTGCATGCTTTAGTGAAGCAATTCATCAAGCTCTGAAGCTCCTGTTGGCTTTGAGTGACGACTGCTGCATCATCAGCGAACAACAAGTCTCTTATAGTGACCCTTCTGATTTTTGTTTTTGCCTTCAGCCTTGAAAGATTAAACAGACGGCCATCTGACCTAGTGTGAAGGCATATTCCTTCAGTTGCATCTCTGAATGCATGTTTCAAGAGTAAGGCAAAGAAGATTCCGAAGAGGGTCGGAGCCAGCACACAGCCTTGTTTAACGCCACTTCGTATATCAAAGGGCTGTGACGTGCTTCCAGCATATTGGACTGTTCCCTTCATGCCGTCATGGAATGACTTTATCATTTCCAGCATTTTAGAAGGGCAGCCTATTTTCAGGAGGATTTTAAAGAGTCCATCCCTACTAACCAGGTCGAATGCTTTTGTGAGGTCTATAAAGGCGATATATAATGGTCTTTTCTGCTCTCTTGATTTTTCCTGAAGCTGGCGGAGAGAGAAGATCATGTCTGTTGCTGATCTGCCAGCTCGGAATCCACACTGTGACTCTGGATATATGCGCTCAGCTAACTTGTGTAGTCGCATTAAGATGACTTTGGCAAACACCTTACCAACAATACTAAGAAGAGAGATGCCTCTGTAGTTATTGCAATCACTTCTGTCTCCTTTATTTTTTATACAGTGTTACAATCTTGGCATCTCGCATGTCTTGAGGAATAGTTGTCTCTTCCCAGCACTGGCACAGCATCCTATGCAGGGGATGTAATAGCGTGCTCTTACAGCATTTGATTAAATCAGGAGGAATCCCATCACTGCCTGGTGCTTTGCCAGAGGCCAAGCTATCAATGGCCTTGCTGAGTTCCTCTAATGTTGGTTCGGCATCCAGCTCCTCCATAGTTGGCAGACTGTTGACACCATCAAGGGCTGCAGGCGTAACGGTATTGTCTCTAGCGTAAAGCTCAGAGTAGTGCTCGACCCACCTCTCCATCTGCTTACCCTTATCGGTTAGCTTCTCTCCGCTGATGGTTTTAGCGGTGCCGTCTTACTTTTATGGGGGCCAAGTGCTTTCTTTATACCGTCATACATTTGTCTAATGTTGCCTGTTTGCGCTGCGATCTGGATGCTCTCACTGAGCTGGAGCTAGTAGTCATTTGCACAGCGTCGAGCAGTTTGTTGAACTTTGCTTCTCGTAGCCCTCAGGATCTGTAGGGTTCTGGCACTCGGTGAACGTTTGTATTCATTCATAGCACTGCGCTTAGCTTCAATGACAGGTGCCATCACATCTGATGAAGCATCAAACCAGTCATTTGACTTGGCTGTTTTCTTACCAAAGGTGGCAAGTGCAGTACTTTGAATGGTGTTCCGTAGATGCAAATGAAGAGGTGGACAGAATATTTTGGTGACCTTCTCAATAGACCAGCTCCACAACACCCCCCCCCCCCCACCCCCCCACCCCCCCCCCCCCCCCTGCCCCCCCCCCCCCCCCCCGGACATCCAGCCAGCAGAAGAAGAGCTACAAATTAACAGTGAAAGACCAACAAAGGAAGAAATAAAGAAAGCCATAAAGCTTCTAAGAGATGGAAAAGCTGCTGGGCCTGATGGCATTCCAGCAGAGGCCATAAAAGCAGATATCGACACGGCTACAGAGATGTCATATAAATTACTTGGTAAAGTCTGGGAAAAGGAAGAGATACCAGCAGAATGGAATGAAGGATATCTGGTTAAGTTGCCTAAGAAGGGAAATTTACAAGAGTGCACAAATTATAGAGGAATAATGTTACTATCAGTGCCAGGAAAAGTATTAAACAGGATTAACCTTGAGAGATTAAAAGAGTCCATAGACAAGAAACTGAGAGATGAACAAGCAGGTTTTCGACAAAACAGATCATGTACAGACCAGAAAGCCACTTTGAGAATAATAGTTGAACAAAGTCTGGAATGGAATTCACCACTATACATCGGATTTGTGGACTACGAAAAGGCATTTGACAGTGTAGACAGAGAATCATTTTGGAAATTGATGAGGCATTATGGAGTTCCCCTGAAGATCATAAATTTAATAAAGAAAACATATGAAGATATGACATGCAGAGTTCTTCATGAAGGACAGCTTACAGAACCGTTTGGGATAAGAACAGGAGTGCAACAGGGATGCCTCTTGTCTCCATTTCTTTTCTTGCTAGCAATAGACTAGGTTATGAGATCATCAACAACACACAACATAAATGGAATCCAGTGGACTCTGGCTAAGCAGTTGGATGATCTGGATTTTGCTGATGACTTGGCTCTTCTGTCCCATAACCGTAATCAGATGCAGGACAAATTGAAAACACTCAATGAGAGGTCACAGCAATTGGGTCTGAAAATACATAGGGAAAAGACACAAATAATGAGAATAAATGCAGGTAATGATAACAGAGTTGAACTTGAAGAAACACCAATACAAGATGTAGAATCGTACACATATCTTGGCCGCAAAATATAGACAAAGTTGGAGGGACAGACAGCGATATCAAAATAAGAATACAAAAGGCAAGAGGAGTTTTCATTGCATTGGGAAATATATGGAGATCAGATTAATCGGATCCAACACAAAAATAAGAATCTTCAACTCAAATGTGAAGTCAGTCCTATTGTATGGCTCTGAGACATGGAGAACAACAAAGACAACAACCAAAAAGCTACTGACTTTCATAAATGGGTGCTTGCGTAGAATAGAGGGATTAAAATGGTATGACAAAGTTACCAACGTGGAACTGATGACAAGAACTAGACAAGTGCCAGTGGAACAAAAGATGAGAAGAAGACGATGGCGATGGATAGGACACACACTGAGGAAACCTGTTGATAGCATTACAAGGCAGTCCTTGTTTTGGAATCCCCAGGGCAAGAGAGGCAGAGGTAAACCAAGAAGCACATGGAGAAGAGAGCTGGAAACAGAGGTGAAGGTGATGAGGAGAACATGGAAAGAACTTGAGATGATGGCACGTGACAGGAGGACTTGGCATGTGTTTGTTGAAGGCCTATGCTCCTTTGGGAGTGGAGGGTTATGAATGAATGAAAATAGTGGAAAGCCAATAAATAACAGAGTTAAGCAAAACGATGTTGCTCATTTAAACAATGAGAAGAAAGACAACCCATTTAGAAAATGAGACGATTCTCTAGAGAAAAATGAGTACGGTCATCGCAAAAGCAGGCTCTTAACCTTTACTCCAACTCGAGGCCCATTTAAAACATATTTTTAAAAAAAACTGTAACATTATTTTTCATTTGGTGCTAAGAATGCCCAAATTGTGTTGGAATACACCATCTCCCTTGGTGTGTACACATGAAAACAAATAATAGTGTTGCAGTGGGAGGGGGGTGAAGTGTCATAGTCCTTTACCCAACTCGTGGTTGTCCATACACCCATTACTTTGTATAGGGAAATAATTATATAGATTTGATGTGGTGTATCAGTAAATATGCTGTATTACACTCACAAGACATTGCTGAGACCAAATAAAGATTATGATAGTTATTTGTCCTGTATAATCTAGAGTAACTTCCCTTCAGCTTCCTTTTCCTGGATGATGTGCCACAGTTTGGATGCTAAATGTTTTGGATTGGTAAAAAATGTCATCAGTAAAGATGAGCAAGCTTCATGAAAAAAACAGCAATACACAATATTTTCAAAACCAATAAGAAAGTGTTGGCAACCAAAACAGACATCTGAGGCTTTTGAACTATTTCTAACTTTAGATATTGTGAACATTGTTGTTGAATGCACAAATAGGGAAGGTCATAAAAAGTATGATAGTGATGGGAATGTGTGGTCAGATACTGATAATGTTGAAATAAGAGCACTTTTTGCAGCTTTGCTTGCTTTAGGATCTCTCAACCAAGGGCATCTTGACACAAAAGTAATTTTCAGTGATATATGGGGAAGCCCTTTTGTCAGATCATTGTTTAGCTACAAAAGATTTGTCAGTCTGTTGGCATGCTTGCACTTTGATAACAAAGCCACTTGCACAGAAAGAAGAAACAAAAGACCCTCTTGCTCCAGTCAGGGAAGTTTGAAAGAAATTTGAGAAGAAACTACAATTCTGGTCTTTTCCTGACCATTGACGAACAATTGGTGCCCTTCAAAGGAAGATGCTAATTCCGGATGTATCTACCAAGCAAGTCAGACAGATATATTTTAAAGATCTACTGGTAGAATTAGGCAGACACTTGTTTTCCTCTGAGAGGTATACCTTACATAGGAAATGTTGTTTGACAGCCATAAAAGGACCACAGAGAGAGGGTAGGTCAAGGAATTAGTTGAGCCATACTTGAGGACTGGCAGAAACATTACATTTGACAACTTTTTTACAACCTACAACCTGTCTCAATACCTCCTCAAGAATGGCATGACATCTGTTAGCACTGTCAAGAAAAACAAAAAGCTAATTCCTGACCACCTCAAACATGAAAAAAACTGGTTTGTACACCAACAGGTTTGCATTCAATGACAATGCAACCCTGTTGACGTACAAGTCGAAGAAAAACAAATGTGTGAGACTTTTGATCACTATGCACAAAGATGACAAAAATGAAGAGGGAGAGAAAAAGAAACCAGACATAGTACTCTTTTACAATGCCATAAAAGGTGAAACAGATGGGATGGACAAAATGGCCCATGAATTCTCAAGCAAGAGAAAGTCCAAGCTTTGGTCCATGGTCTTTTTCACAAATATTTTGGACCTTAGATGCCTTGCAGCTTTCGTGGTCTTTAGAGCGGCAAACCTAAACCACTGTCTGGCTGGAAAGGATGCACAATCTGATTTCTTTAGATCAGTAGCCTCAGGACATGCAGAAGGTCAGCTCAAATGCCACATTGGTAAACAAAACCTTTCAAATTATTTGAAAGATACAATTTCTCTAACAATCCAAAGCTTGGATGGAACGGAAACTCCCTAAATAAAGAGAGGTCATTCTAACCCATCCACTCCATCTGGAAAATCTAAGATATAAATGAGCACAACAAAGGCTACAACTTCCAAATCAAAACCAGGTTCCAATGCCTCAGCCAAGAAAAAACAGCAAAGATGTGCTCTTTGTTCATGGAAAAAAGATTTTAAAAGTGTCT
Source organism: Oreohelix idahoensis (assembly GCA_024509875.1). Classification (NCBI taxonomy): domain Eukaryota; kingdom Metazoa; phylum Mollusca; class Gastropoda; order Stylommatophora; family Oreohelicidae; genus Oreohelix; species Oreohelix idahoensis. Next base: position 6,794 of record JAMPIV010007365.1, on the reverse strand, counting down.
ACTCATTGTGGAAGATGTCATTCCTACATTTGCCCAGACCACAAGCATGTTAACTGTCCAGAGTGGGTTGCAATGTCAGAGTTGCGACAATGATTCAGCATATTTGGGCGTTCATGTTTTCTGATTTCTATTTCATTGTTAAGTGAACAAAACGTTCAATATTCAGTGTTTATTGTTCTGAATTAAATATCAAGAAAACTTCCATAACTCATGACTTCTTCCCTTATTTCCTTGTGTTTGTGAAGATACTGACAGTTTGGCTTGAAATGAACTCTTTATATCTCTATAAAAAGTATTGGTGCCCAAGCACCCACGAGATGGGTATAGAGTTTTTTTCTCTATGTCAAATGTCTGGGTGCCCGGGCACCCACAAGATGGGAATCAGACTATGAAAAGTGAGTAGGAGTGAAGGTTAAACCAGTCACCAGGGCATCAAGGGAACCGGAATCATCTGGGCTATTAAAATGAAGGGCCACAGGTTTAGGTTCCCTGTGATAAATGTAACTTAAGTGCTCACGGAATCTATCTGCCAAACATCTGCCAGTTTCACCAATATAAGTAATGTTGCATCTTTTACAGATAATGGCATAAATAAGATTCCTAGATTCCCATGTAAATTACTCTAATAAAATTGCCCTTCAGAAATGAAACAGTCTGAGTCTTGAGCACATGCGCACACGTACGACATAGGGGCAGTGACAAGACTGTGTACCAAAATAGGGAGGGTTAGTATTCATCAAGCGATTGTGTACAAGAATGTCCTTGAAATTCTTATCCCTACAATATGCTACCAGTGGGGGATCATAGAACAACTCACTGGTAACAGGATCAGAGTTGGGAATAGGAAGAAGATGAAATAGAATTCTTTTCACCGCCAAACTGTGGAGATGGAAAGGTAAAACAAGTTTGAGTCTGTCAGATTTAGCAGAAAGTTTAGTGGTGAGTGCCATCTGACGAGTGATGTGTGTAATGTGATTAAGAGCATAATAACTGGTACCAATATGAAACAAGTAGAAAGATTCAAAGACAAGGGCACAATATTAAAATTATGCATAAGCTAATTCATTGAACAACCCCAACAATGAATCATTCTAGAAAATGAGAAACAAACTGTACAATACATAATTTTTCAATTAGGTAATAATGTGTGTTTCTCCAGTGCTACAATGAACAAGTACTACAATAATTAACAAAAAAATTACTCTTAAAGTGAGTTCCAGTTGTATTTTTTCACCATTGAATGTAGCTGTAGTCTCAACATTACTTGAAGTCTGAGACAAAAAGAGTAATGGGCCAAAGCAGGATACTGTGCACTGCATTATGATAGTAAACCTAATGTACACATCAAATCTAGATAAAAGGTGTATCCGTAACAAAAACATGCAAATATTATCCACTTTAATTAAGCTCAATTACATGTATAAATAAAACATTACATTAAACTGTAACCTCATTATCTTGTTCCTGTTTCACTCTGACAGTCAGACTAGTAATGCCAATTTCAATATTCCTTTCATGCTGGTGGTGGGGAAAAAAAAATCAGAACAGAATGTTAGAAGATAAAGAGTTACTTTCTATAAAAATATACAGGATATTTCTAAGAATCACTAGAAACTTACTTACTTACTTTGTCGTTCCCCTTCTACCGTGAGGTGTAGAGGTTTAGAAGAGAGAGCGCCAGACTATCCTATCAGCTGTCTTCCTCCTGGCCTGCTTCCATTCTAGTCCTTGGTCCTTCAAAGATTGTCTAATGTTGTCCTCCCAGCGGACTCTGGGTCGTCCTGGGGGTCTGGATCCCTGGCTCTTTCTTTCCCATGCTTGTCGTGGTAGCCGATCTTCTCCCATTCTGCAGACATGGCCAAACCATCTTAGTTGGAACTGTTCTACTTGAGTCTGCATGGGGGTGGGATTTTAGGCCTTGGCATATAGTCTGGATAGACTTAATAAGTATAGCCAGCAGGTGGGCTTAAACATCAATTTAAAGAAGACAGAGGTCATGACATTCAATGTGAGCAACCCTGAGCCCATATCAGTAAGGAATCAGCAACTGGAACAGACAGATGCCTTCACATACCCAGGATGCATAGTAACACCAGACGGCGGAGCAAGCAAAGACATCAACAACAGAATGAACAAAGCAAGAACAGCCTTTTTTAGTCTAAACATCATCTGGAAGTCCTCTCAGTACAGCACAAGCACAAAATTAGGATTATATCAGAGCTGTGTGCTTTCTGTGCTTCTCTATGGCACGGAGAGCTGGAGAGTTACAGAGAAGGAAATGTCGAAATTGTCCTCTTTTCACACAACATGCCTATGAAAAATTCTCCGAATCTTTTGGCCAAATACCATCACCAACCAACATCTGCTTACTCGGAGCAAGCAAGAGGACATGCACACCATTATAACTGGCAGACGCTGGAGCTGGGTTGGCCATGTCCTCAGAAGAGACCTCGATGCCATCACAAGAACAGCTATGCTATGGATCCCTGAAGGAAAATGAAAGAGAGGCCAACCAAAAACAACTTGGCAGAGTACTGTGGAGGCTGAGATGCAAAGAATGAACCAGAGTTGGGGCACTGTACGAAGGATGGCTGCCGACCGAGCAAAGTGGAATCAATTTGTTGTTGCCCTACAAGACACCACCAGGCGTAATGGCCACTGACTGCTTTGACGGTCGGTGGCTAAGGATCAAAGAGAAGAAAGAAGTATCATCTGGTTGCAGACCATGTCTCTTCTTGTTACTTCAACCACCTTCCTCAGATACCTCATTTCTGAGGTTTGGATCTGGCTTTTATGGGTTATAGTCATTGCCCATGACTCGCCATCCATATGTCAAGACTGGGACATAGGTGGAGCGGTATACAACCATCTTCGTTTTCTTACCAACCTCTCTCTTGCTGAGGAATCCTTGATTTATGGCCTGAAAAAGCCTCCCAGCTGCTGCTTTTTGAGTGGCAAACTCTTCTTTGATGCCTTCCTTTTGGTCTATAATAGCTCCGAGATATTTAAAGTGGTCGACCTGCTCCAGGACCTGTTCTCCCAGCTTAATCTGATGTCTTCTTTCTTCTCGTGATATCACCATGGATTTTGTTTTAGAACTGCTTATGACCATCCCTCTCTTCTCCAGCTCTTCCTTCCAGACTTGCAGGTTGGATTGGAGATGTGCCTCTGATTTAGCAATCAGGGCTACATCATCAGCAAATGCCAGCTCTGAAATACAGACCTGTCTCATCTTCCAGTACCCCACTGAATACTTTCTTGTTCTCTCCTTACATGCCTTGATGGCATCATCCATGAGGAGTATGAAAAGATAAGGTGACAGGATATCACCTTGTCTTACACCAGTGGTGGTCCTGAACTCTTCTGACTTATGGTTTGCTGTCCTCACATAATTTCTGCAAGACTTGTAGAAGCTCTGTATAGCAAGAATCAGAAGTGCTGGAATGTTCTTCCTTGCCAAACAGTCCCAAAGTTTGCTCCAGGGGACCCTGTCAAACGCCTTTTCCAGATCTATGAAACAAAGATGGTACTCACTCTTATACTCAAGGGCCTTTTCACTCAGCTGTCTGAGTGTGAAGATTAGGTCTTGAGTACTTCAGTTTGCTCAGAATCCGCACTGGACCTCATCCAATTGTGGCTCAGCTAGGCGTCGGCATCTCTTCTCTCTAGGATTCTAGAGGATATTTTACCCGGAACACTGAGAAGGGATATGCCTCTATGGTTTCCACACTGTCGATTGTCACCCTTTGTGAAAATTGGTGTTATGGGCAATCTCCCAGTCCTTTCGTACGGTCTTGTTGCACCACGCTGCCTGTAGGACCCTTAAGAGTAATAGGTTGCCTGATGCTCCCATGTACTTAACCATTTCTGGTGTTATACCATCATACCCTGCTGCTTTGCCCATCTTGATTTTCTCCAGTGCTGCCTTCAGTTCTTCCATGTTTATGTCATCTTCATCACCATTTGTTTCCACTTCTGTGCTAGTGGTTATTATTTCTGATGCTTGCCCTTGCTCACCATCAAGGAGTTCTGAGAAATATTCTTTCCATCTTTCCATTACTTCCTACAGTAAGCAATTTGTCTTGCTTGTCCTTTATAAATTTGAGAGGGCATTGTTTTTTCCTTCCTCATGTTCTTTAGGGTCTTATAGAACAATTTCTGGTTTTATTGCTCATCTTTTTCTAGCTTTTCTCCAAATTCTTCCCAGGACTTCTGTTTTGCTGCTAGCACTTTGTTCTTTGCTTCTGTTCTGAGTATCACATATTCTCTATATTTCTCTATTTGTTCTGCTGTGTTTTTAGTCCTAAGTATTGTTTCCATGCCATTTTCTTCTCTCTTATTTTCTCTTTGACTTCCTCTGTCCACCAAGGTGTCCTCTTTCTCTTGTTTCCCAAGTCGGGCTTCACCACATGCTTCTGCAGCAGCTGTCTTTATGATGTTCTTGAATTTAAGCCAAGGGTTTCCAAGTCATCAGGTTGTTCTTCTGTGTTTCTCACCGCTGTAGCAATAAGCCCCTGATATCTGGTCTTAATTTCTGGCTCTCTCAGCTTGTAGGTCTTAATGCTCATTTCTTCCGTTCATTTACTTGGTTTCTTGCGTGATGCTGGGCAGTTCCTAGGCTGAGCAACTCTTTCAGTTGTTCTTTTGATTGTAAGCAGGTAGTGATCACTTCCAATCTCTGGCCCCCTCCAGACTCTAGCATCCCGGACATATTTGAATGAGCTACTCTTAACAATGGCATAGTCGATCACTGACTTCTCATTCTTTGTTGGTTCACATCTAGTGCATGCATGTATGCGCTTATGGGGGAACTTTGTGTTGGTAATGATCAGATTCTGCTCACTGCAGAATCTAAGGAGGCTCTTTCCATTATCATTGAGAGTATCTTCTCCATATCTTCCGATAACTCCACCCCATCTAGCATGGTCATTTCCAACTCTGGCATTGAAATCTCCAAGCATGATAATTTCATCTAGGCAGTCATCCACTGTCCTTTGAAGCAGCTCGAAGAATTCCTCCTTGACCTCTGCTCTCTTGTCTTCATTTGGACCATACACTATGACCAGGTTGACTATGGTTTCTCCTTCTTTTAGTTTTACAACCATAATGCGCTCCAAGACAAATTTCCATCCCTTGATACTATCTTTTTATTTTTGGCCACAATGCAACCCACACCCCCTTTAGCTCTTTCAGATGTGGGTACACCACTGTATTGCAGCATGTTGCCATCGAGATCCATGACTCCTTGTCCTTTTTTCTTTGTTTCCGTAATAGCCAGGATTTCTAGTTTTGCCTTCCTCATCTCTTCAACCAACTCCTCTTCTTTCCCATTTATACTTCTTGTGTTCCAAGTTCCATAAGTCATAGTCCGTAGTCCGTTCCAGTTCGTCACCTTTAGAATCAGTCCGGTTTTCTCTTTTATATTACACATAATCATAGTTTAAAGCAAACAGGTGATTGGCCTGTTGTGCCTTTGTATGGTGGAGGGGCTGCCTCCTTATGGTCTCCATGCAGGCCACCCTCCTCCTTTTTCAGCCGGGCTTGAGACCGGCCTAGGCGGAATCATTAGAAACATTTTATCTACTCCACATTTTTTAGCAACCTGATCCCCAAAAATGGGTAAGGATCAATAGTAGGAAGATTTACTATGTCAGTTTTAAACCCTATGTGGATGGGAAGGAACAAAGCTCCTGACCGGGTTGGAAGGAAAGTCCTCAGGTTCCCCAGCCTCACAATGACATGTCATTGGGCCGAAGGGCTGAAAGCCCAAGTGCCGCTGGTTAAGAAAAAAAAAAAAAAAAACTGTCAGTAGTAACAAGAGACAAAAAAAAAAAAAAAATCATTTACTATCCCAATCCAGTTTAAATTTTTCATCCATAAATGAGAACTGTGAATATTTTCTTGGAGGCTGGAGAGAAAAAAATTATGGTTTATATAAAAATGCAACAACGTATGAAATCCTAAAAAACAAACAACAAACTCTAGTGGGTGTAGAAGATGTTGCAGGATTAAGTCCTGGCAAAGGGGCGACCAACCCCAACCAGGCTCGTCCACGGGTGGCGGATAGTGGAAACGACCTCCAGATATGGTGTGTGATGCGTGATGCCATATGATGATGGATGGCATCCGCATGTCTGGTTATGTGTAGTGTGTAGATGTGTTCAGTCAAAACAATGTTCATGCAACAATAACAGGGCAATCCACATAGGACGTCAGTAAACTCACGACGTATAAAGTCAATGAGTCTTGAAACAGCCGTTGACGTTTTTCTTCATTATTTATTGTGGACGCCACAGTGACAAAATGGTTACGCAAATGTGTAGGCACATCAAACAGTCATTATCACAGCAACATTCAATACAGCAATAAACGGTAGACAGCATTACAATGATGAGTCAGATGCATGTTATATTTCAAAGTGCTGTAAATGTAGTCAGATGAACAACTCCACCCTTTTCTATAACAGCCAGGAGATAACCAGATGTATGAGATCAGTTCACTCTCCTTAGTTTGACTTCAGCAAGACAGACACGTCTGCCGAAGTATAAATAATGTCCTCAAGAATATCCTCTAGATAATAAAGGTTTTCTTAACCTAGTTCATTTAACAAAGTAGCAAGTAATGGTCCCTTAGCTGTAAACTTGTCATATCAACCACGATGCAGTACAATGCAGCCGACAATGTGAAGCTGGGAAAGAACAAACTCGTAGACGACGACTTTACGAAGACAGGCTATGAAATCGAAATCCTCACGAACCCAAAATCCAATAGAGTTAAAAAAGAGATCCCAAATT
>JAMPIV010007364.1:0-336853 GCA_024509875.1 Oreohelix idahoensis | reverse complement strand
AAATAAAAAACAAAAAAAACATGGTTTTTCTTAGTAATTGCTGTCAAACAGGTTTCCTCCTTGTTATGCTGTCAACAGGAGGTTCTTCCTAGTAATGCTGTCAAAAGGTTTTCTCTTCATTGTAATCCTGTCAACAGTATGCTTATCAACAGATTTCCTCTTAGTAATGCTATCAACAGGTTTCCCCTAGTAATGCTGTCAACAGGTTTCCTCTTAGTAATGCTGTCAACAGGTTTCCTCCTAGTAATGCTATCAACAGGTTTCCTCCTAGTAATGCTATCAACAGGTTTCCTCCTAGTAATGCTATCAACAGGTTTCCCCCTAGTAATGCTATCAACAGGTTTCCTCCTAGTAATGCTATCAACAGGTTTCCTCCTAGTAATGCTATCAACAGGTTTCCTCTAGTAATACTGTCAACTGGTTTCCTCCTAGTAATGCTGTCAACAGGTTTCCTCCTAGTAATTCTATCAACAGGTTTCCCCCTAGTAATGCTATCAACAGGTTTCCTCCTAGTAATGCTATCAACAGGTTTCCTCTAGTAATGCTATCAACAGGTTTCCTCCTAGTAATGCTGTCAACTGGTTTCCTCCTAGTAATGCTGTCAACAGGTTTCCTCCTAGTAATGCTATCAACAGGTTTCCTCCTAGTAATGCTATCAACAGGTTTCCTCCTAGTAATGCTGTCAACTGGTTTCCTCTAGTAATGCTGTCAACAGGTTTCCTCCTAGTAATTCTATCAACAGGTTTCCCCTAGTAATGCTATCAACAGGTTTCCTCCTAGTAATGCTATCAACAGGTTTCCCCCTAGTAATGCTATCAACAGGTTTCCTCTAGTAATGCTATCAACAGGTTTCTCCTAGTAATGCTATCAACGGGTTTCTCCTAGTAATGCTATCAACGGGTTTCCCCCTAGTAATGCTATCAATGGGTTTCCTCCTAGTAATGCTATCAACAGATTTCCTCCTAGTAATGCTATCAACAGGTTTCCCTAGTCCTCTGTCAACAGGTTTCTTACCCTAGTAATGCTATCAACAGGTTTCCTCTAGTAATGCTATCAACATGTGTTCCTCCTATGCTATCAACAGGTTTCCCCTAGTAATGCTACTTTCCCCCCTAGTAATCTAACAGGTTTCCTTCTAGTAGATGCTATCAACAGTTTCCTGTCTAGTAATGCTATCAACAGTGTTTCCCCCTAGTAATGCTTTCAACAGGTTTCCCCCTAGTAATGCTATCAACAGGTTTCCTCCTAGTAATGCTATCAACAGGTTTCCCCTAGTAATGCTGTCAACCTAGGTTTTCCTCTCCTAGTAATGCTAGAACAAGTTTCTGTCTAGTAATGCTATCAACATGGTATTCTCCTAGTAATGCTATCAATCAACTGGTTTCCTCCTTAATTCCAACAGGTTTCCTCTAGTAATGCTATCAACAGGTTTCAGTAATGCTATCAAACAGGTTTCTCCTAGTAAGCTATCAACCAGCTAGTAATGCTGTCAACAGGTTTCCTCTAGTAATGATGTCAACAGGTTTCCTCTAGTAATGCTGTCAACAGGTTTCCTCCTAGTAATGCTGTCAACAGGTTTATGGTCTACTTCTCCTAGTAATGCTGGAGATCAAACAAAGGTTTCCCCTAGTAATGCTATCAACAGTGTTTATCAACCTCCTAGTAATGCTATCAACAGGTTTCTCCCTAGTAATGCTGGGAGATCAAACAGGTTTCTCCTAGTAATGCTATCAACAGGTTTCCTCCTAGTAATGCTATCAACAGGTTTCCTTCTAGTAATACTGTCAACTGGTTTCCTCCTAGTAATGCTGTCAACAGTGTTCCCTAGTAATGCTATCAACAGGTTTCATCCTACTGCTATCAACAGGTTTCCCCTAGTAGATGCTAGAACAGGTTTCCTCTAGTCATGCTGTCACCAGGTTCCTCCTAGTAATGCTATCACCGGGTTTCCCCCTAGTAATGCTAAAAGGTTCCTCTAGTAATGCTATCAACAGGTTTCCTCCTAGTAATGCTACTTCAACAGGTTTTCCTCCTAGTAATGCTATCAACAAGTTTCCTCCTAGTAATGCTATCAACAGTTTCCTCCTAGTAAATGCTATCAACAGGTTTCCTCCTAGTAATGCTGGAGATTTCTAGTAACAAGGTTTCCTCTAGTAATGCTATCAACAGGTTTCCTCCTAGTAATGCTATCAACAGGTTTCCTCCTAGTAATGGAGATCTCCTATGTAACAGGTTCAACAGGTTCCCTCCTAGTAATGCTATTAACAGGTTTCCTCCTAGTAATGCTATCAACAGGTTTCCTTACCCTAGTAAATGCTATCAGAAACAGGTTTCCTCCTAGTAATGCTATCAACAGTTTCCTCTAGTGTTCATGGTTCCTCCTATAATGCTATCAACAGGTTTCCTCCTAGTAATGCTATCAACAGGTTTCCTCCTAGTAATGCTATCAACAGGTTTCCTCCTAGTAATTGCTATCATCATGGTAGTAATGCTATCAACTGGTTTCCTTACCTAGTAATGCTATCAACAGGTTTCCTCCTAGTAATGCTATCAACAGGTTTCCTCCTAGTAATGCTATCAACAGGTTTCCTCCTAGTAATGCTAGAACCTACTGTCTAGTAATGCTATCAACAGGTTTTTCCTCTAGTAATGCTACTTCTCTAGTAATGCATATCTTACCCTAGTAATGCTATCAACAGGTTTCCTCTAGTAATGCTGTCAACAGGTTTCCTCTAGTAATGCTGTCAACAGGTTTCCTCCTAGTAATGCTATCAACAGGTTTCCTCCTAGTAATGCTATCAACAGGTTTCCTCCTAGTAATGCTATCAACAGGTTTCCCCTAGTAATGCTATCAACAGGTTTCCCCCTAGTAATGCTATCATCAGGTTTCTCCCTAGTAATGCTATCAACAGGTTTCCTCCTAGTAATGCTATCAACAGGTTTCCCCCTAGTAATGCTATCAACAGGTTTCCTCTAGTAATGCTGTCAACAGGTTTCCTCCTAGTAATGCTATCAACAGGTTTCCTCTAGTAATGCTGTCAACAGGTTTCCTATAGTAATACTTATCAACAGGTCTTTACCCCTAGTAATGCTATCAACAGGTTTCCCCTAGTAATGCTATCAACAGGTTCCTCCTACTTGCTAATCAACAGGTCTCTTACCCTGGATGCTATCAACAGGTTTCCTCCTAGTAATGCTATCAACAGGTTTCCTCTAGTAATGCTGTCAACAGGTTTCCTCCTAGTAATGCTGTCAACAGGTTTCCTCCTAGTAATGCTATCAACAGGTTTCCTCCTAGTAATGCTATCAACAGGTTTCCCCCTAGTAATGCTATCAACAGGTTTCCTCCTAGTAATGCTATCAACAGGTTTCCTCCTAGTAATGCTATCAACAGGTTTCCCCTAGTAATGCTATCAACAGGTTTCCTCCTAGTAATGCTATCAACAGGTTAGTATGCTATCAACAGGTCCTCTAGTAATGCTATCAACAGGTTTCTAGAATGGGCAATCATCCTAGTAATACTGTCAACTGGTTTCCTCCTAGTAATGCTGTCAACAGGTTTCCTCCTAGTAATGCTATCAACAGGTTTCCCCCTAGTAATGCTATCAACAGGTTTCCTCCTAGTAATGCTATCAACAGGTTTCCTCCTAGTAATGCTATCAACAGGTTTCCCCCTAGTAATGCTGTCAACAGGTTTCCTCCTAGTAATGCTATCAACAGGTTTCCTCCTAGTAATGCTATCAACAGGTTTCCTCCTAGTAATGCTATCAACAGGTTTCCTCCTAGTAATGCTATCAACAGGTTTCCCCTAGTAATGCTATCAACAGGTTTCCTCCTAGTAATGCTATCAACAGGTTTCCTCCTAGTAATGCTATCAACAGGTTTCCTCCTAGTAATGCTATCAACAGGTTTCCCCTAGTAATGCTATCAACCTCTTTACCCTAGTAGATGCTAGAAACAGTTTCCTCCTAGTAATGCTATCAACAGTGTTTCCTCTAGTAATGCTATCAACAGGTTTCTTACCCTAGTAATGCTAACAGGTCAGAACAGTTTCCCCTAGTAATGCTATCAACAGGTTTCCTCCTAGTAATGCTATCAACAGGGTTTCCTCCTAGTAATGCTTCAACATGGAGATTAGAACAAGTACTGTCTAGTAATGCTATCAACATGTGTTTCTATGGTCTACTTCTAACCTCTCTTACCCTGGAGATTCTAGATCACAAGTTTGTCTAGTAATGCTATCAACATGTGTTCTATGGTATATGCTACTTCTGGTTTCTTTACCCTGGAGATTCTAACAAAGTACTGTCTAGTAATGCTATCAACATGTGTTCTATGGTCTAATGCTACTCTCTTACCTTTAGAACCTCTAGTAGATGCTATCAAACAGGTTTCCTCAAGTAATGCTATCAAACAGTGTTCTATGGTAATGCTTCAACAGGTTTCTTCCCTAGTAATGCTATCAACAAGTACTTCCTCTAGTAATGCTATCAACAGGTGTTCTATAGTCTACTTCTATCAACTTTACCCTGGAGATTCTAGAAACAGTACTGTCTAGTAATGCTATCAACATGTGTTCTATGATCTACTTCTCCCTCTCTTACCCTGGAGATTCTAGAACAAGTACTGTCTAGTAATGCTATCAACATGTGTTCTATGGTCTAGTAATCTATCTCTTACCCTGGAGATTCTATCAACAAGGTTTGTCTAGTAATGCTATCAACATGTGTTCTCAACATGGTCTAGTAATTCTACCTCTCTTACCCTGGAGATTCTAGAACAAGTACTGTCTAGTAATGCTATCAACATGTGTTCTATGGTCTACTTCTACCTCTCTTACCCTGGAGATTCTAGAACAAGTACTGTCTAGTAATGCTATCAACATGTGTTCTATGGTCTACTTCTACCTCTCTTACCCTGGAGATTCTAGAACAAGTACTACTCTCAGTAATGCTATCAACATGTGTTCTATGGTCTACTTCTGCCTCTCTTACCCTGGAGATTCTAGAACAAGTACTGTCTAGTAATGCTATCAACATGTGTTCTATGGTCTACTTCTACCTCTCTTACCCTGGAGATTCTAGAACAAATACTGTCCTAGTAATGCTATCAACATGTTTCTATGGTCTACTTCTACCTCTCTTACCCTGGAGATTCTAGAACAAGTACTGTCTAGTAATGCTATCAACATGTGTTCTATGGTCTACTTCTACCTCTCTTACCCTGGAGATTCTAGAACAAATACTGTCAAGTAATGCTATCAACATGTGTTCTATGGTCTACTTCTACCTCTCTTACCCTGGAGATTCTAGAAAAAATACTGTCTAGTAATGCTATCAACATGTGTTATATGGTCTACTTCTACCTCTCTTACCCTGGAGATTCTAGAACAAGTACTGTCTAGCTTACCCTGGAGATTCTAGAACAAGTACTGTCTAGTAATGCTATCAACATGTGTTCTATGGTCTACTTCTACCTCTCTTACCCTGGAGATTCTAGAACAAATACTGTCAAGTAATGCTATCAACATGTGTTCTATGGTCTACTTCTACCTCTCTTACCCTGGAGATTCTAGAACAAGTACTGTCAAGTAATGCTATCAACATGTGTTCTATGGTCTACTTCTACCTCTCTTACCCTGGAGATTCTAGAACAAGTACTGTCTAGTAATGCTATCAACATGTGTTCTATGGTCTACTTCTACCTCTCTTACCCTGGAGATTCTAGAACAAGTACTGTCAAGTAATGCTATCAACATGTGTTCTATGGTCTACTTCTACCTCTCTTACCCTGGAGATTCTAGAACAAGTACTGTCTAGTAATGCTATCAACATGTGTTCTATGGTCTACTTCTACCTCTCTTACCCTGGAGATTCTAGAACAAGTACTGTCTAGTTATGCTATCAACATGTGTTTTATGGTCTACTTCTACCTCTCTTACCCTGGAGATTCTAGAACAAGTACTGTCTAGTAATGCTATCAACATGTGTTCTATGGTCTACTTCTACCTCTCTTACCCTGGAGATTCTAGAACAAGTACTGTCTAGTAATGCTATCAACATGTGTTCTATGGTCTACTTCTGCCTCTCTTACCCTGGAGATTCTAGAACAAGTACTGTCTAGTAATGCTATCAACATGTGTTCTATGGTCTACTTCTACCTCTCTTACCCTGGACATGTGTTCTATGGTCTACTTCTACCTCTCTTACCCTGGAGATTCTAGAACAAGTACTGTCTAGTAATGCTATCAACATGTGTTCTATGATCTACTTCTACCTCTCTTACCCTGGAGATTCTAGAACAAATACTGTCTAGTAATGCTATCAACATGTGTTCTATGGTCTACTTCTACCTCTCTTACCCTGGAGATTCTAGAACAAGTACTGTCTAGTAATGCTATCAACATGTGTTCTATGGTCTACTTCTACCTCTCTTACCCTGGAGATTCTAGAACAAGTACTGTCTAGTAATGCTATCAACATGTGTTCTATGGTCTACTTCTACCTCTCTTACCCTGGAGATTCTAGAACAAGTACTGTCTAGTAATGCTATCAACATGTGTTCTATGGTCTACTTCTGCCTCTCTTACCCTGGAGATTCTAGAACAAGTACTGTCAAGTAATGCTATCAACATGTGTTCTATGGTCTACTTCTGCCTCTCTTACCCTGGAGATTCTAGAACAAGTACTGTCTAGTAATGCTATCAACATGTGTTCTATGGTCTACTTCTACCTCTCTTACCCTGGAGATTCTAGAACAAGTACTGTCAAGTAATGCTATCAACATGTGTTCTATGGTCTACTTCTACCTCTCTTACCCTGGAGATTCTAGAACAAGTACTGTCTAGTAATGCTATCAACATGTGTTCTATGGTCTACTTCTACCTCTCTTACCCTGGAGATTCTAGAACAAGTACTGTCTAGTAATGCTATCAACATGTGTTCTATGGTCTACTTCTACCTCTCTTACCCTGGAGATTCTAGAAATCAACATGTGTTCTATGGTCTACTTCTACCTCTCTTACCCTGGAGATTCTAGAACAAGTACTGTCTAGTAATGCTATCAACATGTGTTCTATGGTCTACTTCTACCTCTCTTACCCTGGAGATTCTAGAACAAGTACTGTCAAGTAATGCTATCAACATGTGTTCTATGGTCTACTTCTACCTCTCTTACCCTGGAGATTCTAGAACAAGTACTGTCTAGTAATGCTATCAACATGTGTTCTATGGTCTACTTCTACCTCTCTTACCCTGGAGATTCTAGAACAAGTACTGTCTAGTAATGCTATCAACATGTGTTCTATGGTCTACTTCTGCCTCTCTTACCCTGGAGATTCTAGAACAAGTACTGTCTAGTAATGCTATCAACATGTGTTCTATGGTCTACTTCTACCTCTCTTACCCTGGAGATTCTAGAACAAGTACTGTCAAGTAATGCTATCAACATGTGTTCTATGGTCTACTTCTACCTCTCTTACCCTGGAGATTCTAGAACAAGTACTGTCTAGTAATGCTATCAACATGTGTTCTATGGTCTACTTCTACCTCTCTTACCCTGGAGATTCTAGAACAAGTACTGTCTAGTAATGCTATCAACATGTACTGTTCTATAATGCTATACTTTACTACTCTCTTACCCTGGAGATTCTAGAACAAGTACTGTCTATTACCTGGAGATTCTAGAACAAGTACTGTCTAGTAATGCTATCAACATGTGTTCTATGGTCTACTTCTACCTCTCTTACCCTGGAGATTCTAGAACAAGTACTGTCTAGTAATGCTATCAACATGTGTTCTATGGTCTACTTCTGCCTCTCTTACCCTGGAGATTCTAGAACAAGTACTGTCTAGTAATGCTATCAACATGTGTTCTATGGTCTACTTCTACCTCTCTTACCCTGGAGATTCTAGAACAAGTACTGTCTAGTAATGCTATCAACATGTGTTCTATGATCTACTTCTGCCTCTCTTACCCTGGAGATTCTAGAACAAGTACTGTCTAGTAATGCTATCAACATGTGTTCTATGGTCTACTTCTACCTCTCTTACCCTGGAGATTCTAGAACAAGTACTGTCTAGTAATGCTATCAACATGTGTTCTATGGTCTACTTCTGCCTCTCTTACCCTGGAGATTCTAGAACAAGTACTGTCTAGTAATGTTATCAACATGTGTTCTATGGTCTACTTCTACCTCTCTTACCCTGGAGATTCTAGAACAAGTACTGTCTAGTAATGCTATCAACATGTGTTCTATGGTCTACTTCTACCTCTCTTACCCTGGAGATTCTAGAACAAGTACTGTCTAGTAATGCTATCAACATGTGTTCTATGGTCTACTTCTACCTCTCTTACCCTGGAGATTCTAGAACAAGTACTGTCTAGTAATGCTATCAACATGTGTTCTATGGTCTACTTCTACCTCTCTTACCCTGGAGATTCTAGAACAAGTACTGTCTAGTAATGCTATCAACATGTGTTCTATGGTCTACTTCTGCCTCTCTTACCCTGGAGATTCTAGAACAAGTACTGTCTAGTAATGCTATCAACATGTGTTCTATGGTCTACTTCTACCTCTCTTACCCTGGAGATTCTAGAACAAGTACTGTCTAGTAATGCTATCAACATGTGTTCTATGATCTACTTCTGCCTCTCTTACCCTGGAGATTCTAGAACAAGTACTGTCTAGTAATGCTATCAACATGTGTTCTATGATCTACTTCTGCCTCTCTTACCCTGGAGATTCTAGAACAAGTACTGTCTAGTAATGCTATCAACATGTGTTCTATGGTCTACTTCTACCTCTCTTACCCTGGAGATTCTAGAACAAGTACTGTCTAGTAATGCTATCAACATGTGTTCTATGGTCTACTTCTGCCTCTCTTACCCTGGAGATTCTAGAACAAGTACTGTCTAGTAATGCTATCAACATGTGTTCTATGGTCTACTTCTACCTCTCTTACCCTGGAGATTCTAGAACAAGTACTGTCTAGTAATGCTATCAACATGTGTTCTATGGTCTACTTCTACCTCTCTTACCCTGGAGATTCTAGAACAAGTACTGTCTAGTAATGCTATCAACATGTGTTCTATGGTCTACTTCTACCTCTCTTACCCTGGTTTCCCCTAGTAAGGCTCTAGAACAAGTACAACAGGTCTAGTAATGCTATCAACATGTGTTCTATGATCTACTTCTGCCTCTCTTACCCTGGAGATTCTAGAACAAGTACTCTAGAACAAGTACTGTCAAGTAATGCTATCAACATGTGTTCTATGGTCTACTTCTACCTCTCTTACCCTGGAGATTCTAGAACAAGTACTGTCAAGTAATGCTATCAACATGTGTTCTATGGTCTACTTCTACCTCTCTTACCCTGGAGATTCTAGAACAAGTACTGTCTAGTAATGCTATCAACATGTGTTCTATGGTCTACTTCTACCTCTCTTACCCTGGAGATTCTAGAACAAGTACTGTCTAGTAATGCTATCAACATGTGTTCTATGGTCTACTTCTGCCTCTCTTACCCTGGAGATTCTAGAACAAATACTGTCAAGTAATGCTATCAACATGTGTTCTATGGTCTACTTCTACCTCTCTTACCCTGGAGATTCTAGAACAAGTACTGTCTAGTAATGCTATCAACATGTGTTCTATGGTCTACTTCTACCTCTCTTACCCTGGAGATTCTAGAACAAGTACTGTCTAGTAATGCTATCAACATGTTTCCTCTATGGTCTACTTCTACCTCTCTTACCCTGGTAGATTCTAGAACAACAGTACTGTCCTAGTAATGCTATCAACATGTTTTCTGTGGTCTACTTCTGCCTCTCTTACCCTGGAGATTCTAGAACAACTACTGTCTAGTAATGCTATCAACATGTATTCTATGATCTACTTCTGCCTCTCTTACCCTGGAGATTCTAGAACAAGTACTGTCTAGTAATGCTATCAACATGTGTTCTATGTCTACTTCTATCCTCTCTAGGAATTCTAGAACAGTACTGTCTAGTAATGCTATCAACATGTGTTCTATGGTCTACTATCAACCTCTCTTACCCTGGAGATTCTAGAACAGGTACTGTCCTAGTAATGCTATCAACATGTTTTCTCCTGTATGCTAACAGGTTCTCCTCTCTTACCCTGGAGATTCTAGAACAAGTTTTCCCAGATCCTAGTAATGCTATCAACATGTTTCTAGTAATCTACTTCTACCTCTCTTACCCTGGAGATTCTAGAACAAGTACTGTCTAGTAATGCTATCAACATGTATTCTATGATCTACTTCTACCTCTCTTATCCTGGAGATTCTAGAACAAGTACTGTCCTCCTAGTAATGCTATCAACATGTGTTCTATGGTCTACTTCTGGTTTCTCTTACCCTGGTGATTCCAGAACTAGAACTGTCTAGTAATGCTATCAACAGGTGTTCTATGGTAATGCTTCTACCTCTCTTACCCTGGTGATTCCAGAACTAGAACTGTCTAGTAATGCTATCAACATGTGTTCTATGTCTACTTCTACCTCTCTTACCCTGGTAGATTCTAGAACAAGTACTGTCCTAGTAATGCTATCAACAGGTTTCCTCCTATGTAATGCTACTTCAACAGGTTCTTCCTCCTAGTAATGCTATCAACAGGTTTCCTCTAGTAATGCTATCAAAGGTTTCCTCCTGTAATTATCAACAGGTTTCTTCCTAGTAATTCTGCCTCTCTTACCCTGGAGATTCTAGAAACAGTTTCTGTCTAGTAATGCTATCAACATGTTTCCTCTAGTAATGCTACAACAGGTCTCTTACCCTAGGAGAATTCTATCAACAGGTACTGTCCTAGTAATGCTATCAACATGTTTCCTCCTATAATGCTATCAACAGGTTTCCTCTCTTAATGCTGGAGATTCTAGAACAAGGTTTCCTCCTAGTAATGCGATCAACAGGTTCCCCCTAGTAATGCTATCAACAGGTTTCCTCTAGTAATGCTATCAACAGGTTTCCCCTAGTAAAGCTATTAAAATGGTTTCCCCTAGTAATGCTATCAACAGGTCTCTTACCCTGGAGTAATTCTAGAAACAAGTTTCCTCCTAGTAATGCTATCAACATGGTTTCCTCTAGTAATGCTATCAACAGGTTTCCCCTAGTAATGCTATCAACAGGTTGTCCCCCTAGTAATGCTAAACATCTCTTACTTTCCTCCTAGTAATGCTGTCAACAGGTTTACTCTAGTAATTCTATCAACAGGTTTCCCCCTAGTAATGCTATCAACAGTGTTTATGGTCTAGTAATCTGTCAACAGGTTTCCCCTGGAATTCTAGAAACAATTTCTGTCTAGTAATGCTATCAACAGGTTTCTATCCTAGTAATGCTATCAACAGGTTACCCTAGTAAATTCTATCAACAAGTACTCCTCTAGTAATGCTATCAACATGTTTTCTCCTATAATGCTACTCAACAGGTTTCCTACCTGGTAGATTCTATCAACAGGTTTCCCCCTAGTAATGCTGTCAACAGGTTTCCTCTAGTAATGCTGTCAACAGGTTTCCTCTAGTAATGCTGTCAACAGGTTTCCTCTAGTAATGCTGTCAACAGGTTTCCTCCTAGTAATGCTGTCAACAGGTTTACCCTAGTAATGCTATCAACAGGTTTCCTCCTAGTAATGCTATCAACAGGTTTCCTCCTAGTAATGCTATCAACAGGTTTTCCCTAGTAATGCTGTCAACGGGTTTCCTCTTAGTAATGCTGTCAACAGGTTTCCTCCTAGTAATGCTGTCAACAGGTTTCCTCCTAGTAATGCTATCAACAGGTTTCCTCCTAGTAATGCTATCAACAGGTTTCCCCCTAGTAATGCTATCAACAGGTTTCCCCTAGTAATGCTGTCAACAGGTTTCCTCCTAGTAATGCTATCAACAGGTTTCCTCCTAGTAATGCTATCAACAGGTTTACCTCTCTACCCTGTAGATTCTAGAACAGGTACTGTCCTAGTAATGCTATCAACTGGTTTCCTCCTAGTAATGCTATCAACAGGTTTCCTCCTAGTAATGCTATCAACAGGTTTCCTCTGGTTTCCCCCTAGTAATGCTATCAACAGGTTTCCTCTAGTAATGCTATCAACAGGTTTCCCCTAGTAATGCTATCAACAGGTTTCCTCCTAGTAATGCTATCAACAGGTTTCCTCCTAGTAATGCTATCAACAGGTTTCCCCTAGTAATGCTATCAATAGGTTAATGCTATCAACAGGTTTTCCCCTAGTAATGCTAGAACAGGTTTCCTCCTAGTAATGCTATCAACAGGTTTCCTCCTAGTAATGCTATCAACAGGAGATTTCTAGTAACAAACAGGTTTCCTCCTAGTAATGCTATCAACAGGTTTCTCCTGTCTGCTATCTTCTACCTCTCTAGTAATGCTAGAACAGGTTTCCTCCTAGTAATGCTATCAACAGGTTTCCCTAGTAATGCTATCAACAGGTTTCCTCCTAGTAATGCTAGATTCAGAACAAATTTCCTCCTAGTAATGCTATCAACAGGTTTCCCCTAGTAATGCTATCAACCCTGGAGATTTAGAACAAATAGTAATGCTAACAACAGGTTTTCCCCTAGTAATGCTATTAACAGGTTTCCTCTAGTAATGCTTTCAACAGGTTTCCCCTAGTAATGCTATCAACAGGTTTCCCTAGTAGGTTTCCTCTAGTAATGCTGTCAACAGGTTTCCTCCTAGTAATGCTGTCAACAGGTTTCCTACTTCTGTAATGCCTAGATTCTAAACAGGTTTTCCTCCTAGTAATGCTATCAACAGGTTTCCTCCTAGTAATGCTATCAACTTTTCCCTAGTATTCTATCAACAAGTTTCCTCCTAGTAATGCTATCAACATGTTTCTATGGTCTAGTAATGCTATCAACCCTGGAGATTTCCTCCTAGTAATGCTATCAACAGGTTTCCCCTATGTAATGCTTCAACCTCTTTCCTCCTAGTAATTCTATCAACAGGTTTATCCTAGTAATGCTATCAACAGGTTTCCTCCTAGTAATGCTATCAACAGGTTTCCTCTAGTAATGCTGTCAACAGGTTTCCTCTAGTAATGCTGTCAACAGGTTTCCTCCTAGTAATGCTATCAACAGGTTTCCCCTAGTAATGCTATCAACAGGTTTCCTCCTAGTAATGCTATCAACAGGTTTCCTCCTAGTAATGCTATCAACAGGTTTCCTCCTAGTAATGCTATCAACAGGTTTCCTCTAGTAATGCTATCAACAGGTTTCCTCTAGTAATGCTGTCAACTGGTTTCCTCCTAGTAATGCTGTCAACAGGTTTCCTCCTAGTAATGCTATCAACAGGTTTCCCCCTAGTAATGCTATCAACAGGTTTCCTCCTAGTAATGCTATCAACAGGTTTCCTCTAGTAATGCTGTCAACAGGTTTCCTCTAGTAATGCTGTCAACAGGTTTCCTCCTAGTAATGCTGTCAACTGGTTTCCTCTAGTAATGCTGTCAACAGGTTTCCTCCTAGTAATTCTATCAACAGGTTTATCCTAGTAATGCTATCAACAGGTTTCCTCCTAGTAATGCTATCAACAGGTTTCCTCCTAGTAATGCTATCAACAGGTTTCCTCCTAGTAATGCTATCAACAGGTTTCCCCCTAGTAATGCTATCAACAGGTTTCCCCCTAGTAATGCTATCAACAGGTTTCCCCCTAGTAATGCTATCAACAGGTTTCCTCCTAGTAATGCTATCAACAGGTTTCCTCCTAGTAATGCTATCAACAGGTTTCCTCTAGTAATACTGTCAACAGTAATGCTATCAACATGTGTTCTAGTAATGCTATTAACAGGTTTTTTCCTAGTAATGCTATCAACAGGTTTCCTCCTAGTAATGTTATCAACATGTTTCTATATGGGTCTACTTCAACAGGTTTCCTCCTAGTAATGCTATCAACAGGTTTCCTCCTAGTAATGCTGTCAACAGGTTTCCTCCTAGTAATGCTGTCAACAGGTTTCCCCTAGTAATGCTATCAACAGGTTTCCTCCTAGTAATGCTATCAACAGGTTTCCCCTAGTAATGCTATCAACAGGTTTCCTCCTAGTAATGCTATCAACAGGTTTCCCCCTAGTAATGCTATCAACAGGTTTCCTCTAGTAATGCAAGTTTGTCTAGTAATGCTATCAACAGTTTCTATGTCCTAGTAATGCTATCAACAGTTCTATCAACAGGTTTCCTCCTAGTAATGCTATCAACAGGTTTCCTCCTAGTAATGCTATCAACAGGTTTCCTCCTAGTAATGCTATCAACAGGTTTCCTCTAGTAATGCTGTCAACAGGTTTCCTCCTAGTAATGCTATCAACAGGTTTCCTCCTAGTAATGCTATCAACAGGTTTCCTCCTAGTAATGCTATCAACAGGTTTCCTCCTAGTAATGCTATCAACAGGTTTCCTCTAGTAATGCTATCAACAGGTTTCCTCTAGTAATGCTATCAACAGGTTTCCTCCTAGTAATGCTATCAACAGGTTTTCCCCTAGTAATGCTATCAACAGGTTTTCCCTAGTAATGCTATCAACCGGGTTCCCTCCTAGTAATGCTGTCAACAGGTTTCCTCCTAGTAATGCTATCAACAGGTTTCCCCTAGTAATGCTATCAACAGGTTTTCCCTAGTAATGCTGTCAACGGGTTTCCTCTTAGTAATGCTGTCAACAGGTTTCTCCTAGTAATGCTATCAACGGGTTTCCCCCTAGTAATGCTATCAATGGGTTTCCTCCTAGTAATGCTATCAACAGATTTCCTCCTAGTAATGCTATCAACAGGTTTCCTCCTAGTAATGCTATCAACAGGTTTCCCCTAGTAATGCTATCAACAGGTTTCCTCCTAGTAATGCTATCAACAGGTTTCCCCTAGTAATGCTATCAACAGGTTTCCCCTAGTAATGCTATCAACAGGTTTCCCCTAGTAATGCTATCAACAGGTTTCCTCCTAGTAATGCTATCAACAGGTTTCCTCCTAGTAATGCTATCAACAGGTTTCCCCTAGTAATGCTATCAACAGGTTTCCTCCTAGTAATGCTATCAACAGGTTTCCTCCTAGTAATGCTATCAACAGGTTTCCTCCTAGTAATGCTATCAACAGGTTTCCTCCTAGTAATGCTATCAACAGGTTTCCCCTAGTAATGCTATCAACAGGTTTCCCCCTAGTAATGCTATCAACAGGTTTCCCCTAGTAATGCTATCAACAGGTTTCCCCTAGTAATGCTATCAACAGGTTTCCCCCTAGTAATGCTATCAACAGGTTTCCCCTAGTAATGCTATCAACAGGTTTCCTCCTAGTAATGCTATCAACAGGTTTCCTCCTAGTAATGCTATCAACAGGTTTCCCCTAGTAATGCTATCAACAGGTTTCCCCTAGTAATGCTATCAACAGGTTTCCTCCTAGTAATGCTATCAACAGGTTTCCTCCTAGTAATGCTATCAACAGGTTTCCCCCTAGTAATGCTATCAACAGGTTTCCCCCTAGTAATGCTATCAACAGGTTTCCCCCTAGTAATGCTATCAACAGGTTTCCCCTAGTAATGCTATCAACAGGTTTCCCCCTAGTAATGCTATCAACAGGTTTCCCCCTAGTAATGCTATCAACAGGTTTCCCCTAGTAATGCTATCAACAGGTTTCCCCTAGTAATGCTATCAACAGGTTTCCCCCTAGTAATGCTATCAACAGGTTTCCCCTAGTAATGCTATCAACAGGTTTCCTCCTAGTAATGCTATCAACAGGTTTCCCCTAGTAATGCTATCAACAGGTTTCCCCCTAGTAATGCTATCAACAGGTTTCCCCCTAGTAATGCTATCAACAGGTTTCCCCCTAGTAATGCTATCAACAGGTTTCCCCCTAGTAATGCTATCAACAGGTTTCCCCCTAGTAATGCTATCAACAGGTTTCCTCTAGTAATGCTGTCAACAGGTTTCCTCCTAGTAATGCTATCAACAGGTTTCCCCCTAGTAATGCTATCAACAGGTTTCCCCCTAGTAATGCTATCAACAGGTTTCCTCAATGTGTGTTCAGAAAATAAAAATTTCTATTTCACCATCAGCTCACTGTGGAGCATAGGCCATCAACAAATCCCTTCCAAACCATCATGTCCTGTGCCACCTGCTTATGATTTTTCTATGACTTCTTTATCTCCTTTCATCTTGGACGACAGAGTAGAATTTAAATGATTTACTTTGGTTGACTTGTTCATACATGATAAGTTATTTTTAGCTTCTAGCTTCTGCAGTATGGAGCACAAGATGGCAGGTCCCATGAAAGGGAGGACCAGCAAGGTCACATGGCTCTGGCCTCATCTCAGCCTTTTTTTTTCACATGCCTTTCTCTACATTAAAATATTTGTTAACCATATTACTAAACAATAAGGGGGCATCCCAGTGTGAAATACTCTGGATTTTACATGCAATCACTGGCCGCTCATGGCAAAGATGCCGGGTTCAAATCACGGTACCGACATGCTTCAGTCTACCCAGTTGTAAATGGGTACCTGACCAGAGTCAGGGATGGAAAAGCAGCAAGATAGGGATCTGGTCACCCCACCTCTCGATGCTGAACCTAGTATGGTGAAGTCTCTAACATTTCCACTCCCCTACAGCGGTACCTGATATGGGACTACCTTTACCTTTGATTTTTTTACCTGAGCTATCAGGAAGCCTGACAAGCCCGAGCCTCCTGAGATACCTTTTGTCACATGCTTGGTCAATTATTATTCGGTGGTTCCCATTTAGGCCCAGGTAACAAAGGGATGTAACACATAAGTATAAGATCCAAAAGTAAGTCTGATTTTCATCATTACTTCCCTGTTCATTCCATATCGAGCAGGGGAGACACCACTACTTTTGGCCTCATTTCAAAAATTCTTGTGGATTACACTGCACTGTTTTATTATAGCACGTTTCCCTAGCTTTGCCCAACTTCAAAATGCTATATCTCAGCGAATATATAACACATATAAATGAAATTTTGTGTGTGAATTTGAAATGGTATAGACCCTATGAATTAAATTTTTCATTAAAATGCGGCCATTGGTTTCAATTTTCGTTTCTTTGCGATATAATATCAAAATCCTACTTGCCAACACACATCACACACACACATATTGAAATGTCTACAGTAAATTATACGACCTCATTTGCACATTTTTGGTTTATCAAACAATTGGCATGATTTTAGCGTGAAATTGCACTTCTTGAACATAAAACAGTTTATATCCGGTGTTACGCACACATTGTCAATCAGTGGCGTGTCTACAAAAAGTATTGTGTGGTTAAGTAGGAAAAATGAGTCTGCGAGTACATTTTATGACATTACAGCAAATCACAAATAGGATTTTAAAGTATTTCTGCAATGAAGCTACTCGAGGAAAACTATATCATTCTATTTCAAACCCACAAAAGAGGACTATTCATGCCTTGGGGATAAGCAAACGATCATTGCACCGCTGGATAGCGACATCTGAAATTTCTAATTCCAGTGTTTTACACACGAAAATTAGGCCAAGAGTGGTGGATAATTTTGACAGAGAATTGATCCGCAGAGAAATTTGCAATATGTTTCACAATAATGAGGCAGTGACTTTAAGGAAATTGAAAATTTGGTTAAGAAAGAATAATGACATTGATATTTCCAAATCTACGCTATGGAGGACTATTAGGAGTTTGGGATTCACTTTTAGAAAATATGTTGGTGGTAGAAACCTTATTTGTGAGAAGCCTCATATAGTTGCAATGAGAAGCAAATATTTACGCGAGGTCAGAGAAATGAGAAGAGATTGTTATGATTTTGTGTATTTAGATGAAACTTGGATCAATGCGCACCACAGTAATGAACGAGAATGGCAATCATCTGATGGGACAACTAAGAGACTAGTACCAAGCAGCAAAGGACAGCGCCTAATAATTGCACATGCAGGAAGCAGCCATCATGGGCTTCTAAATAATACTGAACTCATATTTGTTTCAAAATCCACAGATAATAGGGATTATCATACAGAGATGAATGGCAAGATATTTCAAGATTGGATTGTGAATCATGTACTTCCTTCATTGGATAGACCGTCGTGTTTGATAATGGACAATGCTTCATATCACAACGTTGTGGCACCAGAAGATAAAGTTCCTAATTCATCAAGTACTAAAGATGTAATAAAGATTTGGCTGACCAAAAACAACATTCCATTCAACGAAATGTCCCTGAAGCCTGAATTACTTGGAATTGTAAAAAAGACACAGCATACAAAGATATTTCACATAGACAAGGCAATCCATGAACATGGTCACAGATGTTTAAGATTGCCTCCTTACCATTCTCACTTAAACCCAATAGAATTAGTCTGGGCTAAAATTAAGGAACAGGTAGCAACAGAAAATAGAACGTTCAAATTAAAAGATGTTGAAATACTTACAAAAGCCGCCATCTCCAATATAGCCAGGGATTATTGGAAGAAATGTGAGAACCATGTGTTACAAGAGGAAGAGGAATATTGGACGAATGATGGTTTGTCCTTCATTCAGCCGAGATTGATTATCAATTTCTCAGAGACATCTGATTATGATTCGGATGAAGTTTAATTTCTTTAAAGATGACCTTACCGTTATTTACAAGCACAGTAGAGGAGCAACGTTCCATTATGATATTTATGAACCGCAAAGTGGTGATACCTATTGAAATAATTAGATCAATGAAGGTCCAGTTTGGTAGCGCACTAAATGTCAATGACAAACAATGTCACGAGTATCTCGCATGCAGATCATTTAAGAAATCATCTTCAACAGGTATTCATATGCAAACGTGATGGCCACATTATTGTAATAGTAGACACGCCTATGCCTAATCAATTCACAGAATCTGTGACTGAAGTGGTAAAATTTCTTTTCTCGATACACAATAATTAGTATGCCGACAAAGATCAAAGGATTTCATTCGTTTATGGGAACTAGACAAGATGCACAGATATAAAGTATATATTTGTTGGGTCTAACCCAATATAACATCGTATGCAAAAAAATGGCATTAATACGTTGGACGGTTAATCAGATAATTACATTTGTTTGAGGGCAAAGCAGGGGGAAGGACAGCATACATTGGGACAGTTTATGGAAAATACTGAGGGCTTATGGAATTCCAAGCTGCATAGTGTCAATCATAAAAAGCCTCTATGCCAACTTTACGTGTAGTGTTGGGCAGAGCAACCTAACCTTCGAGGTGAAGACAGGAGTACGACAGGGATGCCCCTTATCAACCACTCTATTTTTAACAGTCATAGACTGGGTGAATGCGCCAGACAACAGAGGGCAGTCCAAGAGGAATAAGATGGACTACATTTTCTACATTGGAAGATCTGGAATATGCAGATGACATTGCACTGCTGGCACATTCACATCAACACATCCAGGAAAAAACGGATAGACTTAATAAGTTTAGCCAGCAGGTGGGCTTGAACATCAATTTAAAGAAGTCTGAGGTCATGACGCTCAATGTGAACAACCCTGAGCCCATATCAGTAAGGAATCAGCAATTGGTACAGACAGATACCTTCACATACCTAGGAAGCATAGTAACACCAGACGGCGGGACAGGCAAAGACATCAACATCAGAATGAATAAGGCAAGAACAGCCTTCTTTAGCCTAAACAACATCTGGAAGTCCTTCCAATACAGCACAAGCACAAAATTAAGATTATATCAGAGCTGTGTGCTTTCTGTGCTTCTCTATGGTGCGGAATGCTGGAGAGTTACAGAGAAGGAAATGTCGAAATTGTCCTCTTTTCACACAACATGCCTAAGAAAAATTCACCAAATCTTTTGGCCGAATACCATCACTAACCAAGATCTGCTTACTCGTAGCAAGCAAGAGGACATGCACACCATCATAGCTGGCAGACGCTGGAGCTGGGTTTGTCATGTCCTCAGAAAAGACCCCGATGCCATCACAAGAACAGCTATGCTTTGGACCCCTGAAGGAAAACGAAAGAGAGGCCGACCAAAAACAACCTGGCGGAGGACTGTGGAGGCTGAGATGCAAAGAATGAACCAGAGTTGGGGCACTGTACGAAGGATGGCCACCGACCAAGCAAAGTGGAATCAATTTGTTGTTGCCCTACAAGACGCCACTAGGCGTGATGGCCACTGACTGCTTTGACGGTCGGTGGCTAAGGATCAAAGAAGAAAGAAGAAGAAGAAGTGCATATAAAAGCCTAAAATCATGATTACACTATGTTTATTAAGTGCGCAATAGAGCTAGCTCTAAAAAAAAAGTACTGTAAAATTAAAAATACTTTATTGCTAACAAAATGCTAATCTTCATCATCTGAGCCTTCAGCGAATCATAATTTTGTTGCTGGTGGAGAGCCAAAATCTATCGGAAGAAGGCACGCTCTAATAAATAAACATGAATAATTTGAAAAAAGCGCAATATCTGCGAAGCGAAATAAAGCAAGGTATACCTGCATTGTCATACTTCTAAATCATGTCACCACCTGCTGTAGTACATCTCCATGGCTGGTAAATGTTTTGTTTATCTCTCTACCATTATCTAAGTTTCAGATTGAATGAAGTTATTAAAACCATTCCTATGGCAGTATATTTTCAAAATCATCATCACCGTACATCTCCATGGCTGGTAAATGTTTTTTTTATCTCTCTACCATTATCCAAGTTTCAGATTGGATGAAGTCATTAAAACCATTCCTATGGCAGTATATTTTCAAAATCATCATCATCACCGTACATCTCCATGGCTGGTAAATGTTTTGTTTATCTCTCTACTATTATCCAAGTTTCAGATTGGATGACGTAATTAAAACCATTCCTATGGCAGTATATTTTCAAAATAATCACCGTACATCTCCATGGCTGGTAAATGTTTTGTTTATCTCTCTACCATTATCCAAGTTTCAGATTGGATGACGTAATTAAAACCATTCCTATGGCAGTATATTTTCAAAATCATCATCATCACCATACATCTCCACAAGGAGCATAGACCTTCAACAAATGTATGCCAAGTCTTCCTGTCCTGTGCCATCTGCTCAAGGTCTTTCCGTATCTCCTTCTTCCCTTTCATTTCTGTCTCCAGTTCTCTTTTCCGTCTAATTTATAATTCTTACATCTGCTGATTCCAGAATAAGGACTGTGGTACTATTAACAGGTTTCCTCAGTGTTATTTTCTAAATAAATTTCATGAATTTTTGTAGGCTTGAATATCAAACACTTGTCTAATATTTGTAGGCTTGAATATCAAGCACTTGCCTAATATTTGTACACTTGAATATCAAACACTTGTCTAGTATTTGTAGACTTGAATATCAAAAACTTGTCTAATATTTGTAGGCTTGAATATCAAACACTTGTCTAATATTTGTAGGCTTGAATATCAAGCACTTGTCTAATATTTGTAGGCTTGAATATCAAACACTTGTCCAATATTTGTAAGCTTGAATATCAAACACTTGTCTAATATTTGTAGGCTTGAATATCAAACACTTGTCTAATATTTGTAAGCTTGAATATCAAACACTTGTCTAATATTTGTAAGCTTGAATATCAAACACTTGTCTAATATCTGTAGGCTTGAATATCAAACACTTGTCTAATATTTGTAGGCTTGAATATCAAACACTTGTCTAATATTTGTAGGCTTGAATATCAAGCACTTGTCTAATATTTGTAAGCTTGAATATCAAACACTTGTCAAATATTAATAATACAGTGCCATCTGAACTGAAACAAAAAAAAAACATTCACAATTTTCAAAAACAATACCTTGCCATCTCTGATACAGTTGTCCCATATAACTGTAAGGCAAAGCCAGGACATGGGAGACCTGTGAACTCAAAGTATCTACCTCCAAGATGTCGAACAGGCTGTCAAGAGTATGGTGGGTAAATGGGTTTGAAGGGATAAAATCCATGAAATGAATATGATTGATATGGACATAATAAGAAGAGCATGATGAACAAACTAACAGTACAGTAATCTTATTCTGTTATTAAACTATAAACAACATTTGTAAAATATGGGGGGGGGGGGGGGAAGAGGAGGGGAGAGCTTTACTGAACATGCCTTGTATTTAAAAAAAATGGCTAATCCCAAAAAATGACAACATCAGTAACCGACATGTGGCGCAGTGTACAATCTTCCAACTAAGAACACAACACACCAGGCTCGACTGTTGATATGCAAAATGGCTTCCGTTTGCATATTGGATATTTCAACCAGGTGATATACTTTTTAATTTTTCTTATTTATTTTCTTATGTCTCTTACTTGGCTCTCACATCAAATTTTCACACCTCCAAAGATCAGCTCTAGATAAAACCATGATTGTACGAGGGACGGTCAAAAAGTAATGCCTTGTAATTTTTAATTTCATTCAATAGGCAAGAAAACATAAAATTCACATTGAAATGTAGCCCCAAGTCTGAACTTCAAAAATGTATTTCTCAATGTAGTCTCCGTTATTTGTTACAGTGATTTTTCCATCTTCTCACAAGGGCATGTATCCCCACACGGTAAAAATGTGTATCCTTTTTCCTAAACCACTGGCGTACGGCGCGTTTAAGGGTCTCGGTGACCTCAAAGTGATGTCCGCGAAGATTTTCTTTCAGTGGTCCAAACAGATGGAAGTCAGAAGGTGCAAGATCGGGACTGTAAGGGGGATGTGGTAATAATGACCAGCCAAATTCTGCAATCGCATCAATGGTGCGTTTAGCGGTGTGTGGCGTGGCATTATCATGCAACAGTAGTGCAGTTCTCTGATCTTTTAATGGGTAAAGTCGCCGAAGACGACCTCTAAGCTTCTTCAAAGTTTCAATGTAACGGTCTGCATTCACCGTGTTTCCCTGTTCCAAGAAGTCGAGAAGAATCACAAAACACGGAGGCCATAACTTTCCCTACAGATGGTGAACTTTTGAACTTCTTTCTTGTCGGCGATGTTGTGTGATGCCATTCCATTGACTGCCTCTTGGATTCTGGTTCAAAAAAATGAACCCAAGTCTCATCACCTGTCACAATATTCGATAAAAACTCTTCTTCAGTTTCGTAACGGTGCAGGAGGTTGATGACTATGGTTTTCCTTGTTTCTTTATGTCTGTCTGTCAACATTCTATGACATAACGTTGTTTTAACCGAACATCTTTGGCAGCCATTTTTAAACTGTTACAGTGGTGCCACCTGTTACTGAAACAGGTTGGTAATGTTATACAATGCAGAAGAGTGTTTGAGGAATCCTGCTAAATTTACAAATTGCACACCGATGCAGTATTTACATACATAAAAAATAGGAGGCATTACTTTTTGACCTTCCCTCGTAACTGATCCTACCTCTTCTCCAACAATGGTAGGAGACGAGTCTACCAACGCACAAATCTCAGCTAACCATTGAAGCCAGTCCTCCTACCACTGATCTAACACCACCAGCCTGTGATCCAACACCACCCACTTTTGATCCAACACCCGCCATATTTGATCCAACAGGACCCACCTTTAATGGGCAGACAGCTCAAAAGCCCAACATAAATTATCTAGAAGTTCACATCAACCAACCCACTGAAGTCAGTGTAAACCACACTTTGAAAAATGCATTCATCACTTCTTCAGATAACCCACCCAATATGAACGAGACCAACCCATCCTGCCTCCCAGATACAGCTACTTTCCAAGTCAGTGTAAACCACACTTTGAGTGATGTATTCCCCAATTCTTCAGATAACCCACCCAATATGAACGAGACCAACCCATCCTGCCTCCCAGATACAGCTACTTTCCAAGTCAGTGTAAACCACACTTTGAATGATGTATTCCCCAATTCTTCAGATCCCTCAGATAACCCATCCAGAATGAACGAGACCAACCCATCATGCCTCCCAGACACAGCTCTTTCCAAACAAAAGTGCCTGTCCATAGCGCAGATGTCTACTCATGCTCCACAAAATATCTACTAGCAAATGAGTGTGATATGGAACAACTAAACCAACGAACAGAGAAACACTTCTGTCAGGAGCTGGACACTATAATTGAAAGTTCTCTGAAAAATGTGATTGAGAAATTCAAGCAGGATATCGAAAATTCACTGAAAACAGAGCTTGAAATACTGAGACGTGAAGTTATGACTCTCCGCAGAGAAAACACAAGGTTGGTTCATCACCTAGACCACCTACCTATTTCAAGTAATAAGAAAAAGGAAAATGGGGAGGTGACTGACTGCCCACAAGAAGCAATTCATCACAAATCTTCAGTTACACCACGTAACTTACCCACCCCTTCTCCAACACACATTCTTAAAAACAAAGCATGCCCAGGACAGCACCATAACGTTAAAAGCCATAAGGACATTAGCAGCGATGAAGGAAGAAGATTACGACCAAATAAAACATTCCCAATTGAAGTAAAAATTAGCAATCGACTTGGAAATCCGCAAACCCCATCTACACAAGCAGATTCTGAATCAGCAACCTCAGAAGGAGATGACAGGGCACATAAACTCCCATATCACTTGACACAAGATTCTGCTGACCACCTACTGCAAGACAACCAACAATGGCACCAACAACGCTGTCGAACACGACCTCAACCACATCCTGATCGTCACATTCCTCACAACACATGTAACATTATTATCGGTGACTCATTGCTATATGGCATTCACAGCGATCGAATGTCAACAACACCAGGGGAAATAGTCACTATTATACCATTACCTGGAGCCGGAATAGTAGGAGTTACCAATGAAATAAGCCGTCTCAACACAAACACCAACATAAAAAAAACAACAATACACGTAGGGATAAACGACAGCACAAATGGACACACTCTTAACCTATCAGACATCTCCAGAATGATTGACACCATAAAACAAAGGTTTCCCAACACATCCACATATATTTCGTCAATTATTCCACCCAGCTATGGTAAAGCACGCCAAACTGTGGATATCAACTACAAGGTGCTTTACACTTTTTGTTCAAAACATAACACGTCTTTCATAAACAACACACCCTTTTTCACATCTGTCAGGTGCGCCAAAAAAACTGCTATACAGAGATCAAGTGTACACTTCTAAACTAGGGACCAGCTACCTAGCCAAGAATTTAAAGTTTCCTCAAAGGACACACCAGAAACACACACATTCATCCACCAGGGACACAAATTATATACTTAACTCAGTGAACCCAGGCACAGCAGCTCATAACCATCAATCACCATCCTCAGCTGACATGCATGTATCTAGAAAAGCTACACTTAAGCCCACCTCCCACGCTAATCTTTATGACCAAATGTATCCCCCACTACCCACACGACAGACACCACACCAGCTGCTAACTGCACAACAGACACCACTGGACAGACTGGACTACAAGTAACACCCATTCACTTAATCGCAACACGGGAACTACAGCAAGAAAATGGGAGTTTCCTCACCCCGTCTCCACCCGCCCAGAATATAGTCCAGAAATATTAATGCAGGCTCTTCAGGTGTCTATATACGGCTCTACGCAACAAGGTTGAAACCAAGCAATGCCTAATCTACTAACTTAAAACTGTTTTTAAAACAAGTTTGCTGTTTAACTTTCAACCTGATGCGTTCTCTTCGCAAGCACTTTAGTGTTCTTTGTCCTGAGATAAAAGACATAGCTGAGTATCAGCGTAGAACTTTAACTGTCACTTTTAGATGTTAATTTTAAAAAATTTACATTGTCTGTTTAACACTTCTTTCTGTTTGAAACAGATTGTGCTTAATGCAAGTAAACTGATTTTTGTGTCTGTGCAAGAATCAAGTTACAGTAAACTGCTCCGGAGTCTTTAGAGCAGTGTGTATCTAAATTTGTTTCCAATTTTGTAATAACTCTGTAGTATTAATACTATTGTTTTCTTCTTATTATTATCTCTGTGCTTATTCCTCTCATTCCTACGCTCACCATTCTCTTTTACATCTGCACCTTCGTTTTTTCGTGTTGAGGAAAATTAGGAAATCCTCACAAAACTAACAAGCTAATTCACAGCGTGGACCTTTAACTGTCTCGAAAAGATTTATTCTCTACTGTGGTTGAAGTAAAAAAATTCCTGTTTTCTTCGGAACACTCTGTATTTTAAGATAAAAAAAACGCACTTTTTGCAAAGATTAAGATCCTGTAAACAGTGTCCACGGACTTTAGAGAAATCTATTGCAGTTTATATTTTATAACTTGTTTACAATTTTGTATTAACCATTGTGTACCAATTTTATTGCTTCTTACTCATTCCTACTCACCTCATTCTTTCTTTCCTATTGACTATTATCATGTCCGAGTGCAAAAACTCTAATCAAAATATGGACAATATCACTAATTCATGGCTTAAACTATCAGGGCTTAAAATTGGTCATTTAAACATTTACCACCTGCTAGGTAAGCTTTCTGAAGTCTCCACCTCTCTCCAACAAAATTTCCACATATTTGGTTTTTCTGAAACCCGTCTCAATGACAAAATTACAGATGAATAAATTAGGATTAATGGATTCACCACCATTCGCAGGAATTCTAACAGACAACATGAAACAGGGCTAGTCATATACATCTCAACATCTCTTCAGTACAGACGCCGTGATGATCTAGAACATACTGGCATGGAATGTATATGGCTGGAAATAAAACTCCCCAACCTGACCCCCATTTTAATTAGTTACCTGTACCGAAACCCTAGCTCTTCTACTGGATGGTATGACACATTCTCACGAATGATGGACAACGTTTGGGCTTCTTCGAAGGAAATTATTCTACTGGGGGATTTAAATATTGACCTTCACAAACCGAACAACACGTGGAATGATATCACCATCTCATACAACCTCACACAGTCAATCAACCCACGAGAGTAACAGACTCATCATCTACAATAATTGATCATATCTATACCACCTGCCCAGAAAACATTATAGAATGCACAGTCACACAGACATCATTAAGTGACCACTATCCTATTTGCTGTACCTGGACGAGAAAGGGGTTAAAACGGAACACATCACAGTCCATTATAGGAATTTCAAACACTTTAACTTTCAATTATTCCTGCAAGACCTACAAATATCCCCTCTCTCATTCGTGTATCAACTTCTGCATCCAGAAGAAGCCATAACATACTGGACACAAACTTTCACCAACGTATTCGACAAACATGTTCCTATAAAGCAGGTTCGTGTCAAAAACATCAGAAAGACCCCATGGATAACCAACGAAATATTATCAACAATGAGAAAGCGGGACGAAGCACATAAGCTCAAAGATTTCAGCAGGTATCGGATGCTTAGAAACAAAGTACAATACCTCATTTGTC
Source organism: Oreohelix idahoensis (assembly GCA_024509875.1). Taxonomy (NCBI): domain Eukaryota; kingdom Metazoa; phylum Mollusca; class Gastropoda; order Stylommatophora; family Oreohelicidae; genus Oreohelix; species Oreohelix idahoensis. Next base: position 309,532 of record JAMPIV010007364.1, on the reverse strand, counting down.
AGGAAAAGAAACTACATTTCAGAAAGATGATTCAAGACAAAGCAAACAGCAAAGAAGTCTGGGCAGCCATTAGAACACTAACACACAAATCAAAGTCACTAAACTCTTTACCAAAAAAGCTGCTCCCTCATGGCAACTCATTTTAGCAACCATTTCAAAACAGAAATCAGTCATCTCAAGTCGACACTAAAGCCAATGGACTGCGATATTAGTAAATTGACAGCCTTCTGCAACACTGAACACACCATAACAGATCTAAGACATTCCTTTTCTAACAGTACATGAAGTTCTCAAATATATCTTGGCATTAAAAAACAACAATTCATCTGGGCTTGATGGTATCTGCAATAAGATTTTACGTTACGCTGCACCCATCATTTACGACTCCTTAACCTATGTGTACAACCAATGTATTGCACACAACTACTTCCCCACAGTATTTAAATCTGCCAAAGTGTACCCCCTCTATAAATCTGGCTCACATAGTGATCCCAACAGCTACAGACCAATAACCCTTCTATCATCTCTTTCAAAACCACTAGAGAAACACATTTACAACACCACATTTCAACACTTAACAACAAACAAACTGCTCATTGATAGCCAGTCAGGTTTCAGACCCAAACATTCCTGTCACACAGCTCTCACCAAAATGGCAGACAACTGGCCGTCGAACGTAAATGATGGAAAATTAGGTGGTGCTGTTTTTGTTGACTTCAAAAAAGCATTTGACATGGTTGACCACACTAACTTGGTTCAAAAGTTGGAAACCCTCAGAATAGGCCCTAATCCACTAAACATCATCAAATCATTCCTGGCAGATTGACAACAGTTAGTGCTTCACAACAACTCGACATCAGATTTCTCGAAGATAGATACAGGAGTACCGCAGGGTTCTATTCTTGGGCCCCTACTCTTCGCAATGTTCATCAACGACCTGCCACTACATCTAACATATTCAACACGTGACCTCTTTGCAGATGATTGTACTATCTACACTAGTGACAATGACTGCGTGGAACTTGAAATGACTCTTCAAAGCGATGTAGACAATCTAACAAAATGGAGTAATATGAATCGTATGCCAGTCAACACAGCAAAAACGAAATCAATGTTGATTACCACCAGACATAAACTCCTAAACTGCACCAAAAGATCGCTACAGCTACACGTGGAATCAATACAAATTGAAAATGTATCAGAAGACAAAGTTCTAGGGATCACGACTGACCAGCACTTAACGTGGAACTCCCATGAACGGAATTTAACCCTTAGAACCCTGCCCGTAAAATTTCATTCCCCTGGGCTCCTGAGCAAAAAATTTCACTATGAGCCGTCGAGGCCAGCGATAATGCCGGTGCATTTTATTGAGATGACAAACTTGGTCGTAAACATCGCAGCCACCCATGAATGTATTGTAACCAATACAAAGTTGTGGAAATTGAACATCCACAGTTGTGAGACCAACCTGTATCAAATTTACTTGATACATTATGTGGGATACGCCCCTTTCCACAGGGTTAGAACTAGCTTGATCATAACCTGATTCACAAGTTCCGTCACTCAATTCAATTTTGATTTCAGAATAATCACCATCTAAATCTATATTCATCATCCTCCGAATCATTGAGCACAAGTTCAACAGCTTGTTCCGTTGTTAGCCTTTTAGAATGGCTATTTCCTGGATTTTCAACACGCCTTTTCATTGTGAAAACAATTAAAAAATTGCAAAATATTATCACGTCGTGGGCGCCGCCATTTTAGAGTAACATTCCACAAGACATGTGTACTTCCTGACGTCATTATTTTTTACACATTTCCATTCCCACCCCATTTTGCTAAGCTAGGTGTGTCAGACTGAGATTACGGTCTCTCGGGGAGAAATTTCGGGACCTCGGGTTCAAAAGGTTAACCAAACACTTAGCTCAAAAGACGTACCAGCTAGCCAAAATAAAACACTTCTTAGACGCAGACACTAGACTATTCTACACCTCACATATACAGACACATCTAGATTACTGCTCTACACTATGGGATGGTTGCACTGCTTCCACCTCGAAGAGACTGCACTCCCTGCATAAGAGAGCAGTACTTCTGATCACCAATAATCGCACGATACCACACACAAGGACAGGAAAAGAACCCAAAATACTGTCCCTAAAAAAATGTCTTCTCTACAACAAAGCCAAGCTGACTCACGCAATTCTATCTAACAATGCCCCGCCATACCTACGATCATTGTTTCAAACCAGTAGAAGAGAGGGACAACAATTACATCAGTTACGTCTGCCCAAACCTAGGATCGACCTGTTCAAAAAGAGTCTAGCCTACTCTGGAGCCTACTTATGGAACAGCCTTCCACGTCACCTAAAAAGCCTACCTACACAATATTCATTTAACAAAGCACTTTTCAAACACTTCCTCAACACTGATTATCTACCCCCATAGAAACAGCATTTGCCTGTCAACATATCATCCATAAGTCAACATTTCTGTTCCTCTTCTGCTCGTTTTTTGTGAATAATTTGTTTTATATCCATGTTATATTATATTCACTTTAAAATATTATTATATAATGTAATGTATGTGAGAATGTACCCGCATACCACTGTACTTTAGAAATGTAAGTCATGAGAATGTACCCGCATACCACTGTACTTTAGAAATGTGAATGTTTTCGTTTGCTTAAATGGGATGATGTATATGAGAATAAGGAGATATTACATAATTTTTTATTTTTTCAAAGACTTTACCTGTCACACAAGCGAGTAAGAAAGTTATTATTATTTCATTTTCCACCAAGAATGTATGGATATAAGCGAGAATGTGTTTATGTCATTTTTGTATTGATGACACATTCAAAAATACAGATTAATTGTGGCGTTTTGACTGCATGAGTGAGTGTCGGTATACAGAATTTATTTATTTTTATTTATTTATTGTTTATTTTATTTTTTCCAGTTACTATCTTGTTTGTTTAAAAAAAAAAAAAAAACCCTACTTTAAAAAAAAAATTATGATTGCATACTGTAAATGAATGCTGTTATGTTAACTTTATAATGTTGCATGCCTTTAAATTAATGCTTAAAGTAACATGTGGGAATGAAAGGATATAGTATGCAAGATAAATGAGAGTGGAAGGGCAGAATGTTAGATGGGCCTGCGCGCCCAATTCTTAACCCTTTGAAAATAAAGTTCGTTCGTTCACGTTCTTCCCTTTCCATGAAACAAACACATACCAAGTCCTCCTGTCACATGTCAAGTCCTCCTGTCACATACCAAGTCTTCCTGTCACATGCCATCAGCTCAAGTTCTTTCCATATCTTCCTCATCATTTTCACTTCTGTCTCCAGTTCTCTTCTCCATGTATTATTTGGTCTACCTCTGCCTCTCTTTCCCTGAGGATTTCAGAATAAGGACTGCCTTGTAATGCTATCAAAAAGTTTCCGCAATGTGTGTCCTATCCATCACTTGTTCCACTGGTGCTTGTCTGGCAGGTAGCTGCTGTATTACTATTCTTTGCTACCCTTCAGGCCTCAGTAGCACATAAACGTTAATGTTTTATACTACAGGCGTCCCCCGCTTATTTGACAGGTTAGGGACCAGAGCACTGTCGGAAAGTGGAAATCGTTGAAAAGCGGAACCCAGTCTTTTTTTTAGCTTGCAAATGCAGTTTGCCGCCGAAAAACGTAAATAACGCACTATATATCACTTGCGAATGCATGCGAAAGCTAAATAACACACTATATGTATACAAAAGTACAGTAAAATGAACAAAAGCCTACCTTTAAATATACAAAAGTACTGTACAGTAAAATGAACAAAAGCTTGGAAACATGACGAAATAGGTCGAAAGAGCGGACCACGCATCGAATGTATGGGTTCTGGTTATAATTGACAAGGGTCGAAAGAGCGGACCGTCGAAAAGCAAGGGACGCCTGTATTTATTAATTGCTTTGAATGTAAAGGGTTTGAAACAAGGAGGGGTGTCATGCTCCAGTCTACCCAGCTGTAAATGGGTGCATTAGTCTGCTCTTGAATTATGGAAGGCAAAGGTAGAGCAGAAGGAAACTGGCCACCCCACCTCTTGAAGCTGGACTTAGTATAGTGAAATCTCTAACACATCACTCCCCTATAGCAGTATGTGCTATGCGACTCCCTTTACCTCCTTTTTATGGTTTATAAATGACAATACCACTGATCGATGTTCTATACTGTTTATAAATCACAATACCACTGATCAATGTTCTATACTGTTTATAAATCACAATACCACTGATCGATGTTCTATACTGTTTATAAATCACAATACCACTGATCAATGTTCTATACTGTTTATAAATCACAATACCACTGATCGATGTTCTATACTGTTTATAAATCACAATACCACTGATCAATGTTCTATACTGTTTATAAATCACAATACCACTGATCAATGTTCTATACTGTTTATAAATCACAATACCACTGATCAATGTTCTATACTGTTTATAAATCACAATACCACTGATCGATGTTCTATACTGTTTATAAATCACAATACCACTGATCGATGTTCTATACTGTTTATAAATCACAATACCACTGATCGATGTTCTATACTGTTTATAAATCACAATACCACTGATTGATGTTCTTTACTGTTTATAAATCACAATACCACTGATCGATGTTCTATACTGTTTATAAATCACTTTCTTCTTCATCGTACACTTGGGCAACTTTGAAGCAGATGTTCAGCAGTCATTTTATCAGTGCCACAGTTACACTGGTCAGTAGATCCTATCTTTGGCTTGTTGAATAGAATAAATAAATCACTTTGAAAATAATTAACGTTCTACACTGTTTCAATCAAACAATACTCTTTAGCTCCCCAAGGAGCATAGGCCTTCAACAAACACATGCCAAGTCTTCCTGACCCGTGCCATCCGCTCAAGTTCTTTCCATGTTTTCCTCATTATTTTCACCTCTGTATCCAGTTCTCTTCTCCATGTGTTTTTTGGTCTACTTCTGATCTCTTTCCCTGTGGATTCCAGAACAAGGACTGCCGTGTAATGCTATCAACAAGTTTCCTCAATGTGTGTACAATCCATCGCCAGCGTCTTCTTCTCAACTCTTGTTTATACATAGTGTGAATATATTTGTGAGTGACTTTTTGTGTTTTCCTATGGATTTTACCTAATCTTCAGAAGAGGAGCAGCTCCAGCAAGATAAGAATATATAATTTTAAAAAAAAGTTACCTACTGTTTCATCTGCTTCTTATTCAGCCTCCATTTTACCTTGCACAACTAATAACTTTTATTCATATAATTTTATATTATGCACAAGATGCAGTTACTAACAATCATTCATGTGTAAATAATATTATAATTCCCCTCTTTCTGATGGATAAACTGAAATTTCCTCTTTTTACAACTATGTGATCTGTTGTTGTAATCTGTGAAATTAATAATTTTCCGAGTGTTTATTGACTAAAAACTGATTGTGCTTTGTTAGAATACTTCTGTTTGTGACATTTTGAAAGTTTATCCTTGGAAATTCTCCTGGGAAACAATTCTAGAAGAATTAGAGTGAATACTTTTGCTCAAATTTTTCACAGGCTTATTCTTTCAGCCTCCATTTTACCTAGGATAACTAATAATTTTTCAATGAAAGCTTTTAAACTTGCAGCACAAGAGTAATGTACATCCATTTACCTTCATTTTCATATACAACAACAAAGGTATTTATGCATATGATTATTAAAAAAAATTATTTTCAAACAACAATAATAAAAACACATTGGGGTGGCCATTTTTGTTTGGGCCAAACCCACTTTTTGCTTGGGACTGAAAGAGCGAATGTCAGCTTATTGGCCATTTTAGATATTGTAGGGAATATAGAATTTAAAAAATAGGATTCATTTATCAAATCGCAGTTCCTGCCCATGTTTTTGACATGTTCCACGTGTACCCAATAGATACAAGTGAGGATATAAATATTTAAAAACAGGAAGTGAATTTTCAATGACCTTGTAGATTACAAGAGAGAAAAAAATTATCATCTGTGAACTTACACAGTAATCTACTATCAGTTCATGTTCCAGGTAGTACAGGTGAAAGTGCAGATGATTGACGGATGCAAATGCACACAAACTGTTGAAGCCCATCCGTATACCTCTAGCAAAGTGAAAAACCATATCAATGTATGACATGATGGATATAATAATAATAATAATAAATTCTTTAAGCGCCAAACACGGCGCATAAGGCAGAAACCAGTGCTCTCCAGGTTGTTCGTTGTGACGCCACTCCTCTTAGCTCTTGCACATTATTTAGGCCCAACGTTCTTCCTTCTCTTATTATTGTTCTTCTGAGTGTTTTCTTTTGGTCTTCCTTTTTTCCGCTTACCCTCAGGAACCCAAGTGAGCGCCTGTAGTGGTATTCTGTTGTTTTGCATTCGTAGGACATGACCGATATATGACCATCGTCTTTTCCTTATATAGTCGGAGACATATTTCTGCCTAGAGTCTTCTCTTATTTGTCGATTAGTCTTGAATTCTTTCCAACTGATGTTCATGAGTTTTCTAAGACATTTGTTCTCGAATGTATTCAGCTTGTTCTCCAATGATTTTGTTATTTTCCAACTCTCACAGCCGTATGTTAACACTGAGATAACATTTGAATTAAACAGACGAAGCTTGGTATGTATATTCAATGATCGTAATTTCCAAATGTTAGATAATCTATTGAAGGCGCTAGCTGCCAAAGCAATTCTAGTATGGATTTCTCTTGTTGTGTCACCATCCTGAGTCATTTTACTGCCTAAATAATTGAAACTTTCAACTTTCTGTAGTTTTTCCCCGTTCAAGATGATATCAAAGGTCTCGTTAGAAAAGTTCATAGCTTTAGTTTTAGAGGCATTTATTTGGAGACCAATTTTAACCGAGAGATGACACAAATTATTTATTGCTTCTTGGGATTGTCTTGGTGTTGAACTTAAGAATGCTACATCATCTGCGAAATCCAGTCCCCAGGAATTTTCCTCTTGTCCATTTTATACCCAATTGTTCATTGTGGGTATAGTTTCTCATAACCCAATCAATAGCTATTCCAAAAAAGTAGTGGTGACATAATACAGCCTTGTTTCACCCCTGTTTCTACTGTAAACCATTCTGTATTCCCTTTATTTGTTCTAACACAACATCTTGCATTGTCATATAGCGCTTTGATTATATTCACATATTTTGTTGGAAAACCATAGATTGTAAGTATCTTCCACAATGATGGGCGGTGTAGACTATCAAAGGCTTTTTGAAAATCGACGAAGGTGATAATAAGTGGCGATTGCCTTTCCACTGATTCTTCTATAATTGTTCTTAGTGTGAATATTTGATCAATACATGATCGTTTCGGCCTGAAACCCGCTTGTTCTTCTCTGATCTTTTCGTCAGCATGCAATTTAAGTCTTTCTAACATCATGCAACATAATAATTTTCCAGGTACTGATAATAGAGATATACCACGCCAGTTATTACAGTCTGATAGATCACCTTTCTTCGGTAACTTTACAATAATACTGTCTTTCCATTGTTGTGGTGGTTGTTCTTCTCTCCATACTTCATTTCTAATATCTAAAATTCTCAAGAGGTTGTTGTCATTAACTGCTTTAATCATTTCCCCTGAAATTTCGTCAACTCCAGCAGCTTTAAAATTTTTTAATCTTTTAACGGCTTGTTTGATCTCGTCCAGCGTGAATTCATCGCAAGTTATTGGCAAGGTGGTTGTGGATGTTTCATATTAAAATCAGGTGTTACTGTTGGTGGTGGTCTGTTTAGCACCTCCATGAAGTGCTCAGCCCATCTCTTCATTTGTTCTTTTTCTGTTGGTATTGAATTCCCTAATTTACCTTTAACAGGTGTTTCCATAGCAGTAGGCTGGTGACATAGTTGTTTTGTAATTTGATAAAGGCACCTACTATTACCAGTTCTTGCAGCATTTTCAGCTTCTACGGCCAGTTCATTGATGAAATGTCTTTTATCTCTTCGAGTTTTTGTCTTCACTTCTTTATTTAACAAGTTATAAGTTAGTTTGCAAGATTCAACTGCATTATGTGTACATGATGGATATAGTAATATAATAATAGCCCCTTCAGTCATAACTGACTATGGGAATGTGCCCCTGAGGTGACAACCCTCAGCTGCTTACTTTCCTGGTGTTCCTTTCGACGTTTTCTCCTCTCCTCTGCTTGTGTGAGCTTCTTTTGGTCCATTCTGAGGTGGTGCAGCAGATAGCATCGCCACTTGGTGCGATCAGCAGCTTCATCCTCCCAAGTTTCTTGATTTATGTCCAGTGCCCTCATGTCTCTCTTACACACATCTTTGAATTTCAGCTGCAGTCGCCCAACTGTTCTTTTGCCATCTGCCAGTTGTCCGTAGAAGAAATATTTTGGGATGAGACCATCTTCCATGCGGCGGACATGGCCAAGCCAGCATAGTTTGTGCTGTCTAAGCAGTGTATATATGCTTTGAATGGATATACATCTCTAAGATAATGTATGACATAATGGATATAGATATCTAAAATAATGTATAACATAATGGATATATATCTCTAAGATAATATAAAACATAATGGATACATATCTCTAAGATAATGTATGACTTAATGGATATATGTCTCTAAAATAATGTAGGCCTATGACATTATGGATATATGTCTCTAAAATAATGTATGACATAATGGATATATGGCTCTAAGATAATGTTTGACATTATGTATGAATATTTCTATGACAATGTATGAAAATACAGATTCAAATCTCTATGACAGTGTGTGAAAAAAACAAATGTATATCTCTATAAAAATACACAAGAAAACATTGTCATGGGACAATATCATATAAACCACTATGTTCGTATGTATGCATATCTTAAAGGCAACGTACGATAACATACATACATAGGATTACTGCTGCTCCAGATATGTCAATTAAAAAGTGACTAACATGAGGAGGATGTGCATGCAGCAGACAGGAGGATGTGCATGCAGCAGACAGCCTCATTCTGACAAACAAATAACTTGCTAAAGAAAGCACCACTGCAGAATGTTTTGGAGAAGGATTCCTACAAGAGGACCAGCTGTAGATGTGGCTCCATGTGGAGCCTAAAGGGGAATGATGATGATGGTACATCTGAATGTGCCCCTTGTAGTTCCCTGAATGTGCCCCGTGTAGTTCCCTGGGGTCTCTGAATGTGCCCCATTGTAGTTCCCTGGGGTCTCTGAATGTGCCCCTTGTAGTTCCCTGTGGTCTCTGAATGAGCCCCCTTGTAGTTCCCTGGGGTCTCTGAATGTGCCCCTTGTAGTTCCCTGGGGTCTCTGAATGTGCCCCCTTGTAGTTCCCTGGGGTCTCTGAATGTGCCCCCTTGTAGTTCCCTGGGGTCTCTGAATGTGCCCCCTTGTAGTTCCATGGGGTCTCTGAATGTGCCCCTTGTAGTTCCCTGGGGTCTCTGAATGTGCCCCCTTGTAGTTCCCTGGGGTCTCTGAATGTGTCCCTTGTAGTTCCCTGGGATCTCTGAATGTTCCCAGTGTAGTTTCCTGGTATCTGTGAATGTTCCCCATGTAGTTCCCTGGGATCTGTGAATGTGCCCCATGTAGTTCCCCGAGACCTGTGAATGTGCCCATGTAGTTCCCTGAATGTGCCCCATGTAGTTCCCTGAGATTTGTGAATGTGCCCCCTGTAGTTACCTGGGATATGTGAATATGCCCCATGTAGTTCCCTGGGATCTGTGAATGTGCCCCATGTAGTTCCCTGGGATCTGTGAACGTGCCCCATGTAGTTCCCTGAATGTGCCCCATGTAGTCCCCTGGGGTCTCTGAATGTGCCCCATGTAGTTCCCTGGGATCTCTGAATGTGCCCTATGTAGTTCCATGAATGTGCCCCATGTCATTCCCTGGGATCTGTGAATGTGCCCCATGTAGTTCCCTGGGATCTGTGAATGTGTCCCATGTAGTTCCCTGAGATCTGTGAATGTGCCCCATGTAGTTACCTGAATGTGCCCCATGTAGTTCCCTGAATGTGCCCCATGTAGTTCCCTGGGATCTGTGAATGTGCCCCCATGTAGTTCTCTGGGGTCTATGAATGAGACACAGAAAGAATATGACTACTGCTCACTCGGGCATAGTGTACAAGATGACGTATATAAGGTTGTGCACGGGGTTGACCACCTCATCATGTAGAACACAGTGCTACACAAACCATCACTGCAGGAGCATGAGAATGTTTCATGTGTAGACTATTTACAAGGTGACCAACTGTACGGTGGCTCCAAGCTACATAATGGCTGGGCTCTGAGTGTGGTCACCTACTGAGAAATATTTAAATGATGCTGAGTGTAGAATGACTGGACTCTGAATGTGATGATCTACTGAGAAATATTTAAATGATGGGAAAATGACTGGGCTCTGAATGTGGTCACCTACTGAGAAATATTTAAATGATGCTGAGTGTAGAATGACTGGACTCTGAATATGATGATCTACTGAGAAATATTTAAATGATGGGAAAATGACTGGGCTCTGAATGTTATGATCTACTGAGAAATATTTAAATGATGCTGAGTGTAGAATGACTGGACTCTGAATGTGATGATCTACTGAGAAATATTTAAATGATGGGAAAATGACTGGGCTCTGAATGTGGTCACCTACTGAGAAATATTTAAATGATGCTGAGTGTAGAATGACTGGACTCTGAATGTGATGATCTACTGAGAAATATTTAAATGATGGGAAAATGACTGGGCTCTGAATGTGGTCACCTACTGAGAAATATTTAAATGATGCTGAGTGTAGAATGACTGGACTCTGAATATGATGATCTACTGAGAAATATTTAAATGATGGGAAAATGACTGGGCTCTGAATGTGGTCACCTACTGAGAAATATTTAAATGATGCTGAGTGTAGAATGACTGGACTCTGAATGTGATGATCTACTGAGAAATATTTAAATGATGGGAAAATGATTGGGCTCTGAATGTGGTGATCTACTGAGAAATATTTAAATGATGGGAAAATGACTGGGCTCTGAATGTGGTCACCTACTGAGAAATATTTAAATGATGCTGAGTGTAGAATGACTGGACTCTGAATGTGATGATCTACTGAGAAATATTTAAATGATGGGAAAATGACTGGGCTCTGAATGTGGTCACCTACTGAGAAATATTTAAATGATGCTGAGTGTAGAATGACTGGACTCTGAATGTGATGATCTACTGAGAAATATTTAAATGATGGGAAAATGACTGGGCTCTGAATGTGGTCACCTACTGAGAAATATTTAAATGATGCAGAGTGTAGAATGACTGGACTCTTGAATGTGATGATCTACTGAGAAATATTTAAATGATGGGAAAATGACTGGGCTCTGAATGTGGTCACCTACTGAGAAATATTTAAATGATGCTGAGTGTAGAATGACTGGACTCTGAATGTGATGATCTACTGAGAAATATTTAAATGATGGGAAAATGACTGGGCTCTGAATGTGGTCCCCTACTGAGAAATATTTAAATGATGCTGAGTGTAGAATGACTGGACTCTGAATGTGATGATCTACTGAGAAATATTTAAATGATGGGAAAATGACTGGGCTCTGAATGTGGTAATCTACTGAGAAATATTTAAATGATGCTGAGTGTAGAATGACTGGACTCTGAATGTGATGATCTACTGAGAAATATTTAAATGATGGGAAAATGATTGGGCTCTGAATGTGGTGATCTACTGAGAAATATTTAAATGATGGGAAAATGACTGGGCTCTGAATGTGGTCACCTACTGAGAAATATTTAAATGATGCTGAGTGTAGAATGACTGGACTCTGAATGTGATGATCTACTGAGAAATATTTAAATGATGGGAAAATGACTGGGCTCTGAATGTGGTAATCTACTGAGAAATATTTAAATGATGCTGAGTGTAGAATGACTGGGCTCTGAATGTGGTGATCTACTGAGAAATATTTAAACGATGCTGAGTGTAGAACCACATTTTCTTAGAAGTTTAACATTTCATACATATCCTCATTAAACATGCAGACACTTTCACAAAATTATTAATGCAACAATTTTTCATCATTCCTAAAGTTTTTGAAAGACCTTACTGGTGATGCATTATTTATAAATACTGACACATCAAAATTGTCATTATGTTGTGCCATAATTTAGATGTGAACTTCTTACCTATGTCCACTCAGCAACATCGTCTCAATGGCAACTTGTATGGATGTCTGTGTTAGTACCTTCAAGAGATTTCAAGATTTATAAATTGTAACTTTCCTAGAGTCATCAAATGTTATATTTATTCTTCACTGCTGTATGGTGTAAACACATGGACAATGAACAAGCAATTCAGAAATGGATTATCTTAATGTTCAGAGGTTAAAAAGAGTTTTATAGACCACAAAAGTAACTTGAGTTCAGTACAGCCAACTTTTTAGCTTCTTTCAAACTGCATGTAACATATTTTTATGCATAAAATTTATTACTGTATTAATAACACAAACCTTTGTACAATATTCCCTATCCACTTCTTTTCAGTTTCATTTATAATATATGCACACTCATAGAAAAGACACTCATAGAAAAGACACTCATAGAAAAGACACTCATAGAAAAGACACTCGTAGAAAACATTCACATAAAATCCATACTAAAGGTGATACATTCCAATGTTTAGAATTCTTTAAAAAAAAACAAAAAAAAAAAAAAATCCCAAACAGTGTGAATAATCAAATACCATAATTCCCGCCGTTAGTACATTGGTCGGTCACATCATGCACACCGTCATTTGCGCACTTTTCTATTTTCGAGAGAGTACATTAACAGCTAAGGGGTGCAACTGTGGTTGAAAGTTAGACAATAATTGTATTGTTTCTCTTATATGTACTCTCCCAAAAATAGAAAAGTGCGCAAAGTACGGTGTGCATGAACAGTTTGACTATAGAAAGAAGCCAACAACACAATAGATAAACAGTACATGAACTGGATACAGGAAGGTGCGGAGATGCAGATTAAATCAACAGACAATCAAGATTCTGTCCAGTTTTATTCGGGAAATGGATTTAACTCATCATTTTCTTAAAAATAACCTTAAAATGTAAGTTTTTGATTGTTTCTTCAAGACAAAATTTTAATTTAAAGTATTGCATACTTATTATTATGGATCAAAATGATAAGATGGCTGCATGTAATTTTCATTACAAATATCTAATGACAGTCGCCTGCAATGAAATGACCACAGTAGTAATAGTACTGTCTGTAATGCTAGGTATCTCAAAGTGAATTTTCATTTTGTTTGTAGAGTGTCTTTGTTTATAGATCTTAATAGATCTCTTCGAGGCATTAAATTTCCTTGTTAAATTTTTTAAATCGGACATCAAACAACCAAGTTACAGCATTTCAAAATTTTTGGACTTACAAAATGTTTCGAACATCTTCGCACCGAACAAATTGCCCGACTTTGTACAATCATAAATACAGTCAACAAACTCTCACAAAGTCAATAATGCTTTTTTTTGGAAAGTCATACAAGTCCTTATTGCAGAAAAGAAACATGGGAAGTACAACAAATCAATTAAATGAATTATGGTCCATTAAAATTGACAAAAGATGCAGTAGCAAGTCTCATTGTTGTGCTCGCAAAGTGCAAATATGCATTTTCATGCACTCATAAATCAAAAACTACACATAGGAAAGCTATAAGATTTCTTCAGCTTAAAGAGAGCATTATATACTTGATGCTTAATTTTTTTTAGCCACATGAAATACCGAATACTATAAAACTGCATGATAAGGTTGATAACGTTGGATTTTTATTCCCGTTAATGATATCCACCAAAAGATAGATATAAGTGGATGGAAGCAGACATCATCATCATCATCAGTTGATAAGATCTCTATGGTGTTGTTTGCTCCACTGTAGTGTATGGAATGTCAACTTGACCTACGCAGTGGTGTGTAGACATGGATTGAGTGTATAATGTGCGAATGAGGATAAAGGTTCGTGGTGTTGACAAAAAATGTTCTTTTCTCACACTCATGTATGGCTGGAAGTCATCGACACCAACGACTGTGTACCTTTTCTAAAGTTTAATTGGACGTACACACTCGACAGCACAGATAGTGACAAATCACAGGTTGCCATAATACATCATAGTACAGTGGATAAATGGTCTTGCAATGTTACATGGGCACTCATGTAGAATAAGTGTATAATGGACTGTCAGTAGCCAAGCACTCAGTATCGCCCATACATATATCATCTGACTTCACTGACTGAGCACGTCAGCTTATAAACAACATTTCAGATGGCTTCTAAACCTAATCTCGTCTAGCGACGATTCTTCAACATAATGTTCAGCACATATTTTTCCATATAATAATATTGAACCGCTAATAACGGGTTCTCATGTGTAGCAGTGATCTCTGGACTAAACAAGCGATAATACGGGCATCCCTTTTCTCTTCTTGAAAGTCACTACATGTTTTGGTTCCAAGATGGCTTCACTCGTGAGCTGTCACTCACGTTTGGATACAGATAATGAATCTGTCCTAAAGTTAGTCATTCATAAAACATTTCATTGCTCTGTAGATTTGATCATGAACAATTGACTGCAATCTACAGGATATAGTGCTGCTAGGAATCGAAGTCGTTTTCATCGAGTCAAATATATTCTCTTAGACATTCAAATCGTAACTATCGAAAATGGTGGCTTCGATCGAGAGTTCATAAGAGTATCTTTGATTACCTTGGTATAGAGGAAATATGAAACTGCCATTCCTTGGCAATACGACTAAACACTGGGGTAAAGCATACACGATAGGTTTAGACGACTATCACCTTCCCCACAAATACTGAGATCACTTTTTCCCCGGCGACAGGCCGACATGGAAAACACACAGTCCCTATCAGGACGAAGCCAAATCACACCACACTCTAGCGACACATCCGCCGAATAGCCTTCGACCTCTCTAGAGACAACAGAACATATAGTTCGACTTAGATATGTAAAGATATACAGATATAAGACAGACTCGTCCTACTCAGACAAACAATACACATAAATTCAGGCCATAGATATTCTGAAGCAAGAACAATCTATTATTACCCAAACAACGAATAAATCGCAGTAAAATGGATTTATCCGCGGAGTTTGATCGAAAGAGCCGACACAACTTTCAAGGGAAGTAACTCAATAATGACTTTCCCTTAAGCACTAAAAAATTACCTATGTATAATATTGTAAGATATCAAAGACTGCACGTAACAGTCTTACCACACCTCCCGGGAAAAAAAAAATGGAACTTTTTTTTTTTTGAAATACATCTAGGAGCAACGTACAATAGGCTCACAACGCATGAATAATGCGCAGATGAAAATATCAGGAATACCTATAACGCCTAATATGAGGCTAAGTCGACTTATGGAGCGACTGGTGAGAATGTGTCTCATAAACTGAGAGAAATTATTTCTCTACAAGTATATTTTTTTCCAGGAAGGTGTCATCAAAGTATAATACAATTCTGGCAATTACACAATGCCTAAAAAATTCATATCATCATTTCGCATTAGATATCTTAAATTTATGATTTATGAAGAAAAAAATCATCAAAGCACAGCGGTGAATAAACATCAATGAACCGCTATGTAGTGATACAATCATTATATTATTAAATTACAAATGTGTATCTATCATGATATAGAAAAGGAACTACTATAGAACTAGACATATCAAGAAGTCTAAGCCCTAATAGTTATGTGGAATCATGTGGGCATCTTGACAGAATGTCTGCCATCACATTATCTGATCCACGAATAGCTCGCACAGAGAAATGAAAAGGTTGAAGAGCAATTGCATATCGAGTAGACCTCGAGCTCTTCAAATTCTTACTCTGTATAGCAGTAAGAGCTTTTTGGTCGGTTTCTACTATGAAATGTGCGCCTAGAAGGAATCTCTGTAGTTTGAGGATCGACCAAACCATAGCTAATAGCTCACGGTCTAAAACCGAATAATTCCTTTCTGCCGCATTAAGTTTTCTGGAAATATACATTACAGGATGCAGAGTTCCAGAGTACTCTTGCATTAGTGCCGCTCCAATCCCAGTGGATGAAGCGTCACTACGAAGAACGAATGTCTTATCTTTAGTGGGTAGCACTAAAATAGGTGGTGTTGAAAACAGTGTTTTAATCTTATCCAGAGAGCATTGGCATTCCTGAGACCAGTGGACCACATTAGGCGAACCTTTCTTTAGAAGTGTTGAGAGAGGTGCCATGATAGAGGATAGATTCTGAATGAATCTGCCATAAAATTGAATAAGACCTAACAGACTTCTCACCTGTTTTTTAGTCTTAGGGATTGAGATGTTAAGTATCTTACTAGTATTATGGTCCTCTGTCTTTAGGAAACCATGACCAACTCGGTGGCCTAGGAAAGAAATTTCGCTAAAACCAATATAGGCTTTAGAGGGTTTCGCTGTCAGTTGTGCTCACGCAAAGTAGACAGCAATTCATCTAACCCCGAATAGTGATCTTCCCAAGTATCGCTGAAAAGACAGATGTCGTCTAGATATGCAATGACATCTGACCGATAAGATAGGATTCGGCGCATCATGCGTACGAATGTAGCTGGTGCGTTCATAAGACCGAAAGGCATAAAATTCCATTGGAACAAACCTCTAGGTGTTGAAAAAGCCGTGAGAGGTTTGGCGCGTTCAGATAAAGGAACTTGCCAATATCCTTTAGACAAATCAAGTTTAGTGAAAAAATGAGATTTGGAGAGTCGAGTAAGTAGCTCTTCCAGTAAAGGCATAGGTTCGGCATCGAACTTAGTTACTTGATTCAATTTTCGATAGTCAACGCAAAGACGTATGTTATTGTCTTTTTTACGCACAATAACCATCGGCGAAGAATATGCAGAGGTGGATGGTTCGATTATTTTCAAATCTATCATCTCATCCAACTCTTTCTCGACCTGTGCTTGAAAATGTATAGGTATAGGATAAGGTCTAATCCTAATAGGAGTATGGTCAGTTAGAACAATGTCATGTTGAATGACATTCGTTTTGTCCAGGGATGTCAGTGAGTACATCCTGAAATGTTTGCAACATAGTTGAAACTTGTCGCTGTTCTCCTAGAGACAAATCAGGAGAGACAGTAACGTTCTTCCATGATTCACTGGAATGAAGTGGGATCATTGGAAGAGGAAGATTTACATCTGAAAAACTTGTTTCCTCATCCTGTATCACGGACAGTGATGAGTAATGACCATGTGGTACTGGAGAATTGTCCGTTGCTTGGAAAATGGGTTGCAAATAATCCGGACGTTCATGGAATTCAGTAAGCATATTGATGTGGAAGGTTTTATGCTTCCCATCAATATCGACAATATAGTCGACATCGGAAATTTTCGATATTATATCGTACGGACCTTTCCAAGAAATAAGTAATCTGTTTTCCCTACAAGGTAGTAATACAAATGCTTTGTCACCAGGACAAAGTTGTCGTAAGCATCTCTTCTTATTGGCAAATTGCCTTGCCTTCTGTTTCGCAAATTCAGAAGAAGAAGTTGCTAATTTGCATGCTTCGATAATCTTTTGTCTCAACGCGATGACATATTCGTAGGATGACTTTGTGTCATCGTCAATATTGTCAGATGTTATGAGATCGTGAAGCAACGACATAGGGCCACGCGGACGCGCGCCAAAGACGAGTTCAAAGGGAGAAAATCCCGTATGTTCATTGGGTACCTCTCTGTAAGCGAAGAGGGCCGCAGGTAAAACTCTGTCCCAGTCCTGAGGATGATCCTCAGTATCTTCCCCAGTAAGTTTTTAAGTGTTCTATTAAGGCGTTCGACCATACCATTAGACATTGGATGGTAGATACTACTTAAAGATCTATCTATCTGCAGAGTAGACATTACTTGAGACATGGTATCTGATATTAGTTGGGTGCCATGGTCTGACAATATCTCTCCGGGGAACCCCAGACGAGAAAATATAAGCCAAAGAGCATCTGCAATATCAGCAGTAGTAATGCTCTTCAGAGGAATAGCCTCTGGCCAACGTGTGCACATATCAACACACGTCAAGATAAACTGATGTCCTCTGGCAGACTTGATCTTAAATGGACCAATTATGTCTATGGCCATTTTTTGGAACGGCCGAATAGAATGTCCGCCGCCTGAATGGGTGCAGCATGCCGTGGACCTTTGGATTTAACTTCTTGACATACTTTACAAGATCGACAATAAATCCGTATGTCCTTGTTTACCAATGGCCAAAAGAAAGCCGCAAGGACTCTTGACTTAGTACGGGAAAAACCCATGTGTCCAGCACACTGAGAGTCGTGAGCGTGCTGCAAAATTTTAACTCTCAAATTCTTGGGAACCAGGATTTGAGAATGACTTGACGTAATGGAGTCTTGAACCATACGTACAAGTACGCCATTCTTCTTTGTAATCCACGATTTACGACTTGTGTCTTTATTCGGATCACCTTTAGTTGCAAGAATGAAGAATTTCTTCAGAGTGGGATCATCTTCTTGCTGTTTTATAAACGAGTCACGAGAAATTACCAAGGGATTATCTTGGTTATGCACTTCATTATTTTCAATAGATGAAGTTTGAGGCATATTAAGAGCCTGAGCTCTAGTGACTACAGCGTTAGCAATCTGCATGTTTTGCCTTTCCCACGTGGAAATTTGTTGCGGAGTGCATTCTTTGACTCCATGAATGCGACCGATGATGAGGTCAGCGATCGGATTCGGAAGAAGACATGCGTGTACATCTCCTGTAAAGAAAGGAGTAGCAATCCTAATGATAGCAGTAGAGTATTTCTCTAATGTGCCGCCAAATGTTACACATTTGACTACTTGTCCAGTGGCACGGGAAGGATCTACGAGTGACTGCCTAACACCAATTGTGGTGCATCCAGAATCAAATAGCACAGAGACTGGATTGTTATTCACTAAACCCTTATGTAAGACAAGAGAACCTCTTCCATCATGCGCGACTGATGCTGGAAGAGCAGGAAGAGGATGGCCACAGCTTAAAGTAGACACTGTGGTTGGCTCAAATAGCGTTTTGCATTGGGGGCACTGAGATGCTCTCCCAAAATCAAAAGCGGCACATGCCATATTACTAGCATCATTATTATCTTTACTCTGTTTATAGGCTTCATTGGACTCTTGTTGTGCAGAGTTTGCCTGAAAATGTGGTTTATGTCTTTTGTATTGAGATCTACCTCGGTTATTATCACCTCTGTAGTTATTGTTACCTCTATTGTAACCCCTATTTGGGTTTGAGTCATAGTTCCCTTGGTTACCATTATCATATTCATTATAATGAGTATCTCTGTAATTATGATCTTGTTGACTCCAAGACGGATAACCCTGATAGTTTCTATAATTACTTCCTCTACGGAAATTCCTATAATTATGACCACCCCTGTGTCGAGAGCTATCAGCTCGTCTCCAGTTCTTTGAAGAAGAACCCTGAAATGATTGGTTACCTTGGTTTTGATAACTATTATGGTTACCTTTTTTATCAAATCTGTTTTGAGGTCCCTGAAATCTGTGTGAATAATTGGGATTGTATGGTGTTGCTGAAGCAACTGGCATACTCTCCTTAATCTTAGTGTTGCCAAAAGTCACGTCGGGTGTGCAGTGACATATTGGGAACAATATTCTTCCATTTCTTTTAGAGATTTGGGTTTACGCTCATGTATAAATTCAAGGAAAGGTTTGTTCACACATGACATAATCTTATCTCTGAGCAACAAATCCATAAGTCCTTCATACGTTTTTTCTGTTTTGGAAAGCTCAATCCAACGATCAACTGTGAGACGTGCCTTTGCAGTGAATTCTGAGAATTCTACACCCGTCTCAGGCACCATCGTTTTAAATAAAAGGCGATAGCCTTCCTCACTTAGCTGATATTTTTTTTATCAAAGCCGCCCTAATGACATCATAATTATCCTTATCTGCTTCTCCTACAAGGCATAATCTAGTCAAAGATTCACCTTTCAAGTTTTCTGATAATTGATTAGCGTATTGTGATTTATCCACATTATGTGTACGACAAGAACGTTCAAATCTATCCAGCCAGAATGTAATATCGTCACTGGACTGATTGAACGGTGGAACCTTAACCTTGTAAGTAGAAGGTTTACCATTACCACTAGATGCCTGATTAACATTACTCATACTTGTCAATCTCAATTTCTCTAACTCAAATTCATGTTCTCTTATTGCTTTTTTCTCTTCAGCATCTAATCTTTTTTGTTCAGCCTCCCTGTCTAATCTTTTTTGTTCAGCTTCCCTGTCTAATCTTTTTTTGTTCAGCTTCACTGTCTAATCTTTTTTGTTCCGCAGCAGCTTCTCTTTCTAATTTTTTTTGTTCAGCTTCACTGTCTAATCTTTTTTGTTCCGCAGCAGCTTCTCTTTCTAATTTTTTTTGTTCAGCTGCAGCTTCTCTTTCTAATTTTTTTTGTTCAGCTTCAAATCTCCTTTCCTCCACCTGCATCTGCAATTTCTTTTGTTCAGCAGCAGCCTCAGCTTCTCTTTCTAATCTTTTCTCTTCCGCCATAGCTTTTCTTTCTTCTGCAGCTAATCTTTTCTCTTCTGCAGCTAATGCTTTGTCATATTGAGCAACTGCCCATTGTTCTAATTGTTGACCAGTCTTATCAAGGGCTTTCCCTTGTGTAATGAAGTATTCTAATGTAGCCATGATGTCTAACAATAATACTAATCACCTGAATCAATAATAATACCACAAGTTCTCAATGACTTGATTAATCAGTATACTATCCCAATATCTGTGGGTCACAAGCCTTTAATAAGGTCTTGTATAATAGTAATAATAATCAGGTACTGGTTTATACCATAATCCAAGTGCAGTGCACAGGCAATTGTGTCTTATGAAATATACCTATATAAAACATATGTCAACCAACAGAATACATAAAGTACAAATAGGACTGACAATACAAGAACGTTTGCAGAAATCAAAATAAATCAAATAGGGAAATCAATGAAAATAATCACTGAATCTGCAAAGAATAACAACACAAATGACGTCACAATATATGAATATAAATTGAGAATAGAACTGAAAGATAGAAAAGGTTAGACCAACAAATTACAAACAAATCAAAACAAAACTAAAGAACAAAGAAATATTACAAAAATAACAATAATTACAGACTTCACAGCTAACACAAAAGCAACAGTTGTCGCAGCAAATTTTCAATCAAGAAAATTGCACCTATAGAAAACGCCCACAACGGACCCTCTATGACGTGGGATATTCTGTTGTGAGGACGCCGCCCAACCTTAAACACAACCCGCTGACATAGAAACTAACATACTATACAAACAAATAACATGTAAACATAAATATATATAAATTATGTGTATGATAGTATGTGTTGCAAAATAGGCTCAGTCTTACAGTAATGGCAAAGTTATTTTTATGAAAAAAACAAACTGCCACTTTATTCAATTAAACATTCTGGCCTTAAATATTAAAGTTCATATATGGAAAACAAGAAGATCCATCGATGAAAATAGGACTTCTTAGTTCACTCATACTGTCTTCCTGTTAACATTGACAAGAATTGATCCAACTGTTCTGTGAAACTCTATAATGTCTAATGTAAAAAATGTCAACAACGCTGACCTACATACTGCATTCACCTGACAGGTCACGTGACGAAGTGTTGACAAAGAGCAAACCAATACTGCAAGTGTGTCGTATCAGCCACAGGCAACGGTCTGGTCTCGGTAATCTGTTGACTTCTGCACTTCTGCGAGGTCAAACCCAGAAAGCTGGTCCACCAGTTGATAAGGTTGGATAACGTTGGATTTTTATTCCCGTTAATGATATCCACCAAAAGATAGATATAAGTGGATGGAAGCAGACATCATCATCATCATCAGTTGATAAGATCTCTATGGTGTTGTTTGCTCCACTGTAGTGTATGGAATGTCAACTTGACCTACGCAGTGGTGTGTAGACATGGATTGAGTGTATAATGTGCGAATGATGATAAAGGTTCGTGGTGTTGACAAAAAATGTTCTTTTCTCACACTCATGTATGGCTGGAAGTCATCGACACCAACGACTGTGTACCTTTTCTAAAGTTTAATTGGACGTACACACTCGACAGCACAGATAGTGACAAATCACAGGTTGCCATAATACATCATAGTACAGTGGATAAATGGTCTTGCAATGTTACATGGGCACTCAAGTAGAATAAGTGTATAATGGACTGTCAGTAGCCAAGCACTCAGTATCGCCCATACATATATCATCTGACTTCACTGACTGAGCACGTCAGCTTATAAACAACATTTCAGATGGCTTCTAAACCTAATCTCGTCTAGCGACGATTCTTCAACATAATGTTCAGCACATATTTTTCCATATAATAATATTGAACCGCTAATAACGGGTTCTCATGTGTAGCAGTGATCTCTGGACTAAACAAGCGATAATACGGGCATCCCTTTTCTCTTCTTGAAAGTCACTACATGTTTTTGGTTCCAAGATGGCTTCACTCGTGAGCTGTCACTCACGTTTGGATACAGATAATGAATCTGTCCTAAAGTTAGTCATTCATAAAACATTTCATTGCTCTGTAGATTTGATCATGAACAATTGACTGCAATCTACAGGATATAGTGCTGCTAGGAATCGAAGTCGTTTTCATCGAGTCAAAATATATTCTCTTAGACATTCAAATCGTAACTATCGAAAATGGTGGCTTCGATCGAGAGTTCATAAGAGTATCTTTGATTACCTTGGTAGAGGAAATATGAAACTGCCATTCCTTGGCAATACGACTAAACACTGGGGTAAAGCATACACGATAGGTTTAGATGACTATCACCTTCCCCACAAATACTGAGATCACTTTTTCCCCGGCGACAGGCCGACA
Organism: Oreohelix idahoensis; assembly: GCA_024509875.1. Classification (NCBI taxonomy): domain Eukaryota; kingdom Metazoa; phylum Mollusca; class Gastropoda; order Stylommatophora; family Oreohelicidae; genus Oreohelix; species Oreohelix idahoensis. The sequence continues at coordinate 286,544 of JAMPIV010007364.1, read as the reverse complement.
TGGAAAACACACAGTCCCTATCAGGACGAAGCCAAATCACACCACACTCTAGCGACACATCCGCCGAATAGCCTTCGACCTCTCTAGAGACAACAGAACATATAGTTCGACTTAGATATGTAAAGATATACAGATATAAGACAGACTCGTCCTACTCAGACAAACAATACACATAAATTCAGGCCATAGATATTCTGAAGCAAGAACAATCTATTATTACCCAAACAACGAATAAATCGCAGTAAAATGGATTTATCCGCGGAGTTTGATTGAAAGAGCCGACACAACTTTCAAGGGAAGTAACTCAATAATGACTTTCCCTAAAGCACTAAAAAATTACCTATGTATAATATTGTAAGATATCAAAGACTGCACGTAACACTGCATTATGTGAAAATGGATCAAAGGCTAAATTTGCAGTTCGGACGAAAAATCTCACGAAATTCCAAATGTTGTCATAAAATAATAAATATTGCAGCTATAGAGCTGAAAACTTCCATATTAATGTAATTTGGGCTGTACAATTCAAATTGATGGTTATTTTCTTGATTGAAACAACCATTACTGCTCAAAATTTGATTTTTAGAAACAAAGAAACATTACATATTAGTCCGTGTCCAACTCACTGTCACTTGAGGTCAGCAACATCATTTCATGACTTCTTCTAAGATGGTGGTGAAGTTGAATCTTCATCAATATCTTGTAAAAAGGTTGAATACAGTATCCTGACTCCAAGCACTTGAAGTGTCAAAATCTAGTTTCAGAGTTCTGTATTCATTGCGCATTTCTTCTAGGTCATTTTTAAGTTGGTGGTTTTTCTTATAAATTTTTGAGGCTTTTGTTTCATCTAGTTCCATTCTCAATTCTTTATTACTTGCTGTCAATTCTCTGATTTGTTTTTGTAGCGAAGCTATTTTCTGGTCCTTTCTCCTCTGCAAATAATCTCTTTCATCTCTTAAAATATCTATCCTCATCTTCAAGCTTTCAATTTCTTTTGTTGCTCCATCCAGAACAACTTGGAGTTTCACAACCGCTTTGTGTTGTCTGACCTCATTTTGGTTTTTGCTTGGTGTGGTGAGAACGTGAGGTTTGATTTTGGTAACGATTTCTTCATTAAGAAAGTTTTCTAGGACATCTCCCTTTCCCCTTTTCATATTTACTACAAATCCCAATGACCTTATTTCTTATCTGAGACTCACAAAGGTCAAGATCACCCAGTTTTTGTACCCATTTATATACAAAAGTTGTTGGCAAGCTTTCCTTTATATGGAATGAATTTAAAGCTATCACAACATTGCTTGACAAATTTACTTTTTCCTGTACACAAATTTCATGAGGCTTCTTTTGAAGTAGAATTGTCCTTGTTAGACAAAGTTTTGAAAGTGGCTCTGGTATCACATCAAAAGATAATTGTGTGTTTAGAAAGTCCTCAAGTGCATCTCGTCTCAGGGCCCTGGCTTGTTGTACTGACACCTGGCACCTGTACTGTAGCTGTCCTTTACTCACATTCTTTTCGGGTAGCAGTCAGAAACCAAGAGGTCACCTGAGAGAAATTGGTTGGGAGGGACGGGAAGAGGACAAATTGCATGATTGTGTTATTTTATTATTAATACAAGAAATGTCGGCCAAATTATTTTCTTCCTTCCCTTTGTTAATCATTAAGCATTTATTGTGGCATTAATTTTTACTGCATTTACCATTTAAATCATTACATTAATTATACAGTAGATTGTAAGTCTCTCTTTTACATGGATTATGTCATTTGTCTTTTATGTTTGTAATTGTAAAATAAATTCAAAACCTGTAGAGGCTTCTAGGAAAGCTTCAACTACATAGTAGCCTACTGATTTTTAACATCAGAGAATGATGAGAGGAAATAATATGATATATAAACTTTACACAAGACGTACTAGCTCCCACGTTGCATTTTCCGAGTCCTTCAGAAGACAGAACTGTGCCAATAGTCTGTTTGTCACAGTAGAAATCAGTGGCAGAGCCAGACGACTGCCTCTTCCCGTCATTGAAAAATATGCTCGCAATGCATCATAACGATCGTCCCCTGAAATAATTGAGAAAAAAAAAAGGTTAATTAAGCGAGAGAGGCAATTTTTTTTTTTTTTAAATTAACGTTCACAAATGTGTAGCAAGCTAAATTCTAAACATGACCTTTGACATCCATAACTATATCGAAAGGAGGTCAGCGACTTCACAAGCTGTTAGACCTTAATTCTGATACAAAATGTTTAGAAAATGGTGATCGTCCGATAAAACAACCAAATAGGTACATTAATAACAATACCCCCCCCCCCCCCCCAAATTGCTTAAAAAAATGAAAAACTTTGTGTCTAAATGTGTGAATCGAGACGTCACATTTGGCTGATCTTTTACTAATACATCCATTCTCCATCACTTGTCATTGCTATATTGCAAATAAACAAAAAAGGTCTGAAATGAATAGAAATAAAACAAAGTTCAAAACTTACTCAGAACACATATTGGGTCGACTTCTATTGGTGAAACTTTCAGTTCAGTGCCTGAGTCATTTCGTGCTGTGTCCCGTACAGCCAGCCCATCGTGTCCGGGATAGTCAGATGGAACATCCGCATTGTGTTTCCACACCAAAATGTGTTGGAGGTGCTCTTTTAACATTCGTTCTCTCTTTCCTCAAATAACTCTTTAAAACTTTGATACGATTTTAGCAGAATGGTTGCTCATTTGTTTGATGTAACACAAGTATAGGTAGGCCTCCCAGATGTGTATTAAAATCCAAACTTTCTCATTTACAATATCTTCCTATAAGAAATCTGTGCCTTGTGTTACATGTGCGCAAACCTCAGTTTTCGCTCTTCTCATTGGTGAAAACCGTATGAATGTAGCATTTTTGAGGACCTAGCACAGCCGCTTTGAATGAGGTGGGGTCCTTTCAGGGAATTTCACTCTCTTGAGCGCCAGTCAGCCAGCGCACAGAAAGAGCGATTTTAATAGTGTTTTATTTTGTTGTCTCACTCAATTTCAATGACACGTAGAAAGTTACAATTGACATATTATGAAAGAAGAAAGATCAAGGAACCAGAAGATATAATTTTTATTTAGAAAAGGCAAATTAATTACTAGGCAGAGTGAGGTTGAAGAGGCCCCAAACTGGGCCTCGCTTGCCCGTCACAGAATTTTTCAACCGCGGCGAGGCGGTACTTTGTGATACCTAGTAATACATGTAACAGAAACAACACACTATAATTAAAAACCTGTCAATTTTGACGGGTTATTGCTAGTAATTTAATAATCAAAGAATTAATCTCTCTTACATTTCTTCCCCCTCTTCCTGCTTTACTTTTTCACTCACCTGGGGTCTGTGAGAATCAATCTGAGGAACCAGTAGACAGTGCCCAAATTCCATTGGGCTCACATTCACTATTAGCGTATGTCTCTCTGGTTTTGTCTTCACGTCTGCATTAGACAGACTGTCTGTACCATTCATTGACTGGGGACAAACAAATACTAGGGTCAGTTTTACTGTCATCTCTTCCTTTTGTGTAAATAATGAAGAAAAAAAAGGGGGGGGGGAGGGGGGGCTGCTGTAAAACTGTGACAACAGAAAGTAAGACCATCATTATTTACATTTTTTTTTACTTCCTACTATCAGCCTTACTGATATACTATTTCTTAATTGTTAATTAATGCATAACCATGTGTAGTTCCCAAGTGTTAATTAATGCATAACCATGTGTAGTTCCCAAGTGTTAATTAATGCATAACCATGTGTAGTTCCAAAGTGTTAATTAATGCATAACCATGTGTAGTTCCCAAATGTTAATTAATGCATAACCATGTGTAGTTCCCAAGTGTTAATTAATGCATAACCATGTGTAGTTCCCAAGTGTTAATTAATGCATAACCATGTGTAGTTCCCAAGTGTTAATTAATGCATAACCATGTGTAGTTCCCAAGTGTTAATTAATGCATAACCATGTGTAGTTCCCAAGTGTTAATTAATGCATAACCATGTGTAGTTTCCAAGTGTTAATTAATGCATAACCATGTGTAGTTCCCTAGTGTTAATTAATGCATAACCATGTGTAGTTCCCAAGTGTTAATTAATGCATAACCATGTGTAGTTCCCAAGTGTTAAATAATGCATAACCATGTGTAGTTATCAAGTGTTAATTAATGCATAACCATGTGTAGTTCTCAAGTGTTAATTAATGCATAACCATGTGTAGTTCCCAAGTGTTAATTAATGCATAACCATGTGTATTTCCCAAGTGTTAATTAATGCATAACCATGTGTAGTTCTCAAGTGTTAATGCATAACAATGTGTAGTTCCCAAGTGTTAATTAATGCATAACCATGTGTAGTTCTCAAGTGTTAATTAATGCATAACCATGTGTAGTTCCCAAAAGTTAAATAATGCATAACCATGTGTAGTTCCCAAGGAATAGGACTATTGCCCCCTCAGGCATGCCGTACAAGGTGACTAATATGAGGTTGTGCCCTCACTGTGTAAAACAAATTGCTCCAGAAACCACGTCTGCAAGAGCATGTGAATACTCTGTGGAGGCATCATGCAACGGGCAAACTGCTGTGGTAGTGGCTCCTCGCTATCAGAGTCAAACATGACCTTGAACAAAAAGACACAGGAGAGGAAAACTGTGTGAGATGAAATGATTGAAAGGAGCCATTAATAGTGCCAGGAAAGACACAATAAGAATTGACATCAGAAAAATTGTAATTACAACATCCTGAATGAAATATAGAGACAGAAAATAAAGTGGTTCACCATCTCGTGAGAAGGGAGCCCAACCACCTGCCACTTCATACCTAGAAGATCTGGATGTAGGGCACAATGAAGACCTACATGCAGATGGATAGACAATATTACAGAACTACCAGCAAGTCATCATCAGCCTTGGTAGAGAGTGCAGAACCTGGGCCAATGGGACAGCAGAGCTGGAAATTGATCAGCTTATAAATGTTAATCACAACGGGCTGATCACCCGTTTGCCAGTCACTTCGATTACGGAAACAACAGCAAATGGATTGATTTGCCGTTGCCCTAAAGACGCCACTAGGCGTGATGGGAAACAATGGCAAAGAAAACCTATCTGCTGTTGCCCTAAGACGCCACTAGGCGTAATGGCCACTGACTGCTTTGACGGTCTGTGGCTAAGGACGGAAGAAGAAGAAGAAGAAGATAAATGTTAATGCTGGGGATGATGATGCCATTGTGTACACTGATGGGTCTGTAATCTGTGGTAATAAATCAGGGTGGGGGCTTCTCTGCTAGAGTAAAGGGCAGCACCGTCGCTGAATATAGTGGGGGTTACATGATAACAACCTCTAGCATGAAAATGGAGGTAGAGACAGTTACTGCTGCCTTAAGATGGCTGTCTGAGACTTATCAACAAAGGCAGTTATTGTATCACACAATCCATGCTTCGAAAGGTCCAAAGTGGCTGGCTTTGACATGAATGGAAAACCTCCATAGAAGCATTGAATCTTCAAGAACTGATATGGATCTACTGTTCTGGTCATGTAGCGGTACACGACAATGAAAAAGCTGACAGACTAGCTTCAAGAGCACCCATAAAAGGTGTACTGGGTATGGATAAGAAAGAAATAATCAGGGCGAGTCATGTTCATCTATTAGAGAATGACACAACAATCGATGAATCATCAAGGCTAAGACTGCTGGAATTTGGCATCAAACGTAAGACCGGCAGGGATGGACGTATGAGAGGACGCATCCGCCGTGTATACAACCAGCGCGCAACAGGAACAATTAGCATGCATACCCTTCGACATTTGCTGAGGGTGACTGAGCACCTATGGGTTTTCCCGGAGTGCAATGACGTCGATTCTGATTAACATTAACATAGATCCTAAAACACCATGGCTCACAACATCTAATGTGACACACGTCTCAAGAATGAAAACCAGCTCGCAATGATGCCTCATGGCAGGAGTGGGGAAACAAATTTAAAAGTCCAGTGACATCTAAGGCTCATCTGTGGCAAGGCAAGACCATGAAGGGGGCTGCTGTTAAACTAACAATATAAAGTAAAACCTTCATTTGTCATATTATTTTATTTTCTATTCTTAGTAACCCCTTAACTCCTAGTATACGGCACGTCACTTCAAGGGGATCATGGTTCAAAATGAAAATACTAGTCCATTAACTCTAGTGTTTACATGTGCTAGAATTTTTTCTTTAATCTGTGATGTGGTACGAGTTTTTAATAAAATAAGCAACAGTTACTTATTGTAAAGCAGCTTATTCAAATGTGGATTGGAAATGAAAATGATTAGTTATTGAGTATCAATAGTTGTGATTCAGATGAAATTAGTGATCAATCAGCAGATTCTGAGTATAAGGGGGCATCTGCCCTAGCTAGAACATATTGTAGAAGGTGAGCATAGGCCTTCAACAAATTCATGGTAAGTTCTCCTGTCCTGTGCCATTCTTTCCATGTCTTCTTTACCCTTACATTTCTGTCTCCAGTTCTCTTCTCTGTGTGCTTTTTGGACTACCTCTACATCTCTTACTCTGGGAAATCCTGCACAAGTATTGCCTTGTAATGCTATCAACTAGTTTCAGCAATGTATGTCCCAACTGTCGCCAGCATCTTTTTTAATGCTCACATGGTTAATAGTTGAATAAAAAAGGATAAAATTTAAGAAACAGATGTATAAAATGTCTCTCTGATGGCCTCTTACCTGTGAGTCTACAGATGAAGCAGATGAGAAACCACTTAAACTTCCATTCTTCTGTTTATCACAGCATGCTGAATTCACACCATTGCAGAGTGTCTGCTGTGTGATTCCAGCATCTGAAATTCCCACTTTGGGTGGTGTCACATTTCGTAAATTGAATATCACTTCCTCTGCTTTGACCCACGAGAAGCAGAAGGCTTTGTCATTGAAGGGCTGGTTCACACTTGAGATTTCCTGAGGTTTTCTTCGCTCTGTGGCACGTAATGTGTTTAACTGTTGGAAACAATGACAATTGAATCATGGAAGGAAATATCTTGCTGCAAACTGACTTAGAAGAATTTATGTGAATTCCAACATGGCATAACTAAACATTGCTGTATTACTTTAAAGAAATTATAAGAACTTCATCATGGAATAATAATTAAACTCTGCTATAACTTAGAAGAATTTATGAAAACTTCTAAAGGGAATAATAGATAATCCTTATTGTCAGTAGTGACTTGTTCCTAGGGGATAGTTGGGTCCATCCGCACCAGAATTTAACTCAAACCCCCCCCCCCCCCCCCCCCCCCCGCAAAATAAAATCCTTTTTACACGTTTTAATAGTGACACATAGCAACTCTCCACAAATGCATTGTAATTGCTATGATTATATGCTGAACCTTCCTCGTGCCCTCTCTCTCCAATCCTTCTCTCACTGCTACTTACTCCCAATCTGACCTTAATGTGCATAAAAGAACTGTTAGACGTAGTTTATGTTTCACAAATCTAGACGTAATATAATATAATATAATAATAATAGCCCCTTCAGTCATAACTGACTATGGGAATTCACCCCTGAGGTGAAAACCCTCAGCTGCTTATTTTCCTGGTGTTCCTTTTGATGTTTTCTCCTCTCTTCTGCTTGCCATGAGAGCTTCTTTTTGCCCAATCTAATGTGGCGCTGTAAAGAGCATCGCCACTTGGTGCAATCGGCAGCTTCATCCTCCCACGTTGCTGGATTTATGTCCAGCGCCTTCGTGTCTCTCTTGCACACATCTTTGAACCTCAGCTGCGTTTGCCCAACTGTTCTTTTGCCATCTGCCAGTTGTCCAGTTGGGGAAACTCCAAACTCACAACAAAGACTAAAGCTGTGCTATATAACGCCTGTGCCACCAGCACACTTCTATATGGCAGCGAGACATGGACAACCTATGCTAAGCAAGAAAGAAGGCTCAATACCGTCCATCTACGGTGTATACGCCACATCCTCAGTATTTCGTGGAAGGACAAAGAGACAAATGCCGAGACGTAATATATAAATTAAAAAAGGAAATGGCATGGAATCAGTTTTACTAATAGACGCCATAACAGTGGGAAAAAATGCTTAAATGCGAAAGCACAAATTACCCAGAAAGAGATACTTTAGGCCATTCCCAAAATCACTAGAGCTGTCTATTCTTTTAACTAGGCGATGTTACTATCACCTTCAGCGACATGACCAAACTCCTTGAAATAATTACCACCACATCCATGACAACATCTGAATCAGAAAGTTCTATCTCTACAATGAAGTGTGTGAGAACTTACTTGAGGGGAAGAGCTACATCACTTTCATAAAAAATTGCAGGAATTCAACTAAAATGCTTAGAATTAACCTACAACAATAACAGTTAGATATAACAATGCATTTGATAGTATGAATTGTTATTTGTTGCCATATTGGAATTTACTGTTACATTTCAATCCATCAAGGTTGTTATTTATTTTTTGAGTTATGAGAATCAAATCTGAACTTGAAACTCATCACTGCACTTGATCACATTAGATTTGTGTATAAATGTAGTAGATCCCAACCTACAGAACACTGAATAATAGCAACAAATTTTGCTAAATTTTACAACTTCATTCTTTTCTCTTTTTTTCCTTCCACTAATGCTGTGAAGTGGGGTGCTGAAGCCCACATACTTGAGTTGCGTGTGTCACACTGGCTGCTGTCAGCCCATGTTGTTGTAGGATGTTTGTGATGTTGTCTATCCATCTGCCTCATGGTTTTCCTCATGCCCTGAAACCAGATCTTCTACCATTGTAGGTGCGTTGTGGTAATTTATTTGGCTCTATTCTCATGAGATGGCCAAACGACTTAATTTTCTGTCTCTCTCTCTCTACTTGATGCAAATGTTACAACATTATTAGTAATAAACCGACATTGTGACAAAATATCAGAAATATGATCTGGTAAAAGTTTTAGCAAGTGTAGTAAAATCTGTGAGATAATCGCTTATTTCAGTAAGATTTTAGTCCTATGATGAATAAATACACCAGCCCTCAGGTGTCTGACTGGTTTCATCTTCAACGCCAGTAGGGCGCTGTCTTTTGTGCAGTGGGAATGCTAAAGAAAATGGCCTGCCGTAAAAATCTAACACGCTTTAGTTTCGGTTTCGAAAACGTACAATAAACATTTTAACATCTCGCCAATCTGCTGCACGAAATGGGGGAAAAGCTTGTAATTAACGACTTGCCAGAACTGTGAGACCAAACTGGCGTTTGAATTAACGTAATATGTTAACTTTAACACTAACATTTGTAGTAATTCGGACATTTCACAGTAGTAAGAACGAGACGATTGTAATAATTAATGCAAAACACTACCAAAGTTTTGAAAAAACCCCTCTTCGCTCTGCAAGCGGTCTCTTTAATATATACATGCTGTGGGCAAAGCCAGCAGAGGAAAACACACAGACAATTTTTCATTTCCTCCTAGCGGTAATATTCTGACGTCACTCAAACTAGTTGGTTTATTTGAATAGTGAGGTAAATGTTAGAGACGGGGGGGGGGGGGGGGGGGGGGGGGGGGGGGGGGGGGGGAAGATGGCCGACTTGTGTAAAAATTTATATTTGACGACTGACAGTGACAAAATTGAAAATCTAAACCATTCTAAACTGACCATAAAAATCATATGGTAGTAAAGCTTAGAGTCCCCTGAGCAACAATATGTTTTAAAAAATATGGTAGTCCAAGTATTAGCCAAGTTATTGAGAAAATACTAAATGTCTACGAACGCTTGACCGGACAGACTGTTGTTCTTGCTCGTTACACATAACGTTATTGGGGACGCTAGTTTAAAAAAAAGAGGCATTGTAGAAATTCAAATTCTATTAGTTGGTATAAGAGTATAGGAGTAAAAGGGGAGAGATAGGAAAAACGTAACTAAAACGAAACATTTCTATTGGCATAACTAACACAGACTGACCAATGGACTACGAGGCACACAGTTTGTTTGAAATTGTTTTGTTTTTTTCAAACTAAATTCAAAAAGTTGTAGTAGTGCCTGCTTTCATTGGTCGGCTCTAATAGATATTGGCAAGAGGCATAGTGGTCTCGTGGCCATTTGACTAGAAAATTTTATTCAAACAACTACGTTGAGATCAGATGTGATAACTTGTAAAATTAACTACTAAATTCACTATCTGGACGGGGCAGAGCAAAACTGAGGCCATATTCTTTGCCAGTCAACGTTATTTGTGACATATTTCTTTAAACTAGTGGTAAGAATGCTTTATGTATTTACATGCTTGATTAAAACTGAAAAAGTCAGATACTGCTGTGGAAAAGTGAAGGACATGCCGGAAGCAAACATTGAGTCCTCACATTGAACTGTATTTGACTGTTGCATATTATTATGATTTTGTATTAATATTTTGTATTGGAAATGTTAGGAAGCCTCTGTGTTCTATGAACACTTTTCAACATGTCTAGAGCTTTTATAAGTTAGAAGAGAAAAGAAAAAAATCATATAAAAGGAGATGTGGTTACTCCACATTATTGCATTGAAGCAAACTATGTAAAAGTACAAAGGCGTATCTGCCATAGGGACCTGTGGTGTGATCACAGAAGGGTGTGAGTCATAAATTAGGGGCTGATGCACATGAATGCACAAGAGGCTGACCCCATACCGTCATATATATATATATATATATATATATATAGGGATAAGAAGTTATGATCAGGTTGAAAAGGCAAGGGTGTCTTTTTATTGCAGAGTTTTTATTTCCTGTTACCATCTGGTGACAGGAAACCTGATGAGTGGGTGTAAAGTCTCCATTATAAAGTTTATGCTGTCAGCTGATAGCCTGAAGGAGCTTACGTGTGGGTGCTGATCTACATTGATATACTGACATATATTCGACCTACGAAGAATCCCAGGTGACAAGTTATCAGCTGGGACCTCTGACATTTCATCCTAAGAAAATAGTTCCTATCAAAATAACATTGAATTATATGGGGCATGATGAAGACAACAGCTCCTCATAACAAATGACAATCACTAGCAACTATTAAAGTATTAGTCTGTGAATACACCTACAGGAACTCTATATTAACAATATATTCATAGGACCAAGAGTCCATATTGTTAGTTAAAGCATTGTATGTAAATATATTTCCTCATTTTCAAAGACCTGTCCAAAAGAAGTTGGCGGGACAGGCAGATTAAATTGTATAAAGAAAAAAAAAATTCAAATTTTAAAAAGAAAACTGTAACCACCGTCTTATTCATTTTCTTTTAGTGAGTTAAAGTGTATTGTGTTGATGTACCATCATCTTCATTTCACCCCTAGACACTAGAGACATCATACACCAGCCACTAGAATCAAAATACGGACTGTGTGAGATCTAGGGAGGTAGCGTTAGGTTCCCTGATACAATATCATCATCATCATCATCATTCTTTTTATAGTCAGGGACCTACATGTGCTTGACCTCACACAGTTACCACAGACACAACTATCTTTCTTGTTAGGTATAACATCTTAACCTCCCCAGCAAAAATTACATTTGCTACAGCAAGCAACAGTGTCTGTGCAAAACTTCATGTTTCGATGAATAAATAGCAAGATATAAGAAAATTAGTATGATAAAACATGATTCTGAGAAAGGTATGTTTTTTTCATAAGAAAAACACAATTTAAGAAAATACAATACTGAGAGTCAAAATACACCTGCTTAGAATGTGTTCTGACAACTGATTTTAATATATTTAGAATCAGTATGTGATCAATTATTATCCTCTACACCACAAGGTGGAAGAGGAATGACTAAGTAAGTAAGGAATTAAATTATAAAATAACAGACAAATCCTATTTTCTGTTTTCTATTTTTGACTTAAAATGCAGTTTCACTTCTCCAATCCTAGTAAGTCTTGCCTTAGGGAAAACAGGATGCCAGGGGAGATAAATAGATGGCTATTAAGACAATTTAAAAGAAACATGGACTGACAAATGCCAAAGCAACACATTTAAAAATATGCATTGCCTTACACACTGATGATATATCACTGTCATCTTTTTCAAACCTTATGGAGTATGAAATCACCACTGCAGATGGCCTTCTCGAGGAAGCCTATGTCAAAGAACAAACCCTTACAGCAGTAATTCCTGTAGCAATCTGTTTTATATAATGAGATTGCCAGCCCTAAACACAACCTCCCTTAAGTTGCCCTTTATGACATGCTTAATGGAGAGGTGGTCCTATTCATTCTCTGTCTCATCAGAGACCCCCCTGTAGTGGGTTTGATGGTATTGTATGATGGTGATATTACTTAACATGTAATGAGATAGAGGCCTAGCTGTGAGAGGCTCCTGAGCATGAAAATGTAGTTGTGAATTGTCAGAAGGCCTTTCCTTGCTAACCACTACGGACACTTACACATATCATTTTTGTTTTTCTTTCTAATGAATGTATCTATGTAAAATGTCTAGGGTAATGATATGTAATGTGGTGTGATAATTATAGATACACCCACAGATATTTAAGCAGACTAATAATATTAACAAATGTTAAAATACACTGAACTAACTCACGTGTGTAAAATTTTTGATAGAAGGATATTATATTTATTTTGTTCTGGATCAAAGTTTTTGTTTTGACCAGAACTTTTTTTTTTAAAAAAAGGATTTAAAAATTATGAAAGAAATGCATGGAATGTTACATAATAAATGCAAGAGTGTACATATATAAGTACTAGACTAGTTCGTTTTATTAAAATGTTCTAGTAGTCATCTACTTGGGAGGATAGTTAATGCTTGTGCTGTTGGGGTGGCCTCATCACACCTGTCTATATTGACTACACAGTGTCCAGTAAATTACAGGAATTTTATGGGGTAGTAGTAACTAAAAGGCGTTTGCTAAAGGCAGTGTGTGAACTTTTCCAAGAAGTGAACTTTCCTACAAGCAGACCAGAGGCTCACTTCATCTTGCATATGTAGTATGCCTCTGTGGTTTCTTGAAATGCTGTGATGAATATGGTGTCCACCTCTCCGATGCTGGCGGGCAATTTTTTATAGTGCGGTCTCTGTCACAAACGTAATGCACAGTTACACTCGTGTAGCTAAGATCTCCAACTGATTTTGGACATGCCTTGTCTTGTTGACAGCTGAAACTCCCTGCGCAGATTAAGAATCTAAAGAACACAGAAATGCTAGCAAAACTCAGCTGAGCTGCTGGCTATAGTATGGCGTCCCTGAACTTATTTCACTTTCTTTCATTTGGAAATCACCACACTTTAAAATACTGTGTCTATCATCGAACAACTCTTGAGATAATGGGCACCGACCCACTTGAGCGTCGTAGGAGCGGCGCGATTAATATGATAGTCTGAGGCCAATCACTGGCCTTAGGTTTATTTGAAATTCAAATTTCCATAACCCTAAAGTCATTTCAGTCATGCTTCAGTCAAGTTATGGATGTGTTTTATCTGTGCAGTCTGTCCCGTTCTCTCTACTTGTTTTTTTCAAAAACGTTACTTGGATTTTTTAACCAATCCTTTTCTCTCTATCCTCCAAATTTTTTGTCGTTTTTTAATGAAAAGTTATATTTAGACCCCACAGCTCCCCCCAATTGTCCCTTTCGCAATTCCCTACTAAGTAGATTTGAAACACCTGCGGTCTCGAGGTCGTGTTGTTTTTTTGTGTGCAAATTAGCGTCCACTTCTTTATTCCAGACAGTCGTCTTGCGTTTTGATGTGAACAACCACTGTCTTTTTGTCCTTATATTTCTAGTATTAATCTAATCCTGTCTGTAAAAAATTTAAGAAACATTTATTAGTTCACTGACTCAGAATGGGCCATCCGGCCACTAATTTTTATTATTCCTACATAGAATATTACGAAAAAAAAAACGAAAAAGGTTACTTTTTTAATTTTTGTAATGTTCCATACACACTCGACGCTTCTGCCGACAAGGTTGGCATCTATTGATCTTGGAGACGGGAGCCCGCGTGAGCTTTATTACGAGTCAATTAGTTGATGATTCTTGTCTGCGATTGGAATCAAGGTTATTATGAAACGGTACCGGAAGAGTAGGTCGAGGAGGACATGGGTGCAGCTTTAGGGATTTCTGGGTGTTCTACGGCGGGGGATAATAGGGGGAACAAAGGGGAACAATAAATCATGGGAATTGAGCGACAGGTGACAACACGACAGGGACGTGGGAGATCGCCAAGACTTGAAGGGAAATGGATGGTGGGGTTCAACTTTTATTCCGCCGTTCCACTATGGTTCCGAGCTAGTTCCCAACTTGTTTTCTCGCTGTCGCTGGTCGGGCCTTGTACAACGAAAGGTAAGGGCGCAGTAACGATTAAGGGTCTAGTGAGATGCACACGCTATCCAAAGATTGGCTGCGGGGGTCGAATGAGTATGGTGCATAGTAGGGAGTAAGGGATGGGAGTTCACAGGCTGGCTTGCAGCCAGGGCTTGTGGGATCAATTATTATAGTAGAAATCATTGGTAACTTATATGGTTGGAATCGTCGGGCTTGGGAAACCAAATTTTAATGAGTCGGTAACATACATGTAAAGAGGACTGTTTTGGTCCTAAAGAACAAACCTAGACGGGAAGGAATAGTAGAGTAATGGGAGGTTAGGCACGTGCCTCCCGGCTACCTGAGGATAATTCTGACACAGAAAACCATCTCATATTTGCCTCTGGGATATATTGGATAACTGGTTATCGGTTATAGGTCATTGATGAATTTTCAAGGTCCTCTAAAAATCCCAATACAGACTGATTCTTAGAGCGGGGCAGGTGGTACCATGATTATTGCCCTCCCGACGGTTCTTAAGGAAGACGGGAGTGGAATGTTGGGGAACGAGAACTATATTATTGGACCATGACATTGTATCGTGTGTCGAGGTCTTTAAGGAAGGGAGAGGAAACTGTCAGGGTTAGAGCAATAACCAGTGCTACATGGAGGCGGGTGAGTCTGGGGGAAATTAGTGTGTACGGGAGGACAGAATTATAGGTGGGATTGTGTCACACGGAGATGAAGTTGAGTCATAAGGCGGTCGGGAAATGGAGACACTTTGCGAAGGTTGTACTGTGATATAAAAAAGGATTATTGGAAAAAAGCAACGTTGGAAAGATAATGGTTAGTGCATCAGGTTATCCATAGACCAAAGTACCTAGTGTCATAAATCAGGCAAGTTCCCCGTTTGTGGGGAATCTGGCCGTGCTTCCAACTACCCCTGGGTGTGTGGACCATGTTAATCTTGGTAAGCTAAGTGATCATGGGTGCTGTACACTTTATTTTTTCATGGAAGTCCCGCTGACTGATGGAATGTATACTAGTATGTGGTGATACGTTGGTGAGGACAGTGGGGTTTTGGAGGCGTAGTGGGTGGCGCTGTTTTAATTTCCGCGCCCCACTACCACATTAAGACACTTATTATATCAGCACTCGTCTTTTTTTGTTTCGGCCTAGGGGCTCCATCTGATGTTTTTTCACAATTACTGTGGATGCAGGGGGTCATATTTTCCACTAGTTATATTATGGGTGTCACCTTGAATTCACAAATGTGAATCCATTTTCTACATCTTTGTTGGGAAATTGCAGTGACTAGTGCGAAATCCAACGTTGGAGTGATTTTATTCTATTCTACACGAGCAGGATAGGGGGGAGGCTTTGGGAGCCGCATGTCGGCGACGAGTTTATTTCATCCATGAAAATTCAGTGGATACATGGGTTTATTAAGGAGAGAATCCAAACAATTCTGCGGCATCAATCCTTGAAAACACACATCCGGAAGCTGCATTTTTTCACGTCACGAACTTCCGGATAGCTCTATATTGAATGTCATAATGTCCATCCGGAAGTTGGCTAAAAGTTTTGAATTAAGGTCTCGGGAGCAAATTTCTCGGATTCACTGGGAACTGGTAATCAGACCTTTTACTCTTAGTCTAATACCTACCTTTGATTAAAGTAATTTTCTGCCTCTTGTTCAAAAATACTGGCAAATAACTTTATGTTTGGTGTCCCTGTCCTGGGACAATGGATACCACATTGCGTCCTTCTCGTGAAAACAGCAATTCAGTTTTCCTGAATGCGTAAATGCTATGCACAGAATCCCCCTGTGTTTCACCCAGGACAGGGGAGGGGGAAGACTTCAATTTACAAGTATCCTACCGCACACGGTAGAACTAGTTATTACGATCGGTGTATTAGCCCACGGGACATGTGGTTATGAAAAGGAAGGAATCCTTATCCTGTCAACAAATACTCCTAATTTACTTCCTTCGAATGCCTTCTCCCTCTCGCGAAACGGAGAGTTTAGAATAGTGCTCTGGAGGGTACATGTAATGTGTGGGGGGGTGGGAGTCTAACCATGTTTCATGTCATTTAACGGCTGTAGCTTATATTCTGTATGAGCCTGGTTTATCTGTTAATTACATCTCTCGTATGCTTTCCTAATCGCAGAACGGCGTTGTTTCCTGTGAACTCTCTTCCCTCGCGGTTTGTAGTCCTGGAGCATTTCAACAGTGACTTTTAACTGTGCATGACACTATGCGTACTTTGGTCAAGAATGTAAATGGGTATTCATGTGAGTGAGTGTGTTCTTTTTGCATCATCAGGGTAGTGCGCATAGCCAATGGTCCGCTATACTGGGGATGCTTTCCTGGAGCTGGTCTGTGAAACATTGATACTCATCTGTTAACAGGTTACATAGGGATTGAACTTTCTCCGGGAGGTCACTCCCTTTTTGTTCAACGGTAGGGTTTATATGGTATCCCTGAGTGTTCTAGGAGAAGGAAAACGGGGCACGGATTTCTCCTAGGGACCGGTGTCGTGTATAAGGTATATGTCCTGTTTAAGGTCTGTGGGTAAGGACCTAAAATTTGAAGTTTATTCTGGCTCTCCCGGGTAGTAAGAAAGCAGCACCTACTCTCATCCCGACTCGCCAGTTTCCCTTCCTATTGCCTGTCCTGATTAAAATATGCCGTCGCATCGTTCCTTAACCTAGCCCTTAGCTTGATCTCATAAGAGGGACATTCATCATTTGGCCAGCTTCCCATCCAGCTCTTGTCAACCACGAGGGGCAGGAAGGGAGCTACGCTTGGTGAATGGAGTAAAGATTGAATACGACTGAAGGGATTCAAAAACCAGTCCAACTACATCCGCCTTCACAACTCTCTGGTCCCACTAGTGAACCTGTAATCAGAGCTTCACTATAGCACCCTTACGAGGACCGGTATACTGTCTCACTTGGGCCATTCTCTTCCAAAATAGCCAGAGCTTCGCGGGACCATCCCGAGTCTTGAACTATGTCGGCGTACCTTTTCCGGACTACTCAAATCACTGTGCGGCTTGGGAACCCATCAGAAATGTCACAGTCCACTGTATGAAGATAGGCCGGTGATATGTAGGGTCCTATCTCAACTATCGTGTGCCAGCTTTCTCTCATGATAGCATTAAAATGCAGTAAGTAGTCCCCACTCTCGAAGGCTCATCTACCGTGGGAGAAAAAAATACCCTTGTGGATGTGGTAACAGACGTGTGAGCTACAAGAAGAGTCTGGTCTGCAAGAAACATAGCCTTCGGTAAAACACTTCTTCCCGGTAGTTTTGTATATCCCCAGAACTGAGAGACCAGGGTGGGGGTGATCCGGGTGACAGAGGGGAAGGTATATGATCCGCTAGGAATCCTAATCAGGCTCTAAATACTTGAGTACTAGTAGTGGCCATGGTGCTGACATGTTTTGAATCACATAGATGGGTCAGGGCTTACTCACGCCTCTCCCCACATAGAACAAGTGACCACCAAGTCAAGGATGAACTGTTCAAAACCGTCCTCCCTTGGTGGGGCGGTCATGAAGGCAGTCCTACACTAAGCCAACGTGGGGACCCCTCCAAAAGGAAGTATTCCCACTATGGCATTTCCCCTGATATGTGCAGGAGCAAAGTCCAGTGCTTTGGAACGCTACCCTTTGTACATTCTTGAGGCAGTATCTTGACATATCTTTTTATATTCCGTCCGCGTTAGTCCCTGGCCATAGAAGTAATTGCTTACGCTAGAGCAAGCGGATCGGGGATCCCCTGTCACAGTGGCGCAGAACCCCCATGTGCAGATACTGATAGGAATCAGTGGATGCCCGAAGTTCCATCACTTTTGAGGCTCTAGAGATAGGTGAAGTTGGCGATGGAACCACTGTCTGTGAAGGAGGGTCATTGTTTCCCAGTTCCAGGGACCTTGGCCAAGGGTTAATAAGGAGTTTGAGTCTTCAAAGTGAGTATAAAGTCCCCCTTGCTCGAGGGTGTCAAGGATGGCATTGTGGGCACCGTTTTCTAGGTCTAAACGACACAGGGCTTGAGCATAGCGCGCGTCCCATACTCCACCAGCCTGCGCTGACTTTCCTCATTCTCCAGCTGGGGAAGATACCGATGCGGAGAAGAGTATAGCTCTTTACGAGGCGTTCCACACTGGGTCTTCCCACTGGCATCTTCTGAGGAAGGAAAGCCTGACCTGTGTCTCTGCGGCCACTGATACTGCGCACCCCATGAAACACAGGTTTCAAGTCCCCAGCGGGATCCCAGAGAAGACGTACATTACACCAAATCCATACAACTTCCCATATATCTAGAGGCTGGCGATAGATTCTTGGTTCCGATCGTAATCTACCTGCTCTGAAAGGGTGTGCGATCCCTCCAATGTTGAAGTAGAGTTCGGGCGGCATAACCGTTTGATCCCTTTGCAGATGGGAAGTGGTCCGGTACATGAGTGGTAATTGTACGTCCTTAGTCGCCAACTGTAAATTTTCACCACTGTTTCTCGTACGATAAACTGACTCTGATCTTGGCGATCCACTACCTAGGCTAGACTTCACAACTGAATCATAATCCAAACCTGTATCATAAAGGCACCTTATGGTGACCCCATTACAAATAACATCCTCACAAACTGGGGGGTGATAAGGTTCCTGTTGTCCATTAGGATTAACCTTTAATCTTTGCGTCCCCGACTTCATTGCAGCAATGAAGTTTGTCCTACCTTTATTTCCCTGCTCTCTATTATCAAATTTATTAAATTGCTGTGGAGCTTTAAAATTGTCTATGTGCTTCTTTTTAGCACCACTTACCTCTGCCTGAGCTGCCTGATACCTCTCAGCAACATTTAAAATTTCCCCCAACTTCTCTGCACCTTGTTCCATGAGAAATTTTCTCATGTCTGGAGCCATGGACTCTCTCAATTGCTCAATCATGATCATTTCTTTAAGATCTTGGGTCTTCCCCAGAGCCGTCCATTTCTCCAAATAGGTTTCTAGTCTAGCAGAGAATTGGTGGTATGTCTCCCCAGACAACAGTTTGGCATTTCTAAATTTCTTACGATAAAATTCACCATTCTTCTCGTACCTTAATAACAAAGCCTGCTTTAACATGTCATAATTGTCTTGGTCTTCCCTGTTCATTTTGGCAAATACTTCATAAGAAGTACCTCTCAATCCCTGTGATAGCTTTAAACTCCACCTCTCTCTCTCTAACCCATATGTAGTAGCTAATAACTCAAAACGTCCTAGGTACCCCTCTATGTCATCGTCTTTTTCAACAAAATGGTCTAAATGAAACCCCATAGCTGAGTTTGAGGCTCCCAGACTGGGCGTAGCATCTGAGGCAAAAGGGCTGGCACCATTTTCAGGAGCCGGGCCTTGTAATTCCAGCTCCCTTAGTCGTAATTCGTGCTCCCTTTGCAACCTTCTATCTTCTGCCTCCCTTTCGGCAGTCAACCTTTTTTCTTCTGCCTCCCTTTGCTGTCGTTTTTCTTCTGCCTCCCTTTGCTGTCGTTTTTCTTCTGCCTCCCTTTGCTGTCGTTTTTCTTCTGCCTCAATCTGCAGCCTCTTAATTTCTCTATCAGCCTCAATTTGTAACCTCTTCTCTTCAGCTACCTTTCTATCTTCCCTTTCAATATATTTATCACATTCAGCCGTTACATATTGAATTAAAATTTGACCATCCATTCCCATCTCCTTTGCGGTCAGCACAGCAGCTGATCGGAATTTTGCTAGCTCCGCCATACTTTTCAGACAATATAATAATATACAAGCTAAATCTCTAACCAGTAAATACACTAAGTACTTCTTATGACTATAGTCTAACTAATTCTAACTAACCAGTTAACTAATTAATTATCACTGGCTGTGAAGATTCACCAACTTTTATCTGCAGGGACACTTTTTATTTTAAAGGGAATTTCACAATTTTTTTTTTTTCCCTAATTTTATTTCTCCAACCAGGAGATCCTAATATTACTGTTGGGCTAATTATCCCTGGACAAGACCCCAATGTATGTAGTGGGTTTGATGGTATTGTATGATGGTGATATTACTAAATGTAATGTATGAGGCCAGCTGTGAAGGCTCCTGAGATAAAATGTAGTTGTGAATTGTCAGAAGGCCTTTCTTGCTACCACTACGACCTCACACTCAATTTTTTTTTTTCTTAATGAATGTAGCTATGTAAAATGTCTAGGGTAATGATATGTAATGTGGTGTGATAGTTATAGATACACCCACAGATATTTAAGCAGACTAATAATATTTAACAAATATTAAAATACACTGAACTAACTCAAGAGTGTAAAATTTTTGATAGAATTATATTACATTTATTTGTTCTGGATCAAGTTTTATGTTGACCAGAACTTTTTTTTTTTTAAAAAAAGGATTTAAAAATTATGAAAGAAATGCATGGAATGTTACATAATAAATGCAAGAGTGTACATATATAAGTACTAGACTAGTTAGTTTTATTAAAATGTTCTAGTAGTCATCTACTTGGGAGGATAGTTAATGCTTGTGCTGTTGGGGTGGCCTCATCACACCTGTCTATATTGACTACACAGTGTCCAGTAAATTGCAGGAATTTTATGGGGTATTAGCAACTAAAAGGCGTTGGTGAACTTCCAGCAGACCAGAGGCTCACTCATCTTGCATATGTAGCTCTGGTGCTGAAATCCGGTGGTCCCACCTCTCCGTGCTGGCGGGCAATAATAGTGGTCTCTGTCACAACGTACTGCACAGATACACTCGAGTAAGATCACCAACTGAATGGACACCGCCTTGTTGACAGCTGAAAAAATCACTCACATTAAAACAATATCAGATTATGAATAAAGAAATAATTTCACCAGAAATGAATAAAGAACTAGCAAAACTCAGCTGAGCTGCTGGCTATAGTATGGCGTCCCTGAACTTATTTCACTTTCTTTCATTTGGAAATCACCACACTTTAAAATACTGTGTCTATCATCGAACAACTATTGAGGAATGGCCCCACTTGCGCGTCTGAGCGCCGATAAATGATTGTCTGTGGCCAATCACTGCCTAGGTTTATTTCAAATTCAAATTTCCTACCCTAAAGTCATTTCAGTCATGCTTCAGTCAAGTATGGATGTTTATCTGTTAGTCTGTCCGTCTCTACTTGTTTTTTTCAAAAACGTACTTGATTTTTGAACCAACCTTTCTCTCCCCTCCAAAATTTTGTCGTTAAAAGTTATATTTAGACACAGCTCCCACCAATGTCCCTTCGCTTCCCTACTAAGTAGATTTGAACACCTGCGTCTCGAGGTCGTGTTTTTTTGTGTGCAAATAGCGACACTTTTTATTCCATACAGTCTGTCGTTGATGTGAACAACACTGTCTTTTGTCATTATCTTCAATATTATCTATCCGTCTGTAAAATTAAGAACATATTAGTTCACTGCTCAGAATGGGCCATCCGGCCAGCTAATTTTTATATTCCTAACATTAATATTACGAAAAAGTTACTTTTTAATTTTTGTAATATTCCAAACATCCGCGTTCTGCCGCTGAATTCAAATCAAAGGCTTGGTATCGCAAAAGCGACCAATAAATGACTGTGGCGTAACATATCCAAGGTCCCTTCTGTCGAGTTCCTTACTTTATGTCAACTTGGGAAACGTGACTTTTCTCCGTTTCCCCCCCCCCCCCCCCAATTGCGTCTCCTTAGCCTTTCTAGTCTCACGCAATCTTTCCAGTCATATTTTTTTCCTTTTATCCGCCGTTCCCCTCCTGTCTAGCAAGTCAATTTTTATGGAGGGTGATGACCCGCGGTCTGGGCGATCATGTACTATCAGCAGCCTACGCATTATGTTTTTATCCTTACATGTTATCTTTGGAGGTATTTTACTGTTGTATCTCTGTCAATTTCACTACACCCCCCAGGAGGCCCCACAGGGCTTGATGATGTAAGTGCAAGGAAAAGGTAAAGTAAATTGTTAGCCTTACCTGAGCAACGTAGTGTTTGGAGCCAGGTATGGTCCTCGTAATGATGTGGTCAATACCATAACGGAATACACCAGCAGCCATGGCTTTGTTCCATCGCTTTTGGAGTTCAAGGTCGAACTGATAATCGACAACACAGATTATAAACAACAAATTAATCTAGTGAGCCAACCTCCAATCATAAGAAAACAACAATCGAAGGGGGGAAAAAACAAGTTTTAGGGATCATTTTTATTGTCCTAACATAATGCACTAAAAAGCACAAAATAAATGATCCATCACCATCATCAGGTGCCATCTTCACATCAAAAGCCAGCTGCAATGGATCAATGTCTTCTGTCTCTTGTGATGATAGTGCACTCTTGATACTCTTTCCTGTTCATCTCTTGATGCTTTCTTCCCACTTGTAGCGCTGTCTTCCCACTTGTAGCACTTTCTTCCCACTTGTAGCGCTGTCTTCCCACTTGTAGCGCTGTCTTCCCACTTGTAGCGCTGTCTTCCCCTTGCATGTTCTATACATTCTATTAAAGGAAAAAGTAGTCCTATTGCAGATACTGCCACAGGGGAGGGAAGTGTTAGAGACTTCACTATACTAAGTCTAGCTTTTTATGAGGTGGGGTGCATTAGTTCGTTTCCTCATTGCCTTTGCCTTCTCTAACTCAAGAGCAGTCATGTAACCATTTACAGCTGGGTAGACTAGACTGGAGCATGAGACTACCAGGTTTTGATCCCACCGAGAGGAAAGGAAAGTGCCATAACAGTTTAGCCAATTGGGCACTACATTCTACTGTATAAAATAAAAGTGGACGGCTAATTATCACTAATAAGTAATCCGTCATATCTTTCACATAAAAATACGAACTGTTGAACAATATCTCACCTGACTCAGTTGGGAGCCCTCTCTGTCAATCCAGGGAGGAGTTAGATAAATAAAATCTGACTCTTTGTACTCAAAGGTCTCTATGTTTTCCTTCAGAATAAAAGCAAAACAGATTATCAAAATAAAAACTTATGCAATAAAGATTTGGGCACTCTTCCAAATAGCGGTCCCAAATGAATCGATACGGTTTGTGTTAGAAAATTTCCCTTACAGGACCTCATTTTGACATATAATTTTTAAAAAAAATATACGAGTAGAAATGAATGGGAAACTACTCTTGAAACACAGAAATTGCCAATCTGATCAATGTATTGATAGAGTTATAGTTGAGCAGACAGATTGAATTTATTTTCTGCCAGCTGGAGGCAATTGTGAAAGTAACCCTTGTGTTGAAAACATTTTACCGTCTAGAGTTCCATAGCCAGTTACGTGTATTTAGTACCTGACTGTATGGGTTAGATGGTAATGTCTGAATCGATAAATAGTCATTTGCTTCAGTGGGAGAGTAAAAAGGTAGTCCCGTAGCAGATACTACCGTAGGGGAGTGAAGTGTTAGAGTCCTCACTATACTAGGTCATGCATACAGAGGTGGGGTGACCAATACCTTTCCTCGCTGCCTTTTCCTTCCCTAACTCAAGTGAGAAGTCAGGTACCCATTTACAGCTGGGTAGACTGAATCGGAGTTTCTTATTAATCGGTGTGTAGCAAGCCACTGTAACCATTGGAGTTTGT
The DNA here is from genome assembly GCA_024509875.1 of Oreohelix idahoensis. NCBI lineage: Eukaryota > Metazoa > Mollusca > Gastropoda > Stylommatophora > Oreohelicidae > Oreohelix > Oreohelix idahoensis. Next base: position 262,672 of record JAMPIV010007364.1, on the reverse strand, counting down.
TGTTCATTAACGTATACAAGTCACTAGGTCTGACATCTACAGCTGTTAGTTGTTGAACTGATAGAACATTGTTGCTGATCTGTGACGGAGCTGATGGTCTACCTGGCATTATTAATATTTTTATCTCAAATGCACAAATTCGAAAGTAAAAATTGTGGGTGTCTCAGTGTGTGCGACGGAACGAACAGAATAATTTGTCTTCTCTTTGTTACTTTCACAATTGCCTCCACGGCTGGCGGAGTTGTGGATTAAAGTTGCTACCATAAGTGAAATGGGTTCATTTTCGATACAAGACAACAGGAGGCTGAGACGCTTGGGAGTCATGACCCAAGTGGGCCCGCCCCCCTTAGAGTGTAAAGGAGTATACTGGGCCGAAACACTTGTCGGATGGGGGGACTACTTCTGATGATCAGATTGCCTCCTATTGTTTCGCTCTGTAAAGAGTTTCCTATCATCATATCAATTTATTCACAACTTTGGAAGAAAAGAAATGGTCGACTTCACTCACTGTATCGGAATATCGAAATGATAATGTTACAGCGGGAAAAAACTTGTAATTTTAGATTTTTTTTCTCCCCTTTTTAGGTCTACTACATTCACGTGGCTACACAATGACAGGTGTTTATAACCTGGGCTGAACTTTCAATGTTCATTATTTTTGAAAATATTCACAGCAGCATAAATATGAATTTTTAGTAACCGGCTCCTGGGTCGACCCAGCCCCAATTGGGTACCAGAGCAACTCTGGGAAGGTTAAGGCGGCCGGCGTGATGCTGACCACATCACCCCTAGTGTGCCGATGGTCAAGATTTTTTTTTTTTAAATTAATGAAACAAAATTAAAAATATCCCGTTCAACCTCTGATGGGTTATAATTAGGATATATATTGTTTTCAATTCCAAATAATATGAACAACTGCCGACATGAGAAAGTGGCATCACATTTGTCAAATCAATGTAAATAGGGATAATCACAATTATGCTTATACGTTAAATAAATAGAAAAAAAAAAAAAATCAAACAAACAAAATCAAGAAGAAACTATGAACAAGAATAATATTAAAGTGGAGGGGTGTAAAGGCCTGGTGGTTCTAGTTATATAACGGACTTTACCAGATATTTAATTGACTTTCATCTGTTAAAAGTCATATGCATTGTAAGAACAGCATCAGACCTTCACATTTCCAGCCACTATATATTAAACATGTATTCGTGTTAAATATTGTTTGACTATATTATGCAGTTCCCTAGGTCTGTCTATTCTCAACACCTCTTCTATATTTATAGGTAAGTTGGATGCTTGCAAATAATCTAATATTGGTATTCTCATTTGGTCATACCTCTTACATTTTAACAAGAAATGTTCTATATTACTGTCTTGAAGATATCCTGCACAGTAAGGTTCTTCTATTCTGAAATAGCCTTTTCCCAGCTGTAGTTTGAGAAGTTTCTTATTACTGGGAATTTTCAATTCCCTAGATATCTGACATTTTCTTGTTGGAGCCTTGAACATCTTATATGCATGTCTTCCTTTCAGATTTTTATCCCACTCTGCTTTCCATTCATCTGTTATTAAATCTTTAATTAAGCTCTTAATTTCTGATTTACTCATCCCTACATTTATTAGATTTTTATCAGATCTACCTTTCTTGGCTTCTTTATCTGCCTTTTCATTTCCTTCTATGCCAACATGTGAAGGTATCCATGCAATTAAGACTGAACATCCTCTGGAATATAAGTATGTAGTAGCCAGAAATATCTCCTCTGCTATATCAGGTCTACTACATTCTCGTAAGTTTCTAAGTGCTTTAATTGTTGAAAGAGAGTCAGTTAAAACTGTTAATTTTTTGGGTGGGTTATTAGAAAATATTTCTAGTGCTTTTAGTATTGCCACCATCTCTGCAGTGAAAATGGATGTATTTTCCGTGATGCTATATTCTTTTGCCATTTTCCATATTGGAATATATATTCCTATCCCCAATTTGCCATCCTCTCCCTTGGATCCATCTGTGTACACAGTAATGCTGTCTTTTGATATTTGTTGTATATATTTATTGGCTGTGTTTTTAATATTTTCTATATTATTTGTTTTCTTAAGTATTTCTGCTAGGTGGTAGTCCGTGTATGGTTTCTTGATCTCCCAGGGCGGAATCACTGGCTTGTAGGGTCAATAACACACATAAAAAGAACAAATTTTGGCATAATACTCACAATGAACATGACTGAAAAGTCAAAAGCTTTAATAAAACAAATTGAAGTAAGTCCTGTTCAAGTAGAATTGGCACACAGCATTAAAGCTAGGCTAGAATTAGTCAAAGAAACCAGGAAATGTGTAATTAAAGGAATACATGTAACAGTTCCAGAGGAAAAAATAAGAACTAGACTACAAACAGAAAATCCAAAATATAGGATTCTTAAACTGGAAAGGATATTGCAACAATTAGGAACATCAACTGTAATAATAGTTACATTAGAAGGGCGAGAAATCCCATCACATTTCTTCAGTGGCAGTACTACAATCAAAACAGAAGCTTACATACCACCAGTCATTCAATGCTCAAACTGCCAGAAATTTGGCCACACCAAAAGAACATGTAGAAGTAAGCCTAAATGTCGATATTGTGCAGGGGACCACACCTATGATCACTGCAAATTAGTAGAAGATGATAAAGATTACAGAACAAGAAATATAAACAGAAAATGTGCAAATTGTCTAGGAAACCACAGTGCACGTTTCCTTGGATGTCCACATTACCAACAAACAAAACTAGCTCTAATAAAATCAGTCAATACTAACACACCATTTAAAGTAGCACTACAACAACATCAATCATCAGTCGCTACATCTACAACTCCGTCACCAAGAGAAATCACAGTCAGAACCAGAAATGCGGAAATAACCCAACAGAAAAAAGTCCAAAACATAGTGACAAAAGATAGCAATCTACCAGAAGAAAGTGAAATAATCAAATCATCGATAACAGAAGATACAGTGAGAAAGGCAGAAGAAATCTTAAAAACCATGAGAAACATACAGCATGAAGTAGCTAAAGATGTGGCTAAATTAGCAGAACTCAAAGAAGAGAATGAAGATTTACTGAAAAGGATTGAGTCAGAACGACAACTCATAATGAGTGAGCAAAAGCGAACAGATAAAAAACAACTAGAAGAAATGTGGAATGAAAAAATGACAGATTATCAAAAACTTATTCATTCTGTATCAAACATTGTGAAAGCCTTTATGCTGAATCTTCAAAGTGAAATACAAACTCACTTTAACAGAGAAACCAAACATCTAGGAGACTTTGTTGTTAAAAAATAAATAAATATATTATAGGCCTACACTTCTCAGAGTAAAAGAGTACAACACTATTTATAACAAACTTAACAATTAAATAATGGACGTACAGAACATTAGAATAATACAGTGGAATTGCAGAAGTGCCAAAAAAAAATGTACCAGCATTAATAGGCATGTATAAACAATCTAAAGTAATATTTGCCATTCAAGAAACTAATCTTAATCCGAGTCAACGTTTTACCAACCCTGAATATAAAGTCTTTCGAAATGATAGGACAGAAACTCAAAAACGAGGAGGTGTGGCATTTCTAGTTAATAAAACATATGTAATAACTGACTGGGAATCATTTAGAACAGAAAATTTTGAAGGAATAACTATAACAGTGTCTACTGAGTTAGAAGAAATTAAAATAGTTAACCTTTACTGTTCAAGTGGAAACATAAACGAAAGAGATATCTCAGACGTGAATAAAAGAATAAACAACAGAACTATCATAGTGGGAGATTTCAACGCTCATCATACAGCTTGGGGAGGCAATGTAATAGACAAATCAGGAAAACCACTGTTGAACTTCATTGAAAACAATGAACTAATAATACTGAATGATGGACCAGTAACAAGAATTAACCCTTGTGCAAATCAGCAAGACACAGCTATTGATATAAGCATTGTAACACTAAATGTTGCTAATGCAAAATGGGAAGTTATTGGGGATACAAATTCAGATCATTTACCCATTGAAATAACACTAAAAGATAATTACAAAACTAACAAACTGGTAGAAAAACCGAAATTTTACTATAATAAAGCTAATTGGGTAGCTTTTCAGGTAGAAATGGAAGAGATAAAAAATAATAATATAGAAAATGAAAATATAGATGTATTTGCAGATAATCTCACAAAAGAAATATTACTAATAGCTGTTAAACATATACCAAATGCATATATGCCAGAACACATAATTCCACACCGCATTAAGAAGGAAAAGAAAAATGAACATTGGAACAAAAACCCAGTACCATGGTGGACAGTTTGATGTACAGACATTCAAAATCAAAGAAAACAAGCTCTACAAGAATATAGAAAGCATAGATCTGAAGATAATTTTGATATTTATAAGAACATAAGAAATGAATCAAACAGAATAATACTTAAGGCAAACGAAAATCATTGGAGAAATTTCTGCCAAACACTGAACCCTACAACTAACTCTACAACAGATGTGTGGAATAAGTTAAAAGCCATTAAAGGCAGAACTAAACATATGATAATACCTAATATAAAAAGACCTGAAATGCAGAGACTGACTGGCAGAAAGCAGAGGTGCTGGCCAGGTACTACCATAGAGTTAGTTCTAAGGAAAATCTAGGACAGGCTGAAGTCAACAGAAGAGCAACACTTCTTAAAAAACTCAGTAAAGAAGTACCTTATAATAATGAAGATTTATCATATTTAAATGCAGATATTACAATGGAAGAAGTTGAAAATACAATAAAGGACAAAACAAATACATCAGCAGGGCATGACATCTTGAGCTATGAAATCTTGAAACACATACCAAAAAGTACCATAGAAATTATAACATTCCTTTTTAACAAAATTTGGAATACAGGAAAAATTCCCAAAACATGGAAAACAGCAGTAATTTTTCCAATACTAAAACCAGAAAAAGGTGCCCATGATGCCAGTTCATACAGGCCAATTTCTTTAACTTCCCATCTAGGTAAAATATTAGAAACCATAGTAAATAAAAGATTAAAGTTTTATTTGGAAAAGAATAATTTATATAATCAAACTCAGTCAGGATTTAGGAAGAACAGATGCACTATGGATCAGATAATTAAATTGGAACATGAAGTAAAATCAGGATTTCAAAAGAAAGAAAAAACTGTGGTAGTATTTTTAGATGTAGCTAGGGCTTATGATGAATGCTGGAGAGAGGGTGCTCTCTTTAAAATGAAGAAGATAGGAGTAACCGGTAAAATATATAATTACTTAGAGAATTTTCTGCAAGATAGATATTTCACTGTTCAGGTAAACAATGATAGATCAGAACTGTATGAACAACAAAATGGAATACCTCAAGGATCAGTAATGTCTCCTTCAATTTTTACAATAATGGTAAATGATTTAGGTGAGGAATTTAATGATATAACAAATAAACTGTCACAGTTTGCAGATGATGTTGCTATATGGAGGACTGGGAGACATCTGCCAAAATTATATAAGGATCTACAGAAGCAAATAAATAAAGTATGTAAATGGATGACAAAATGGGGTTTTCAGCTGAATACAAATAAAACATTGGGAATGATCTTCAGTAAAGGTAGGGTTGTAAAAAAAAAAAAATTATAGACATAAATATCCAAGGGCAAAACATTAATACAGTGCAAACCACTCGATATCTAGGAATGATATTGGACCAACAGCTGAACTGGAATAAACACATAGATAAACTAGTGGAGTCTTGCAGGGGATTGACTAACTTATTAAGATATTTGAAAGGTAATGGATGGGGTGCAAGCACTAAGACAATGCTCACTTTTTATAAATCTTTTATTAGAGGAAAAATAGATTATGGAAGTATAATATATGACTCTGCTGCACACAGTAACAAGATTAAATTAGACAGAATTCAGCATCAGGCTTTATGTACAATAGCAGGTGCAATCAGATCAACATCAATGGGAGCTGTAGAGGTGGCTTTAGGAATCATACCCTTGGAATTACAGAGAAAGGAGTTAAGACTAAATTACATGAACAGAGTTATGTTGGATAAGTCTCACCCAGCACATACAGCTTTTACCAGATGCCAACTAACAACTCAGGCCAAGCCAATGAATACCACTAGATACCCTACAGGATGGAAGTGTATGGAGGAAATTGTCCATCTGGGTACATTAATTACATCAATTAATAAAAGATGGTCAAGAAAATATGGGCCTAACACCATATTCCCAATAGGCCTATGCCTCAATGGGCGTGTAACCTTTTTTTTTAAACCTTTTTTAGGTCGCCCCTGAACCTGCATTTTAAGATTTTTTTTCCCTCATTTCATGTCGCCCCTGAACCGGCATTACCAAATGAGGCCCTGTAAGGGATATTTTCTAACACAAACCGTATCGATTCATTTGGGACCGCTATTCGGAAGAGTGCCAAGAATTGTTATGGATCAATATTCTGAGACACATTAAAAAAAATTGTTTTCCTTCCTTTTTGCGTGACTTTTTCTGTACAGAAACTGTAAATCATGCACTTCTATGTACAGCCTTTTTTTTTTTTTTTTTTTAGTTTATTCACTGTTGTATTTCCATTCTGCTTCATTTTTTACTTATTCCTATATAATCTATTATGAAACTTCGAATTTTTTAAAATTCAGAATAAATCTACTATTTTTTATCACCAGAAATAGACATTTATTATCTGTTTAAAAAATACAACACAAATGTACTGAAACCTATTTGACAAGACGAGTTAAATGAAAACAGACACAATGATAACAGATTATAAACGGGAAAGAAACCATCAGAATGAATGGCAGAAAAGACACAGGAAAAGCTTAGATCTACAGTATAGATAATACAAAGAGTCTTCAACGTGCTATTGGCTGCAAAATAACGAGAAACTCAGCAGTCCTAGTTAAACAACAACAGCAATAACTCATACAAACTGAACAACACATTTAGCATAAACACACAAAATAATGATTCTGTACTGTTACAGAAAGAGGTAGAGGAGACTGAAGAACACATAGAGAAGAGAATTGGAGACAAATATAAAAGGAATTGGAGACATATATAAAAGGAATTGGAGAAAGGAATTGGAGACATATATAAAAGGAATTGGAGACATATATAAAAGGAATTGGAGACATATAAAAGGAATGAGGAAGACTTGGAGAGATCTTCAGCTGATGGCACGAGACAGAAAGACCTGGCATAAGTTTATTGAAGACCTATGCTCCTAGAGGAAAAATGAAAGGTGATGATGATGATGACTGTTAGCATGTAAACATCTTCAAGTACAAATAATAGCAATGAATTCACTTACTGCACTCATATTGGAGAAGAAGTTAATTCTTTCAATTCTTCCAGAACTTTCTATAAACCTTCTAAATGTGTCAATGATGGAATTTGGTCTCATACATCTCTTCATATGACAATATCTGTTTCATGAAAAATGTTGGCCTATAATTTAAAGTACTTCAGAGTTGATAAGGCAATTGTTATGTCTCATGTAAATACAGGGTTTATATAAAGTCCTTGTGCAGTTTGAATTTTTAATAACTTCACTTCTAAAAGAGTTACAAACAATATCTAAAATGCAACAGAAAGGAAATTTATTCTAGATTTAACTTATTCTATTGTAGGAATATTAATAATCAACATATCCACCATCTTTCTGGATACAAAGCACAGCACGATTTTGAAGTTCCCCAAACACATGCTCCAAGAAAATCATGTATAATTGGTCCATTCTTTTTTTAAGGATTGTTGTGAATTGTGAGGCTTAGCCTACTTATACATGCTGCAGAATTACCTTATTTCTGAACTGAGGTGGTTAAGACTTATCGACAGTAGTTTTTCATAAAATAATGAACAGTCACAAAGCTATACTTTAACAAGAACAAAAATGACTATATACAAATTAGTGAGGGTATGATGGGAAAGATAGGGGTCTCATGAGATTCTCGTATTGATGATAACAGATGAATAGTGAATTGGGTGTCATCCCAAATATCCTGGGCTTTCCCACCCTCCTCCCCCTTCTTAACAACATGTTCAGACAAGGAAACACACACACACGCATATCCACACAATTTGACACTTTTAATTTACTATATTGACACTTTTAATTTACTATATTATATGTATATATATATCATCAGCATCTCAACCCATAACCCGTCATGGGTCGTAGGGGTGCCATGGTGGAAGCATCAGCAGACAGGGTCCTCCACTGTTCTCTATTCTCAGCAATGCGTACAAGTGTGGAAAAACCGTGTCCTGCCCATTCTTTGATGTTATCAGCCCAGGATTTTCTTTGCCTTCCTCTTCTCCGTTTACCTTCGACTGTTCCCTGGAGGAGCGTTTTCGAAAGGGAGTCATGACGAGTTACATGCCCAAACCAGGCAAGCTTTCGACGTTTCACTATTGACAAAAGTGGTTCTTGGTGGCCTGCATAGGTGTTTATCTTCTCTCTAACATAGACATTTGTTTTGTGCTCTTTATAGCAAATGCGCAAAATTCTTCTATAACATTTATGCTCGAAAGCCTGAATCCTTCGCTCCGTATCTGCAGTGAGTGTCCAGCCCTCACACCCATACAAGAGAATAGATAATACAAGTGATTTGTATAATTTGATCTTCACAGGAAAACTGATGTTACTTTTCCAGATCACATTCAACCTTGTCATGGCAGCTGAGGCCATCTCAAGTCTTGTCTTGATTTCTTTACTTGATCTTCCATCACTACATATAGTGGACCCAAGATATTTAAAGGTGTTAACTTCTTCTAATGTTTGCCCATTTAACGTAATGTTGGTCGGAACATGTTTCTTATGGCTATTCACCAATATCTTGCTTTTTTCTATATTAATTTCCATCCCATACGTTCTTGTTACTTTCTCCAGTCTAGATATATATATATATATATAAGAACATTAAAAGAAAGAGCTATAGAAGTAAAAACACATCTATACTTGTGCTTTATTGATTTCACTAAGACATTTGATAAAGTGAAACATGAGGAAATTATCAAAATGTTAGAAGCATCAACATTGATGGTGTTGAAGCTGCTTCATGGTGCGATTTTTATCAGGGCAACTTATTATTAGTGCCAGGGTTTTGTCGCACCATGTTGTACCTCAACTGAACGCAAGAAATATATGAAAGTGGTCGCGGTGAGATGAGTATCTAGGTATGATGCAGAGAGATTGGTGTGACGTCAGACCGTCAAGATGTGTGTTAAAAATGGCTTGTGTATCAGCCATTATGTTGGAGTATGTATTCATGAAATATTTCTGGAAAAATGGTAAGCTATGTGCTTTAAATGAGAGGCATGAGAATATGCCAGGATTATAGTTGAAGTCAGTACGGGACGGTGGTTCCCAATACAAAGAAGTGTGTTGAAAATATAATTGAACAGTGTTATAACGGGAGGACTCATTCCCCGAAGTTTATGGAGTGGAAGTTATGATGTATAAATATTAAACATACCGGGACGCTCAAATCCCCCGAGGTTGTTGGAAAAGGATATAAAGAATATTTGATATGCCGGGAGGCTAAATACCCCGATGCTAAATTGAATCATGGAATGATATTATAAAAGTATCAACTAGGGAAAAGTTGAGTGACATTGTATACAAGCGAACCAAGATAGTGATAGACTGAAAGTTAGAGGGAGTATTCATGCCATACTCGTGATTGTGACGTTTTGTGAATTCGTACTTACTGTGTATTAAACTGTTTGCCAAATCGTCTAAGTCGAGAGGTTCATTCAATCATTCAAGATTCAGTTGACCAGTTGATAGCCTTATTCAGTAATTGAAAATTGACAGAAGGAGGTATCTAATAAGATTGACTTCCAGAATATTTGACAATGCAAACCAAATTAAAAAAATAAAAGAACTTCCACAGCTTTATTAAAACGAATGGATCCTAGACAACATTTGAAGAACTATACGATTGTAGAGTGTCGATGAAAACTGTACATTCACTGAATTTCACAATTGAAGATGACATGTAACGGTTGCTCCATGTAGATGCATCAAAGATCGTTGACCTGACCTTGAGGACTGTCAAGATTCAACGCTTCGACATCATATTGATTCGGTTCGAACTTTACAACTCTACATTCAAGATTTTAAATACTAGCAGCACGCAATTTTCGAAGTTGAAAGATAAATGACAATCTGGCAATTGAAAATTGACAGAAGGAGGTATCTAATAAGATTGACTTCCAGAATATTTGACAATGCAAACCAAATTAAAAAAATAAAAGAACTTCCACAGCTTTATTAAAACGAATGGATCCTAGACAACAAACGAGAGAATTCGGGCAATTTCTCTATCCCTTAACAGATGGTAAGGACTGAAGATAATAAAGAACATATACTGGAAACAAACAGCAGCTGTAAAAATTAGCAGCCAAATAGGAACGTTTCAGCAAGTACAAAAGGGTGTCAGGCAGGGATGTGCTGTCACTGGATCTGTTCAATCTGTACAGTAAAATTATAATGAGATCCATAGAGAACAAGCCAGAAATATCCATTTGTGGACATAATATAAACAACTTGAGGTACGCTGATGATACAATCTTAATAGCAAAAAGTGAAAAGGAGCTGCAGGAAATGGTTGATACAATAGTGACAGAAAAGGGAAAATAAAGGCCTCAGCCTTAAAAGCAAAAATTCCGTCAATGGAAGTCAAAAAGAGAGTTCTTCCATACAGAACCAATTCTGACACACGGGAGTGAGTCATGGACAATTAGTAAACAAATAGGAAAAGCACTAGAAGCCACAGAGATGTGGTTTTACAGAAGAATGTTAAAAATACCATAGACAGCCAAAAAGAGTAATGAAGATGTCCTGAATGAGGCCAATGTGCATAGGAAACTTATTCACAAGTTAGAAAGAAGCAATCCACTTTTTTGGGGCATGTTATGAGAAGAGGAAAGCTGGAATATATCGTAACAACAGGTAAGATTGAAGGAAGAGATAGAGGAAGACAAAGATAGCGGAGACTGGACAGTTTGACATCGTGGCGTGGAAAGAAGTCAACAACAGAATTGATACATAGTACTGGAGGCAGGAAATTGTGGACAGACATGATATCCTACACCACAAGGCATGGTACTTGAAGAAGAAGAATACTGACACTAAGTGGAAAAGAGTAATGACACAATGATCAGGTATTGCCAATCAAAATTATTATCTGGAATTAGCGACACTAAATATCTTAATTAGTTCCAAAGGTTGTCATAGCAGGGAGTTGTAATGGGAATAAGCGCAGATAAATGCTTCTACAGCACACGCCTCAAATAACCTCTGACAACTAAGCCAAACTCTCGGCCTTCACATGTGGCTCAATCTGAGTCCGGCGGATCTGTTTATACTGACAGAAAAGGTGAGCCACTGGTGCCTTAAAACCAGCAGCTTTTGGCAGATAGGGCTCGTGATCCTAGGTTGGAAGTCTGTCTAGGAGAAAGTAAAACCTCCGCTGCCTTGCAGGAATATCCATATACGGGAAAGGCTTCTGGAGTGATCCCTGAGGATAAATATGGAGTCAAAGCACCTGAGGCAGTGTAATGTTGACTCTGTATTATTATGGCTCAGGGACTCCATACTTGACTGGAACCAATTTGTATTGGCTACTGCCTTTCCTTTGGACCTACCAGCTATGTGAAGAGGGGGAACATGCTGCATAGGCAATAGCTTGATCTCCATATAACTGTGCCCAAGCTCGCGCCCTGGAGAAGACTCCAGCTTCACACAATGATGTCGGTACAATATGGGACATAGCAGTTACCAGTTATAAGCATCTTGTCCTATTGGTTTAGTAAAGCCAGTATGAATTGACACACTTTTATACACAAATTATAAAATTAAAACTGTCATTATGAAAACTAGGCCTACATTCTGCCATTCAAGCATTCCAGTTGCATTTGTGTCTTTCCATTTAAACCACAATAACTTTTGGGATTATAACTGAATAATGAGCATCTGACACACAAAACAAACAGCTCACAGTAGGGTGCTTAATTATTTCATATTCAATAATTCTAGCTAGACTTATAATAGCCGACATATAATAGGCCTACCCCTATTGGTTTTGTTTTAATAACGTCATTCCACCCCCCTACCTCCCACGACATATATTTAATCTTCTATTATTATTGCACAAAAAGGATGAATTTAAAAATATGCTGTTAAAAGCAATTTCTTGGGCATATAAAGGACTATTTGGGTCTAGGCAGGTCGCCTACTGTAGGCATATTTCCTCACATACTATTACAAACAATGACTCGTTAAGAACAGAATCCATTTAACTTTCACTGAAATATTTCCCGTTCTGCGTGAGCATTAGTAAATTATTTATTAAATTATTATTAAAATATTTATTTACTGTTTACAGGCCTCAGGTTTCCCTTCCTTATGTGTTATGAATGTTTATACAATACCAAAACCTACCCTTTGTCCTGTACTTACTGTTCTATCATTTACTAGACACAGTATTAAGGTCTTTGTCTGGTGTGGTCTGTGATTATTTGTATAATAGGGGAACAACAGAAGTGATTGCGTCATTAATAGGCTGGACTGCCCATGGTAAATTTCCGGTGTTATGTGTTGCGGGTCACACTAATGACCCGTCATCGAAGCATCATTTTTGGTGATGCCTAGATGGCAGGGAGGATAGTGTGATTCACTTGCATAGCTAGGCGGGGGTTGTCGCACGGAAGGTCCTGGGTTCGAGTCCTGGGTAAGCCACTCACGTCTGTTGTTTTTCTGTTGTCTAGTTTTCTACTTCTTTATTTCTTACGAGTGCCTGAAACATACCTTTATGTTTGACTAATATTTATTATTAGTAAATTATACTCTTTTCTCAACCCCGTGCACTCTTAGGGGCAATCACAAAAGTGAATGCCAACGCGAACTTAAAAAGTAGGCCAAACACTGTAGGGTTACTGAATGCCAGTAAGTTACAGTAAAGTATTTAGCCAATTTAGCGGATTGTTTTTTGAAAAAAAAACTTAATACGACTTCAGGCATTCAATAGTTCTCTATTAATAAGACAAAACTGTAAATTGTATTCACCTGACAAATCATGCTAAGTGAGGCCAGTATGAATGGACAGTCACACTTTTACACACTAATTATAAAACTAAAACTCTGCTAATTAAAACTAATGAACGAATTAATCTTTCAGTAAATGTCTCTTCCAGTGCATCAGCGATATTAAATCAAACACATATAATAAATAATTTTAAAACGACTTAAATTAAAAGAAAAATGATTATATGAAACTTTATATTAACAGGTAGCTACAATAATGATTTCCTTGTTCTTGCAATTCATTATTTTTCCGACCTTATTTCCATTATTGCGCATGTGCAGAAAACACGGATATGACAACGCGGCCACTCATCATCAACATAAACAACAGCACGGACCCAGCGCAGCTGTTATTTACCTGTTGTTTGAGGTCAGTTAAAATTAATTACACAACATTAACAGTGTTTCTTTGTGTGGGCAGTTCTTTAACTTTCATTCCGTTCAAATATATAATATTCCGTTTTTAATAGTAAAACCGGTAGCCCATCGGATGTCGACTCGGTATATTTAAACTTCACGTAGACGAACGCAAAAATAGTAATACCATACCCGGCGAATGCCTTGACAACTAACGCATTGTTGGTTCTGTCGTGAAAAAGACATATGAAGTCAGATAATTTAACAGAATTATACGGGGTGTCAGAATGCAGCTGTAAATTGCAGTCTGGTTTGCAGAGTTGTCTTTCTGTTTTTATTAGATCAAAGTTACCCGGTCCCAAAAAAAATGCCGTGCTGAAGTCGGATGTGTCGGCCGAAAGGCGCAGATATCGCAGCTTCGACGTAAACAGACACAACGCAACCAACGTCCTTTTCAGGACGAACGAGGAAGAAGAAGAAGAAGATCAAAGTTAATTTTCAATAGGCTATTACATTTTAGAAATATTATCTTCTCAACCACCCCACTTCATCAACCCTAAATCTCACGCGTAAGTGAATTTACAGCGTTGGTAGTTGTAAGGTTCTATGCTCCAGTTTTTTTATCCGCGGATATTATTTCTCTGTCTGACACAAGGTTTTTTTTTTTTTTAATTTGATGAAAAATATCCTGTTCAGCCTCTGATGGGTTATAATTAGTATTTTGTTATATATATATATATATATATATATATATATATATATATATATATATATATATATATATATATATATATATATATATATTGTTTTCAATTCCAAATAAGATGAATAACTGCCGGTGTGGCATCACATCTGTCAAATCATTGTAAATATGGCAAATCATAATTACCAATTTTGCTTGTATGTTTAAAAAAAACAAACAACCAAACAAAAATAATATTCAGGGGGGGAGGTAGTATATATATTCCCCTGCACAGTCTGGATTGTTATGTTTCCATAGTGGAGGAATGTTAATGTTCAGACCGGTGATATTGCTTTAAAAAAAAAAACATTTTCGGTTTCTCCTTAATTAAGAGTGCATTATGAATGAGGACGGCAGGTCGGTTCGGTTGACCAAAATTGGCAAGTCTCGGGTTGAGTTGCTAATACCTGCAGCATCAGTGGAGTCACTGTGGTGACTTAAGTCTGACTCGAGTCCGAGTCAGTTGACTCAAGTCAGCAACACCGCTAGTTTGTAACTTTTGTGCACAGATTTATGCTTGAGGGCAGCAGCGTTTGTTTAATTTACATTACTGAGCCCTTCAATTGTTGTTAAATTGTTTAATTTCAATTTTTGTAAGCAGTTGCATTCTAGGGTTGAAATGAAGAACTGTAAGCCATCTGTTTGAAAAAGGCCTTGAAAAAAGAATTAATAGATGCAGTAAAAATGGGTTAGATTTAGAAATCCTAATCCTAACAACATTGGTGACTTACCTCTGTAGTAAGAGATGACTAATGAGGTTGTGATTTCAAATAAAGAATGGTGGGTCACATTCTTCGATGTCATCTAGTCCTGTTCATGTATAATTCGGCTTTTGAAGGTTCACCATGAGAAAGTGAGTTATGTAACTGGACCACTACAGTGCTTCCTGTTTGTCTTATGTATGACCCATTCATGCTTAGTTTATCCATGCACGAACACATCCGAGTAAATTCAAGTACGAAAGACGTGAGGGATATCGAGCCAGAAATGGCCCCATCTATTTGCAAGGTAAGGGGAAGGAATATCTGAAGACAGGCTTTGAAAAATGAAGCTTGGGGCTTTAAGATAATGTAAGCCTTTATCTTGTTAATAAAGTAACCCAAACATCTGGACCATAAATTTAATGTAGTCCCTTTAACACATTAACTACCGAATTGAAAAACACACTGTGGCCAAATTAAATTTTTTTCCCATTTTCATCCTGTAGGTGTTTGCACAAAGTAAGCTGTAGTTTTCGTAATTATTTACATATTTTTATGAATTACACGTCATGATAAAGATAATCAATGTACTATTACAATATGCACCATTTGTAACTCTAATAGAGGTTGTTGCTATTTAACGGCCCTCCGATGGCCGAGGGCTTGCAATATTTTCACAATTATAACTGCTTGCGCCCCATCTCTATCAAAATCACTATTTCAATCAATGTGCTCACAGTTTGCACTCTTGTCCTCGTCGCTAGATCTATCAGTCAATTGTTGAAACAAGTTTCTAGCCTATTCAGCCGTTAGATGAGATGTACAAGCATTTTTTGTGGTCCTATCACTAGTTGCCACAGTAAACAGTTTTACACGATTTGGTAACTAACCCAAAACGCTGAAAAATATGAACATAATATCAATTTTCCAGTGTTCTAATACAGCCATGCTTTGGGAATTTGTTTTCCGGTGGCAACTTAAAATCTTGAACTAGATCAGAAAGTGTTTCAGTACATTATTCATTCATTTTATTACTAAACATATGTGATAGGGTGGGCGAGATGATGATGATGATTATATTGTGATGTGTGATCACTCTCTTTTCACACTCGCACCGACCCGAACAACAATAAAACTCTTGATTCTGAGGCAGGGGCTGTATTTATTTTTACAACCCTATCAGTGACACTTAAACACGAAGCAAACAAATAAACCAACGAACATAACACCAAACAAAACAAAACACCCAGCATGTGCCTGATTGCTAATCTGAAGACGCAAACAAAGCAACAACTGGTTAAAATCATAGTTAAATAATGATACTCTCACCTTCCACGCCACCTGACACCCTCAACTATCACACACGCACACACTCATGCGTGTCGTCCAGTGCGACTAGTATGGTGTTGTGCATGAGGCTGGCAACCTCACCATGTAACACAGATTGCTGCCGAAACCACTACTGCAAGGGCACACTCTCAGCTATCACACACACACACACACTCATGCATGTCGTCCAATGAGACTAGTATGGTGTTGTGCATGAGGCTGGCAACCTCACCGTGTAACACAGATTGCTACTAAAACTACTACTGCACGAGCATCTGAATGCTTCATCCGGATGAAACCACACTGGTGGCCCCATGCTCCCACAGGAGCGGAGAAGAGAAATATATATCTCCAAGTGAGCCCACGTGCTCTCACAAACCATTCTTCACATAACCATAATTAAATAATCATAAAATGGACATAAAATAATATTCAACTATATGTACAACAAATACTCTCAGTAATGAGAATAAGCTACTACCTCGTAACCGATCCACATCAGTATTCGTTACTGCATTCTGAAGCATGTCGTATGTGACGACTGGTGTGCCTGGCAACAAGCGTGTCGTATATGACCACTTGCGACTGGGAATCTCATCACATGAAACACATCGTTACCGAAACAACCACTGCAATAGCATAAAAATGCTTCTTGTCAGCTTGTGATAGACACCAGCCACATTGGTGTTTCCATGCTCCGCCGGGAGCAACCAGAGAAACACATGTCTCAACAAAGGAGTGGCCTCGCGCTTTCCAGAAATCTAAATACATATTCTCACCTCACAGTAACCCATTAAATATATACTGTAGAATTATGATAAGTAGGCTATCGTGAAATACACTCAATTACTTTTACATTAAAGAAATAAAATAATTACTCTTGACTTTAACAAAACTGGCATTAACACGAAAACTATCTCTTTCCTTTACTGGGGAAAATTATCTTTATCTACTCTCACCCACGTGTCAATTCACACGATATAAAACTGCGTAACATTAAGTGATAACTAAGAGTGTTACCGCCGACCCCTTGGCGCCTTCTTTATTCACCGCGCCGCCTTTCATGACCACGTGGCCGCCATCTTGATATTTTGCTAACAAGTCAATATCATCTAAATTAAAGTAAAAAATCGCTTCTCTGTCCAGTTTCATGTATAAAACACTCTCCTACTAAATTTGCCTTTCTTGCTCGGTCTGATGACTGACATAATTGCTCTTAAACTCTCACATCTGTGATTTGGGCTTTGCGTGCCTAATAAAACCTATCAAACGTTATTTTCACTCATCTATCATTTCAAGACTAAATCATAATGTCCTAAAAAGACATTTCCTTTGGAAACACATCTATCTATAACACTAAACATTAAAATAGCCACATCGATATTATTTCCGAATTATAGAAAACTAACGCTAATTTAAATTAACTCACGTGTCATGTCTTTGTGTTCTTCTGTGTGGGTACACAGGGCGCCTCGTTTCATTCTCTCTCGTCTGGGCTGATACTTAAAAAGGGCCGCTGCTGGTTATCGCATTCTTTATATAGGCCCTATGGCGCATCACTCACTTACTGCGCGCTGGGCGTATTAATCTTGGCTACTTAAATATCACACGCGATTATCGCTTTAGAAGGCATGAAAACACAGAAATATACACTATTTCTAGAGCAAAAACACAATTCTACACCACAATTCTATTTTTAAGGCTTTATTATGGCCTCATTACATATCTTCTACTTCAGACTTTTCACAACCCAGGCTCGCGCCGTCACGTGAGCTGACAGTCACGTGGGCCGACCGAAAATATATGGGCGACAAACATGCCTTGAACTGAAGTGGGGGTGGGGCCTCAGGGGTGTCTTCCCGGCCCCATCACATATCTCCCTCCTGATTTTGTTGTCGTCCCGACAACATCACTACCTCTGGCGCTTCACTTGTAACCTCTCAGATCGTTGATGCTGCGCAGGACTCTTTCTGAGCGGCGATGCTTTGGGCTCAGATTCTGTATTCGGTACAACTCGGCTGGGGACACTCTTGGTCGTGATGCCCCCAGTTGTACGTTGTCGGGCTGTCAGCCGCTGTGGTCTTGAAGACTCGCTCACCGGTGCCGCGTCGCTGCCTGCCCGTGACATCTGCTTGTCAGTGCTTGCAGCTGTTGACTTTGAAGGGAGATCGCTCTTGACTTGTTTTCCACTCCTTTTGTGTGGACGGTGGCTTACGTTCCCCACAATCTGCCTTTGATGAGTCTCCTCTGCTGAACCTTGATTTGCACTCCCTCCTATCTGCTTAGGACGGGTTTCCTCCCCTAGACAACGGCCAATTCTCTCGGCACCCTTAGTGTGACAGTTGTCGTGGCCATCTCTTGGCTTGCGCCCTAAAGGCAACCTCGTTGTGGCAGTAAGTCTCGGGAAAGAGCTTGAGGGACAGGCGGCTATCAAGTGTTCAGTGGACTTGCATCGAAAACATCTCTTCGGAAGCGGGCCTTGAGGGCACTTGGCTGCCATGTGGTCTGACAGGTCTCCACAATTGTAGCATCTTATCTTTCTGGGCTTCCTCTGTGCCATGGGTCGCCCCCTGCTGCCCTTACACTCTTGACCGCCAATGCCGCATACATAAATTGCTTCCATGCCCTGGACCGATGGTTTGCTGTCAAACTCTACTCGTTCATTCCTCGCCAGACTCCGGAATCCCTTTCTGAAGATTTTGGTCTGATGTACGAATACATCAATACCTCCATCATCTGGCGTGATGAACCCCCATCCCCTGTGGACACTATACCACTTGCACATCCCTTTTCGCCTTGTCGGTGCCACTGCGTTTATTGGTGCTGTCAGCTCACAGCTTTCCTTGACGACAGCCTGACTCTCACATACAAGAAGGGCTAGTTGCGGTTCCTGCGGACACACCTCCTCGTCTTGCGTTGGCTGTTCCCGCGGACACACCTCCTCGTCTTGCGTTGGCTGTTCCCGCGGACACACCTCCTCGTCTTGCGTTGGCTGTTCCCGCGGCTGGCATGGTGCTCTCTTTCTCTGCGCCTCCTCTTGTGCTGGCGAACTGGCCTCTGACATCTGTGCTATCTGGGACTTTAGGAAGGATAATTCTGCTCTGAGTGCCTCCTTCTCCTTCTGAACTTCTGCACTTGCTATCTGGACCAGTGTCTCAGGCTTTTTACTTTCACCATATACAGCATATTGCCAAGGGAAATTCCTGGTCATCTCACTGACTGGTGGTTGCTCGCTGTAGGCTCTTTCTATTATCTTGAGTAGCTGCTCAGGGCTGGCCTTGGCTCCGCCATGTATCCGTAATTCTCTAGATACCCATGGTGTCACGTTGTTCCAGATCATGTCTAACTTGTCTTCTGCCCAAAAAGGCGCCACCTTCCACGCGGCTTCCACATCTTCCACAAACTCTTGCCAAGTGGGACTCCCCTCTCCACTAAATAACCTTATCTCTGGCTCCTTCACGTACACTACCTTCACAGGCGCATTAGCCATCTTGCTGCAGGAATGCACTGCTGGGTGTTTACAATATTTGTTCGTTTGCTGTTTGCTCAGTGTCACTGTCTGCCTTATCCTGTCGACGACGCCAATTGTGGTAGGGTGGGCGAGATGATGATGATGATTATATTGTGATATGTTTGATCACTCTCTTTTCACACTCGCACCGACCCGAACAACAATAAAACTCTTGATTCTGAGGCAGGGGCTGTATTTATTTTTACAACCCTATCAGTGACACTTAAACACGAAGCAAACAAATAAACCAACGAACATAACACCAAACAAAACAAAACACCCAGCATGTGCCTGATTGCTAATCTGAAGACGCAAACAAAGCAACAACTGGTTAAAATCATAGTTAAATAATGATACTCTCACCTTCCACGCCACCTGACACCCTCAACTATCACACACGCACACACTCATGCGTGTCGTCCAGTGCGACTAGTATGGTGTTGTGCATGAGGCTGGCAACCTCACCATGTAACACAGATTGCTGCCGAAACCACTACTGCAAGGGCACACTCAGCTATCACACACACACACACACTCATGCATGTCGTCCAATGAGACTAGTATGGTGTTGTGCATGAGGCTGGCAACCTCACCGTGTAACACAGATTGCTACCAAAACTACTACTGCACGAGCATCTGAATGCTTCATCCGGATGAAACCACACTGGTGGCCCCATGCTCCCACAGGAGCGGAGAAGAGAAATATATATCTCCAAGTGAGCCCACGTGCTCTCACAAACCATTCTTCACATAACCATAATTAAATAATCATAAAATGGACATAAAATAATATTCAACTATAGGTACAACAAATACTCTCAGTAATGAGAATAAGCTACTACCTCGTAACCGATCCACATCAGTATTCGTTACTGCATTCTGAAGCATGTCGTATGTGACGACTGGTGTGCCTGGCAACAAGCGTGTCGTATATGACCACTTGCGACTGGGAATCTCATCACATGAAACACATCGTTACCGAAACAACCACTGCAATAGCATAAAAATGCTTCTTGTCGGCTTGTGATAGACACCAGCCACATTGGTGTTTCCATGCTCCGCCGGGAGCAACCAGAGAAACACATGTCTCAACAAAGGAGTGGCCTCGCGCTCTCCAGAAATCTAAATACATATTCTCACCTCACAGTAACCCATTAAATATATACTGTAGAATTATGATAAGTAGGCTATCGTGAAATACACTCAATTACTTTTACATTAAAGAAATAAAATAATTACTCTTGACTTTAACAAAACTGGCATTAACACGAAAACTATCTCTTTCCTTTACTGGGGAAAATTATCTTTATCTACTCTCACCCACGTGTCAATTCACACGATATAAAACTGCGTAACATTAAGTGATAACTAAGAGTGTTACCGCCGACCCCTTGGCGCCTTCTTTATTCACCGTGCCGCCTTTCATGACCACGTGGCCGCCATCTTGATATTTTGCTAACAAGTCAATATCATCTAAATTAAAGTAAAAAATCGCTTCTCTGTCCAGTTTCATGTATAAAACACTCTCCTACTAAATTTGCCTTTCTTGCTCGGTCTGATGACTGACATAATTGCTCTTAAACTCTCACATCTGTGATTTGGGCTTTGCGTGCCTAATAAAACCTATCAAACATTATTTTCACTCATCTATCATTTCAAGACTAAATCATAATGTCCTAAAAAGACATTTCCTTTGGAAACACATCTATCTATATCACTAAACATTAAAATAGCCACATCGATATTATTTCCGAATTATAGAAAACTAACGCTAATTTAAATTAACTCACGTGTCATGTCTGTGTGTTCTTCTGTGTGGGTACACAGGGCGCCTCGTTTCGTTCTCTCTCGTCTGGGCTGATACTTAAAAAGGGCTGCTGCTGGTTATCGCATTCTTTATATAGGCCCTATGGCGCATCACTCACTTACTGCGCGCTGGGCGTATTAATCTTGGCTACTTAAATATCACACGCGATTATCGCTTTAGAAGGCATGAAAACACAGAAATATACACTATTTCTAGAGCAAAAACACAATTCTACACCACAATTCTATTTTTAAGGCTTTATTATGGCCTCATTACATATCTTCTACTTCAGACTTTTCACAACCCAGGCTCGCGCCGTCACGTGAGCTGACAGTCACGTGGGCCGACCGAAAATATATGGGCGACAAACATGCCTTGAACTGAAGTGGGGGTGGGGCCTCAGGGGTGTCTTCCCGGCCCCATCACACATAGATCGATGCTCTGAGTGGCTTGTTGTCCAAATGATATGATTTCAAAAGCTGGTTCCACCGGCTCATAGACACCGAGGAACTACACTAGGCTGAAACGACAGGGCATTGGTTAATATTACCAACTTTAATATTTTTCTTTCTTTGCTTCTTACTTTCTGTTAATATACATGACTTATCAAGACGAACATCTGTAACAGCATATAGTATCTTGAGATTGAATAACCAATAAATAAGTATCTGTAATAGTGGCAGCCAGACTTTTCACTCTGTATCAAGATATTATACTATGCAGATTGTAGATACAAAGTGTAACTTATGTTTTATTCATGTTTTCCTTTTGTTGTAAGTGATGATTTGTTGAAAAGATTGTGAACTTCGCCTATGCCGGTTCCAAGCCAGGATGAAAAAGGAGGAGGGCGGCCTGCATGGAGGCCGTAAGGAGGCAGCCCCTCCACCATGCAAAGGCACAACAGGCCAATCACCTGTTTGCTTTAAACTATGATTACACAAAATATAAGAGAGAAAACCGGACTGATTCTAAAGGCGACGAACTGGAACGGACTACGGACTACGACTTATGGAACTTGGAACACAAGAAGTATAAATGGGAAAAAAGAGGAGCTGGTGGAAGAGATGAGGAAAGCAAAACTAGAAATCCTGGCTATTACCGAAACAAAGAAAAAGGGACAAGGAGTCATAGATCTCGATGGCAACACGCTGCTATACAGTGGGGTACCCACATCTGGAAGAGCTAAAGGGGGCGTGGGTTGCATAGTGGCCAAAAACCAGAAAGATAGTATCAAGAGATGGAACTTTGTCTCGGAGCACATTATGGTTGTAAAACTAAAAGAAGGAGAAACCATAGTCAACCTGGTCAAAGTGTATGGGCCAAATGAGGATGAGAGAGCAGAGGTCAAGGAGGAATTCTTTGAGCTGCTTCAAAGGACAGTGGATGACTGCCTTGATGAAATTATCATGCTTGGAGATTTCAATGCCAGAGTTGGAAATGACCATGCTAGATGGAAGATATGGAGAAGATACTCTCAATGACAATGGAAAGCGACTCCTCAGATTCTGCAGTGAGCAGAATCTGATCATTACCAACACAAAGTTCCCCAATAAGCGCATACATGCATACACTAGGTGTGAACCAACAAAGAATGAGAAGTCAGTGATCGACTATGCCATTGTTAGGAGGAGCTCATTCAAATATGTCCGGGATGCTAGAGTCTGGAGGGGGCCAGAGATTGGAAGTGATCACTACCTGCTTACAATCAAAAGAACAACTGAAAGAGTTGCTCAGCCTAAGAACTGCCCAGCATCACGCAAGAAACCAAGTAAACAAATGGAAGAAATGAGCATTAAGACCTACAAGCTGAGAAAGCCAGAAATTAAGACCAGATATCAGGGGCTTATTGCTACAGCGGTGAGAAACACAGAAGAACAACCTGATGACTTGGAAACCCTGTGGCTTAAATTCAAGGACATCATAAAGACAGCTGCTGCAGAAGCATGTGGTGAAGTCCGACTTGGGAACAAGAGAAAGAGGACACCTTGGTGGACAGAGGAAGTCAAAGAGAAAATAAGAGAGAAGAAAGTGGCATGGAAACGATACTTAGGAGCTAAAAACACAGCAGGACAAATAGAAAAATATAGAGAATATGTGATACTCAGAACAGAAGCAAAGAACAAGGTGCTAGCAGCAAAACAGAAGTCCTGGGAAGAATTTGGAGAAAAGCTAGAAAACGATGCGCAAGAAAACCAGAAATTGTTCTATAAGACCCTAAAGAACATGAGGAAGGAAAAACAATGCCCTCTCAAATTTATAAAGGACAAGCAAGGCAACTTGCTTACTGTCCCGAAGGAAGTAATGGAAAGATGGAAAGAATATTTCTCAGAACTCCTTGATGGTGAGCAAGGTCAAGCATCAGGAATGATAACCACTAGCACAGAAGAGGAAACCAATGGTGATGAAGATGACATAAAGATGAAAGAACTGATGGCAGCACTGGAGAAAATCAAGATGGGCAAAGCAGCAGGGCATGATGGTATAACACCAGAAATGGTTAAGTACATGGGAGCATCAGGCGACCTATTACTCTTAAGGGGAGGTTTAACCCCCAAAAATGAAGAATTTCATTGAAAATATCAAATTTTAGATATATATTGCACTGGAAAGTACATTCATTTGCCCACATTTCTGTATGTTTATTTTCACTAAAACCTTTGTGGATGATTTTATATAAATTTTTAAAGTATGTCAGGTGTGTATTTTTACCTAATTATATATACAATATATACAAATTGGTATATCTTCGCTTCTAATGCATGGATTTTAATTTTATGTATTCATTTCCCTGAAGCAAACAGAATTAAAGTTTTTCAAACATAGTTTCATGTGAAAAAATAATTTTGACTGGCTAATTTTTATTAACCATGGGGTCCTTTGATGGGTCGTCCAAATAATAACGTGGCTGGAAGTATTCCAGTAGAGTGGTAGGGTACCTCCTTATACGCAAATAAAGCTGCAGGTAAGAACGAATCACAGGATTCTGGTTTCTCCCTGTGCGAGCTTCCGTAAAATTGTAAGTAGAGTCCCGTTATATATCTTTCCACTTGTCTATTGGATTGTGGATGATAAAATGTGCGGACGAGTATATTTAAAAAAATACTAAACACTTCCTCCATCAGTTTCCCTCTGAACTGTGAACCATTTTCAGTTAATATCTGATAAGGGTATCCTAATCTTGTGATTATTGAGAGCAAAGCCTCTCCTAAATGTACT
Organism: Oreohelix idahoensis; assembly: GCA_024509875.1. Classification (NCBI taxonomy): domain Eukaryota; kingdom Metazoa; phylum Mollusca; class Gastropoda; order Stylommatophora; family Oreohelicidae; genus Oreohelix; species Oreohelix idahoensis. The sequence continues at coordinate 237,877 of JAMPIV010007364.1, read as the reverse complement.
CATACTGCTGAGGGTAGAGCAATCGCTTCCCCCACATAGTACATGTCTACCAGAGAAAGGATATATTTTTTCGGAAACTGACGAAAAGCGCATGCAGTCTGCTGACATGAAGAATTTAATGAAAAGTAAGCTGCGAAGTATGACACAGCCCATGGAATCAATAAAGGAAAATACCAGAGATGATTCCTACATAGCAGGGGCATACTGAGATGAGTAAAGTTTGTGTAAAAGTGTAATTCCTCCCTTTTTTCTTAGTTTTCTCAAAACTTCATTTTTCACACAAATGTGGGGACGTTGCCCATGATTTTTCAAAAACTATTAGTGATACAGCAGTAAATTTTGGGTCACATGCTGTACACGCAGTGCTCATAAAAATAAACTAAAATAAAGGATATATGTTAATACACTACAAAATTGTTAAGAAATAGCTAAGATACCCCCCTTAAAAATCGCAACTATTTTTCGATTGGTATGTTAAAATCCCAAAAAACTCAGATATCAAAGCAATCAAAATTATTTTAGTATAAAATCATTATCATATATTAACAAATGAAACAGCCAAATTTCATAACTCAAGTTTTACTCACATTTGAGATATCTTGGGCAACAAAATACCCCAAAAAAGCTAAAATTTGCCTTTTTTCCACTGTTTTTCCGCCATAGACTGCAAGTTTTTAGTATATACCTCAATGTTTTGTATTTTTTTCAGTCATTTTGCTTGTATAAATGACCAGATATAGCTATTAACTTATAATTCTGTGTTTTTCATTTTGGGGGTTTAACCTCCCCTTAAGGGTCCTACAGGCAGCGTGGTGCAACAAGACCATACCAAAGGATTGGGAGAGTGCCATCATAACACCAATTTTCAAAAAGGGTGACAATCGACAATGTGGAAACCATAGAGGCATATCCCTTCTCAGTCTCCCTGGTAAAATCTACTCTAGAATCCTGGAGCAGAGACTCCGACGCCTAGCTGAGCCACTATTGGATGAGGACCAGTGCGGATTCAGAGCAAACCGAAGTACTCAAGACCTAATCTTCACACTCAGACAGCTGAGTGAAAAGGCCCTTGAGTATAAGAGTGAGATCCATCTTTGCTTCATAGATCTGGAAAAGGCGTTTGACAGGGTCCCCTGGAGCAAACTTTGGGACTGTTTGGCAAGGAAGAACATTCCAGCACCTCTGATTCATGCTATACAGAGTTTCTACAAGTCTTGCAGGAATTATGTGAGGACAGCAAATCATAAGTCAGAAGAGTTCAAGACCACCACTGGTGTAAGACAAGGTGATATCCTGTCACCTTATCTTTTCATACTCCTCATGGACGATGTTATCAAGTCATGTAAGGAGAGAACAAGAAAGTATTCAGTGGGGTACTGGAAGATGAGACAGGTATAATTCAGAGCTGGCATTTGCTGATGATGTTGCCCTGATTGCTAAATCAGAGGCACATCTCCAATCCAACCTGCAAGTCTGGAAGGAAGAGCTGGAGAAGAGAGGGATGGTCATAAGTAGCTCTAAAACAAAATCCATAGTGATATCACGAGAAGAAAGAAGACATCAGATTAAGCTGGGAGAACAGGTCCTGGAGCAGGTCGACCACTTTAAATATCTCGGAGCTATTATAGACCAAAAGGGAGGCATCAAAGAAGAGTTGGCCACTGACAGACCTCCAGCCGATAGAATAGTATGGCGCTTTCTCTTACAAACCTCTACATCTCACGGTAGAAGAGGAACGAATAAGTAAGTAAGAAAAGATTGTGTAAACAAGGTATGCCATGTGTTAGCGTGTCTTCCCCACTTAGCTAGTAGCAGCAAGCCGAGGGAGAGGTCTTTATAATTTCTTTGATATTAATCTTTACTTTCTCTCTGTGTGATGTAAAGAAATCTTTGCTGTTCTTGCAGTTAGATCTCTGACCAAGAATCTGAAGTACCTCCATGTGGTGCATCCTGGAAACAGGCAACCTTAGAGTTGCCTGGCCAACACTTCAGGGAGTAGACTAACCACACCAGAGTGGCCCACTGTAGAAAACATGGTGAGAATCCAGTATTGCACACTAAGAAATGGGGAGAGTCACTTCAGCTCCATCGATTACATGGTTGGCAGCATTCATGAGGATCTCACAGTGATTGAATGGCATGAAAAGTGGCTCTGTACAGGAAGTAACAGTTCCTTGGGAGAGTCCAGAAACGGAAAACAGTTTTTTTAACCCCTTCTTCCAGCTTGAAACCAGATGTCAGGATTCTTTAAATATATGCCAGGCTATGATAGAATACCCGTGAAAGACATTGGAGCTATGACTCCATCTCAGCAAGTTTTGAAATGGCAAAAAAGCCGCAGGAAAATCCAAGATCTACGGTGTAGATTATGCCAAGGATTCTTACACGTGGCATAAGCTTTAAAAGAGTGATGAGCTCAACAGCCCTAGTTAAACAACAAGAAAGCTCTCTCTGAAACAGTTTTTGCTAAATATTCACCATATACATTACTACACATACAGCTAGTATGTAGATCATATGCTAGCTAAATAAAGTTGACGTGAGATAATGATAAATCCATTTGATTTCTTTTTGTCTGCTCTAGGAATGTGGTTGCCGGTGTGATTGCTGTGGCAATGGTACCTCGACATAGTAAGTTGTATATATAGTTTTATTATCACCCTCACTTGCTACGTGGTTTACTGTGTTGTTGTGACAATGATACCTTGATATAGTAGGTTGTATATATAGTTTGTTATCATCCTCACTTGCTACATGTCTCCTCACCTTAAACTTCTCCTCAGTCTTCTCTCCAACCTTCATAACTCCACAGCCTCCTCAGTTTCTCAATATTATCAGCTTCTCAGCCTCCTAAACTGCATCTCAAGCTTAGCTAAGCCTCAGTTTACTTACCATATCATAAAACTCAACAAAATTAATACACACCTTCTATTTCACACCTGCAACACGCATGCACAGACTCCCACACCTGTGCATGCATTCATCAATGATATATTTAAAAGGCTGTAAACAAAGACAGTATTGGTAACACCTGGTGTAATTATTGTATTATGGTCTGCATTGATTGACATTTGCATCATACTTTGTCAATAACAGAGAGCAACAGCTTGTTCACAGGGAGGAACAAATGGGAAAGTGGAGGGATTATGTCCCTTGGTATTTCATGCTGCAGACCCAAATAGAACAGTCCCAACTAAGATGGTTTGGCCATGTCTGCAGAATGGGAGAAGATCGGCTACCACGACAAGCATGGGAAACAAAGAGCCAGGGATCCAGACCTCCAGGACGACCCAGAGTCCGCTGGGAGGACAACATTAGACAATCTTTGAAGGACCGAGGACTAGAATGGAACCAGGCCAGGAAGAAGACAGCTGATAGAATGGTCTGGCGCTCTCTCTTCCAAACCTCTACACCTCACGGTAGAAGGGGAACGACTAAGTAAGTAAGTAAGTAAGGTATTTCATGCACACTCACGCACACATCTGTGGAAGGTTGATATTTATCAAGTTTGCTCAATCTAAGAGGCATTAACTCTTTAAGTATCAGGCAAAAATGTAGGTTTGGCAAGCAGGGATAGGAAGGGCTGCCCCAGTTGCAATAAACTAATATTTGCTATGTTCATAACTAGACATATTTTATGCTGTCATATGTGAAAATGGTAGATTACTACATAATAATTCTTTGGGTGGAAAAAAACGAACTTAATACTGCAATATACAAGGAGGTAAATGATAGTCCCATAGCATATTCCGCTGTAGTGGGATGAAGTGTTAGAGACTTTATCCAGCTTTATCAGGCGTGGTGAACCGTTTCCTTTCTTGTTACCTTTGCAGAGTCGGGTACCCATTCACGGCTGAACAAACTGGAGCATGACGTTTTTTGACCCTGAAACCTGATAACTTTGTCGCCGAAAGGCCATCGCTTTAACCGCTTAGCCAATCAAATGCTAACTTATCTAGGTCTCAGCTTTATGAGGTGGGGATGACCTGTTTACAACCTCAGTGAAAGCTTTGAAGGATGCACACAGAAAATTCCAAATTAATAAAGACACTTATACGTTTGATCACCGATGCGCATTTGAATAAAAGGAAGTGCTTTGTGCCTAAGATGGCATCATTTAGTTGTTAAAATTGTGAAATAATGCAATAAACAAAATAAAAACCAAAAAGCCGAAATATCATTTACTGAGCACAGCATAACGTGTGTCTGAACCATGATAACATTTACTGGGATAGTTAGAGGGTTAATAATATCAATTTGTTGAACGCTAAAATTGTGAAGTGGCAGTATTAATAGAACATCAAACCATGAACTACCTCAGTCAGCCTAATAATTAAAGTTATGAAATGTATTACCAGATCATCATGATGGCGATTACAGAGTTAAATGAATAATTTACCATTTTCATTCTCTCTCTTCTTTCTTCCTGTTTTTTGTTCACACAATTCTCTGTTTTTGTGTATAAGAGAATAAGTCTTCATACTGTGAAGCAGAATAGATCCACAGTGCATATCAAATATGCCATACAAGGAGAATAAGCTGTTTAACACATGAATGTAGTACAACATATCAGTCAGTTAGTTTAGCACAAGACTGCAGTACTTCACTTATACAGTACAGCAGTCAAGCACAAGACTACAGTACAGCATATCAGTCAAGCAGTTTAGCACAAGATTACAGTACTTCACTTTAAACAGTACAACACATCAGTCAAATAGTTAAGCACAAGACTACAATACTTCACATATACAGTACAATACAAGACTACAGTACTTCACTTATACAGTACAACAGACTATAGTACTTCACTTATACAGTACAACACAAGAGTACAGTATTTCACTTATACAGTACAACACAAGACTACAGTACTTCCTTATACAGTACAACACAAGACTACAGTACTTCACTTATACAGTACAACACAAGACTACAGTACTTCACTTATTGTTATTGTTGATCAGAATCGACCTCATTGCACTCCGGGCAAACCCATAGGTGCTCAGTCTCCCTCATCAAATGTCGAAGAGTATGAATACTAATTGTACCTGTAGCACTCTGGTTGTACATACGACAGATGCATCCTCTCTCACGTCCATCTCTGCTAGTCCCACGTTGATGCCAAACTCCAACAGTCTCAGCCTTGTTGATTCAACCATTGCAGTGTCATTATCTAGCAGGTGATCATTAATTGCCCTTAGTATCTCTCCCTTATCTATGTCCAGTGTCCCCACTATGGGTGCTCTCGAGGCCAATCTGTCAGCTCTCTCATTGCCACATACCACTTCATGACCAGGACAGTAGATCCACACCTGTTCTTGAAGACTTGAGGATTCTATTGATGTTTTCCATTCCTGCCGCAGCCATCCGTTCTGAACTTTCCGAAGCATGGCTTGAGAATCTGACAATATAACTGCCCTGGTTGATGGAGTTTCAGACAGCCACCTCAGTGCTGCAGTAACTGCCTCTACCTCCTTTCTCATGCTGGAGGTTGTTGTCATGTAGGCTCCACTCTGTTCAGCAACAACCCTGCCCTTTATTCTCGCAGAGAAGCCCCATCCTGATTTCTCACCATGCACTGCAGACCCATCGGTGTACACAATGGCATCATCATCCTCAGCATGATCACTTATCAGCTGATTAATCTCCAGCTCTGCTTTTCTGTTGCCCCAAGATCTGCACTCTCTGCCAAGGTTAATGATGACCTGCTGGTAGTTTATCCAGTTCTCTCCTAACTTACTCCACTCTTCCCCTTTGGATGTATTTTCAACCCTGGTCACCCGACCAATCGTAGCCTCTGCCTATGCTATCCATGACATCCCCCTCTTTATTCTTGCTCCTTTGATGTCAGCTACGTTCTCATGTAGGGGGTCTCTTTTGCCGGTGGTTACCCGCATATAGGCTTTTGCCTGGGCCATCACTTATCTGGATCTAATCGACTGCAATCCAAGCATGTATCTCATTGTCACAATGGGGGTATCATATGTACAGCCCAAAACTAGTCGCATCCCTTCATTTTGAATGCGTTCCAGTCATTCACATTGTAACACTGACAGCATAAGTATTCCTAGCCCATACTCGATTACTGAAATCATGAGCTGATGATACAGGAGAAACAGTAGTCTCTGTTCCAAGCACGCAGCAGCCATTGTTTTTAAGGCTGCCAGTCCTCGCTTGCACTTCTGTATGATCAGTTCGACATGATACTTGAACGATAGCCCATGATCAAACGTTACTCCCAGATACTTCAGCTTGTCTTGCCTTTCAATGTTCTGCCCATTGAAAGTGATGTCTGGAAGGTCTGCTTTCACTATGGAGTTGTTCAAAGAGCACCACATCACACCTGCCTTGTAGGGACTGACCTTTGATCCGCTTTCCTCACACCATTTAGAAACTGCCTGTAGTGTCTCTTGAATGCCTTAGACAATTTCCTGTCTTCTGAGCCAGTTCTGTACATGAGTATGTCATCTGCAAAAGTTAATGTTTGTCCCAGTCCTGATGGTTGAAAAGTTGCTACTTTTGCTGTGTAGATGTTAAACAGCAACTGGTGATAGTGGAGAACCCTGGGGTAGTCCCGGGCAAATGCGCATTGGTTCCGATGTCCATGTTCCCAAGCGAAATGCAACTGATCTCTCCATTAGGGCAGCTGCTATCCACCTTGTTATCCAAGGGTTTACACCACATGCCATTATACAGTCTATTAGGGTTGCAAAGTCCACACTGTTATAAGTACTTCACTTATCTAGTAGAACTCAAGACTACAGTACTTCACTTATACAGTTCAGCACGTCAATCAAGTTGGTAAGACTACACTTATAATAGGCCATATCTGTGAGATGGGGTGATCAGTTCTGTACAGTTACAACACATCAGTCAACATGACTGCTGTACAATACATCAGTCAAGTAGTTTAGCCCAAGACTACAGTTACAAATTATCAGTTAATGGGTTTAGCACGAGACTACAGTACTTCACATCAGTCAGGCAGTTTAGCATATGACTGCAGTGTCACATCACTCAAGTAATTTAGCACATGACTGCAGTGTGTCACACATATGAAGCTCTTATTTGAGTGTTGTGTTTTTGTTTTTCCATCACAGTTTAGATCTTCAACAGCAGATTGCAGAACTGCACAGTCAGCTTCATCACAGCAGTGCTCACATCACAAACACTGAACATGAGCTCATGAGCCACAGTACATCACATCAGTCAGGCAGTTTAGCATATGACTACAGTGTCACATCACTCAAGTAATTTAGCTCACATCATTCAAGTAATTTAGCACATGACTGCAGTGTGTCACATCACTCAAGTAATTTAGCTCACATCACTCACGTAATTTAGCTCACATCACTCAAGTAATTTAGCTCACAACAGTCAAGTAATTTAGCACATGACTCCAGTGTGTCACACATATGAAGCTCTTATTTTAGTGTTGTGTTTTTGTTCTTCCATCACAGTTTAGATCTTCAACAGCAGATTGCAGAACTGCACAGTCAGCTTCATCGCAGCGGTGCTCACATCACAAACATTGAACATGAGCTCATGGGCAACAGGCAGACTATGGACCTTGAACTCTTGAAGGCTAGAGAAGAACTGGCCAGGCTAAGAGATCGATATGACAGGTAAAGGAGATTGAATGAATGAACTTTATTTTAACCTTTAGCACGCTGCATTCTTTTCCCAAAAACTTGCTCTGCAGCTGCATTCTTTTTCACAACCTCCCATTTTTATAGTGGGCAACTTGTAATGTCTATAGTTTTTGTGTTTCATGGTCAATTGCTATCATTTTTGGAATTTATATAAATAAATGAATGGTGAATCTGATGATATAAAATTTGTTTGTGTACATGTTAGATGTGATAGGAAGAGAGGAAAGGAAAGATGAAAAAAAAAAAAAAAAATTTAAATAATAAAAAAATTTTTTTTTTTAATTTTAAAATTTAAAAAAAATTTAAATAAAATAACCAGCAAACGAAGGGTCCATATCCCTTGCATCTCAATGAAAGTCATTTGACCAATAGACCAATACAAATCAAATGACGATCTTTTCGTTACACCCATCATCAGTAGCAAAGCAACAAACGCCCTCGTCAGCAGTGACATTCGGCCGTAATCCTAAACCTTTCCGATATTCCTAATCCTAACCCCTAAAATTATACATACTAGCAATGCCATTCTACTTTCGTTTCCATCTCAGCCATCAAACATATTCTGAGAACCGATATCAGCGCTTATGAAGACAAAAATCTCATCCCCACCGCATGGCGTCAGAATCCTATAAAATTAGAGCGAAAATGGCCATGTGTTCGATGCCGATTCATTTCGATTAAAAAAATTCACAGAAAATAAACGCGGATGCACCCATTACTAAAGAAGATCGGAAACGGAAGCTAACTCTCTCTCAGATAAGTTTAAAACTTAACATCCGGGGGTGAAGTCACGTGTACACACATTCTAATGCTAAAAAACGTTGCACGCTGCAGTCGAGATATGTCGACAACAGCAGGGAGAGCATAGGTTACCTTCATCGACATATGTCGACCGCAGCGTGCTAAAGGTTAAAAAGGTTGCCTTTTGTCTTAACTTTCTTTCTTTATCCTGGCACTCACTGTGGGCAAACTGTAAGCAGTTAGTTTGTACATTTTGCATGCATCAGCAGTACTAAAAAAGATAAACATATTATTTTATATATCAGTACCTTTGGGAAAAAAGATCTTACACACTTCTGTAGCAGAATAATGTATTAGAGCATTTTTTAAAAAGAAAATGAAAAAAGTAATCTGCTCATTCTTGTATACATCTAACATTTTTTACAAATTATCATCTTATGTATGTCTAAAGTGGAATAATGTGTTGTTACATTATATTATTATTACCTTACATATGTCCAAAGTAAGAAAAATAGATTTTACAGGCTTACAGTGAGAACAGATTGTAATGGCTTGTAAATAGAAGAGACTTTACAGGCTTACATTGAGAAGAGATTTTATGGGCTTTAAGTGAGAAGAGATTGTAATGGCTGGTACTGAAAAAAGATTTTAGATTTTAGACTTTCAGTAAAAAGAGATTGTAATGGCTTATAAATAGAAGAGATTTTACAGGCTTACAGTGAGAAGAGATTTTACTGGCTTACAATGAGAAAAGATTTTATAGGCTTACAGTGAGAAGAGATTTTACAGGCTTACAGTGAGAAAAGATATTAGATTTTACAGACTTACAGTGAGAAGAGATTTTACAGACGTACAGTGAGAAGAGAATTTACAGACTTACAGTGAGAAGAGATTTTACAGGCTTACATTGAGAAAAGATTTTAGATTTTATAGACTTTCAGTAAAAAGATATTGTAATGGCTTATAAAAAGAAGAGATTTTACAGGCTTACAGTGAGAAGAGATTTTACAGGCTTACAGTGAGAAGGGATGTTACAGGCTTACAGTGAGAAAAGATATTAGATTTTACAGACTTAAGTGAGAAGAAATTTTACAGACTTATAGTGAGAAAAGATATTAGATTTTACAGACTTAAATGAGAAGAGATTTTACAGACTTACAGTGAGAAGATATTGTAATGGCTTGTAAATATAAGAGATTTTACAGACGTACAGTGAGAAGTGAATTTACAGACTTTCAGTGAGAAGAGATTTTACAGGCTTACAGTGTGAAGAGGTTTTACAGGATTACAGAGACAAATGATTTTACAGACTTACAGTGAGAAGAGATTTTACAGACTTACAGTAAAAAGAGATTTTACAGACTTACAGGCGGTTTGGTAGCAGATCGCTTTGTGTGGATTTTTAACAATGGTATAAGCGCCGTACCGTTCAGAAAGCAATGGCAAACTACTGAATGAAAAAATTACCTAGAAAAATCACAAACAGCCAATAAAAGCTGGGGTTGATTGCCACGTCCTGTAAAGGATAAGCAACTAACTAACAGTAAAAAGAGATTTTACAGACTTACAGTGAGAAGAGATTTTACCAGCTCACAGTGAGAAGAGGATTTACCGGCTTACAGTGAGAAGAGATTGTCATGGATTACATTGAGATAAAGAGATTTTACAGGCTTACATTCAGAATAAATTGTAAAGGCTTACATTCAGGAGTGGAGACTTTACATACTTAATCAGGATATTAACAAAGATTATTAGACTTACACTGTTTCCAACTTGCGTGGAAACATCCATATTTGTGGAGAGACATAATGGTGCTAGTTGAGGATTTGTAGTATGTCTTTAGTGAAAGAATCTAAACATATTTGCCAAATTTTGTGACATTTTAATCTCTCCCATACTTTTGTTTTTTTCTTTAAGGTTGCTGGAAAGTCACAAAAAGATGCAGAAGATTAATCATGACTTGGAAGATAAGTTGTTAAGAATGGTAAGTGGCTGAGTAGGTCGATGTAATCAGGTGCTCTCATCATGACCACTCAGCTCTTTATGGAGTATAGGCCTTCAACTAATCCATGCCAAACCTTCTTGTCTTGTACCATCTGTTCAGTGTCTTCTTTGTCCCTTGTAAACTTCTCCAGATCTCATATTCATATGTTTTTTGGGTTTGCCATTTTTCTCATACCCTGAGGGTTGCTCAACATCTTTCCTTGTAATGCCATATCCTGGTTACCTCAGTCTGTAACTTATCCAATCCCAATGTCTTTTCCTGAAATGCCATATAGTTCTCATGTGTATTTTGGCAGCAACATACATTTGAAGCTTGCACATCTATATTTTATTGATAAAAGCCCTGGTCATCACAAGGAACTGATAGACTAAGAAGGAATAAAAGAAGGTGTTCTTACAATGATACTGTTAGTGGCAACAGTTGCCAGGTTTGTGTAGGTCATTTCTACAGAGAAGAGTTAGGGATAGTCAAGATGAGTCTCATGAAACTATGTATTAAAATCGAATCCCTCACTATTGTCCAGTTATAAAAGCAATATGGTTATTATTCCAATGCTACTTGATAAACATTTCTGGTTTTGCCATCTGAGGTGAAATTGAATAAATTTCTTGGACCAGTCAACGTTTAGTTATATGTGCGAAAAGCATGGATTTTCTAAGTTAATGCCTGCCACTTTAAGTTCCTGTCCTTGAACCTTACTTATAGCCACTGCACGTGTGAGTTGTACAGCATATATGACCAATGTAGTTTCTAGAGAGACAGTGAAAAAATATTACTACTCTTCCCATAGACGTGTTGTAAAAGATTATTATTAATGCATGTCTATCCTGTTATCCAAAATTCTTAGGGACAGCTTTGTATTAGAAACCAATTTTTTGGGTTTTCGGAGGTGTTGCCCAAATTGTGATTGAAAAGCCTCCCAAATCACCCAAAATAGCCTAAGTCACCCAAATTGTGTTCAAAAAGTAGCCCAGAGTCACCTGAAATAGAATTCACCCAAATTGTGATTAAACAATATCCGAAAGAAACTTGATTTTCAGAATATTTTGGTTCTTGGGTGTTCTGATACAAGGATATAGGCCTGTATGTGGTTGTACGTGAGTCTGACAGCCGCATAACAAAAATTCTAAAGAAACTGCCTGCAAGAGTGCTTGCTGTGATGCAGGCTTCCTGCCAAGGGGCCAGCTGTAGTCATGATCACATGCTCCATAGGGAACATAAAAAAGGAGATGTTTCCGTCAGGAATAAATATATGTTTGACTGACATAATACAGGTGATGCTGCTTCGCTACTTATGTGTAATTAAGACGTTTCTTAATTCTTAGTTTTCTTGTGCACTTTAAGAACATTCGATCAATCAATACCCTTAAGCTCCCCAAGGAGCTTAGGCCTTCAACAAACACATGCCAAGTGTTCCTGTCACGTGCCATCATCTCAAGTTCTTTCCACATCATGCTAATCATTTTCACTTCTGTTTCCAGCTCTCTTCTCCATGTGCTTCTTGGTCTACCTCTGCCTCTCTTTCCCTGGGGGTTCCAGAACAAGGACTGCCTTGTAATGCTATCATCTGGTTCCTCAATGTGTGTCCTATCCATCGCCAGCGTCTTCTCATCTCTTGTTCCACTTGCACTTGTCTGCTTCTTGTCATCAGTGACAACTTTTGAAGACTGATTTATATAATAATTATATACTGTTATGAGCGTCCAACTGACAGAGTGGTTAGAGCGCTGGTCTGTCGTGGCAAAGGTGCCGGGTTTGAATCATGGTACTGACACACTCCAGTCTACCCATCTGTAAATGGGTACTTGACTCTTTGAGTTAGGGAAGGAAAAGGCATTGAGGAACGGAACTAGTCACCCCACCTTTTGATGCTGGACCCAGTATGGTGAAGTCTCTAACACTTCACTTCCCTATGGCAGTATCTGCTATGAGACTGCCTTGACCTTTTTTACTGTTATATATTACAACTTTCAGGTCGGACAGTTTGAGTCAGAGAAAGTTGCGTTGCAGCAGGAGCTGTCAACCATGACAAACAAGTTGGTGGATGCCAGGGTTCTTATCAACCAGCTGGATGAGGAAAGTGTGAGTCTGTCAGATAGCAAGTTTTTCTTGTTTTTATCTTGTTACTGAGTCTGTCAGAAGCAAGTTTTTCTTGTTAGTGAGTCTGTCATAGCAAGTTTTTCTTGTTAGTGAGTCTGTCAGATAGCAAGTTTTTCTTGTTAGTGAATCTGTCAGATAGCAAGTTTTTCGTGTTAGTGAGTCTGTCAAATGTCAAGTTTTACTTGTTAGTGAGTCTGTCAGATGTCATGCTTTTCTTATTCTGTTAAAATAAGTTGTTTAAAAAATGAAGATTATGTAACATAATTGCTTTAAAAAAGATGAAGATTCTATTATAAATTATTACATCTACAGAACATTCTTTTACGCAATTTAAGCAGTGAAGATTCTGTAACATAAATTGTTATACATAGTGAAGATTTTGTCACGAAATGTGATACTTGTCTGTATACTTTTATCTCAACACTCGAAAACCGAAATATTCTGAAAATCAAAGGTTTCTAAGGGCGACTTTGGGCTACTTTTCAGTCACAAGTGGCAAACTTTGGGCGATTTTAAAACACATTTTGGGGATGCTTTGGGTGACTTTTTGAACGTCATTTGGGCGACATCTGGAAACTGAAAAAATCCAGTTTCTGGCACAAAGCTGTCCCTGAGCATTTTGGATAAAAGGATACAGACTTGTATAAGCAGTGAAGATTCTGTTAACATAAATTGTTATACATAGTGAAGATTCTGTTAACATAAATTGTTACACATAGTAAAGATGCTGTTAACATAAATTGTTATACATAGTGAAGATTCTGTTAACATAAATTGTTATACATAGTGAAGATTCTGTTAACATAAATTGTTATACATAGTGAAGATTCTGTTAACATAAATTGTTACACATAGTAAAGATTCTGTTAACATAAATTGTTATACATAGTGAAGATTCTGTTAACATAAATTGTTATACATAGTGAAGATTCTGTTAACATAAATTGTTATACATAGTGAAGATTCTGTTAACATAAATTGTTACAAAAAGTGTAATGTGTGTGTTGTGTAATGGCTATCAAGGAGTGTAATATGTGTGTTGCAGTTGGGTTTAGGCTTGGTGAATATGTCTTCACTCGTGCTGATATTTAAGCAAATGTCGTAGGCTGGGTAGACGAATGGTTAGCATCATACTTTTAGCCTGAACACAGCCACACACTATTTTTAGCTCGTACAACAGTGTTAATGAAATCAATGAGTTGGTGAAGACTGGTCCACATCCAAATTTATTGACAGTAGCTCCAACAATAATCCAGCATAATAATATCATGTAGATTGCATTCATTAAGGTCCAATATCTGTCCATCATAGTAAACAACATAGGAGGCATACAGTTCATAGAATCTCAATTCTAGCCGTAAAAAGACTAGCCATCATGTTCGGATACGACGTGAACGAAGTATGGCGGCAAAAATATATGTGCTGACGATTGAATACAATTACCTCAAAAATAGTCACAATACTTCAATGGTGAAGCTGTAACTTGACGGCCCATAAATAACATCTTAGTAAATCGTGGCGACCAATCTCATTAAAAGCCACTGGAAGAATATCGAATAAAGTATCCACAACGGGAGCATAAAAATGGCACGTCTTGTTAGGTTGATCGACATTGGGAAAAGGCGCAGGAAACCGACCTTTGGGCTGCGCATGAGCAGACGTTACATACGTCACATAATATATATATATAGCTAATGCAGACAGCTGTATTTCAGCAAAGGATTGACATACGCCTGTGCGCAAAAGCCTTACACAACAGTGTGTAACATGAATTGTTTACTGTTGTGAAGATTCTGTCACAAAAAATTATATAAACAGTGAAGATTATGAAACATTGTTTTTAAATAGGTGAAGATTTTATTAACATAAAATGTTTAAAAAAATGAAGATTATGTAACATAAATTGTTGCATGTAGACAACATTCTTTCACAGAATTTAAGCAGTGAAGATTCTGTAACATACGCTGTTATACATAGTGAAGATTTTGTCGAGAAATATGATATAAGCAGTAAAGATTATGTAACATTAATTGTTTGCTGTAGTGAAGATTCTGTCACAATATATATATATATATATATATATATATATATATATATATATATATATATATATATATATATATATATATATATATATATATATATATATATATAAGCAGTGAAGATTATTTAACAAAATATTATGACCATTTAATATTTTTCTAATGTTTATTTTAGTTTACAAATCTGGAATATTTCTTTGTGCAGGAGAGGTACAGAATGGATTGTAACACAGCTGTCCAACTTCTGCAGTGCAAACCGTCAAACTTTGTGGCGCACAAACTGAACACGGTTAGTCTAAAACAAAACATTCCTGCCAGATATCATTAAGATTAATCACAGAGACTTTGAGCGGATGGCATGAATTTCTTGAAGGCCTATACTCCTTGGGCCCCGTGTAATTCCTGTGGGTCTCTGAAGAGACAATGAAAGAATATGTCTACTGCTCTCCGGCATGTCGTACAAGGTGACTTATATGAGGTTGTGCATGAGGGCTGGCCACCTCATCATGCAAAACAAATTGTCACAGAAACCAGAAACAAATTGTCCCAGAAACCATTGCTGCAAGAATTGTCTGCTTGGTGCAGACGTGTTGCAGTGGTGGGCTCCATGTTCCAAAAGGAGCACAAAGGAACATGATGATGGTGATGATATACTCCCTGGGCAATGGAGTGGTCAAGAATGAATGAATATGTACTAACAGTATTAAACTAAGAGAGTCAACAATGTCAACTTATTATTAACTTATAAATCAGTTCTCTAATTGTAGGGAAATAAAATCTGAAAAATTTAGATAAATCAACAAAAATAAAAATAACGTAATGGAACTAAATATTTTGTCTTAGCTGAAGTCTCCTCCCTTGTATCTTCACATGGCCATGATAAGTGTCTTCCCATGATCTCGAGAGCTATGCTGGTGGTAGCACAGCTGCCAGCATGGTCTCCCAAGCTGGACATGTGGAAGAGTAGGGATCAGACAATGCGAGACACAAACCTGCTGCCGTTAGGGCAGGCTGGCGACAGCCAAAGTTTCAGGAAGGTGGCCCGACAGAAATGACTGTTGAAATTAGATGCTCTTGGCCACAGGTGTAACAAAACTTTGCAGTGCAATTCACTGGCTGATACTAGCCGCCATTAAAAACGCATCGCATTAGTTTATGAACCGCAACTCGTTGTGCTAAATTTAAAATACATGAAACCACTGATTTTACATTTTTGATCCATTTACTAACCCAAATTTGCTGTATTATTAAACATGAGACAATTCAGAACCGGCTCCTAAGCAGTTGTCAACCCTAGGTGTAAAAACAAAAGTAGCACTCACTGTCATTCTGTCACAGCCATCATTAATACCGTATATGACCCCCTACAGCATCAATACAGGCTTGGCATCGGCGTCTCATGCTATTGCAGAGTGTCTCGAAAAATGTTTGGGGTATGGCGTTCCATTCTGCAATGAGTGCTCGCTCGAGATCATTCACATTGTTGATGTCATACTGGCGGACCCTTCTGTTCAGTTCATCCCATGCGTGTTCAATCGGATTCATGTCAGGAGAGTTTGCAGGCCAATCCAGTACAAGATTTCTCCTATCAGCAAAGGAGACATTAAACCGGCTTTCATCGGAGAACATTGTTGATCTCCATCCCGCCCTTGGACGACGAATATTAAGGATAGGACCGATGTTGGGACGTCTGTTTTGCAAGCCAGCGGCGCGAAGTCTCCGTCGCACAGTGTTTGCCCTGACAAGTCTCCGAGTGCCAGGTGTATGAGCTGCTGTCTGAGTTGCTGTTTGGAAGCGATTGCGCAGATGTAACAATAGAATTTGGCGATCTTGAGCTAGTGTTGTTACACGAGGTTGACCAAGCCTGGGACGGTCATTGGTGGTACCTGTCGCCCGAAATCGCTGGTTCAGCCTCACTATAGTGGACTGGTCACAATTGAAATGTCTGGCAACTTCTCTGGTCGCCATTTCACTGCCGAGCATACCAACAGCTTGCCATCGCTCTTGTGACGATAGTCGAGGCATGACAAAAACATTAACAGACTTTCTTTCGATGAAAACAGATGATGGCGTTTTACTCGCTGAAACTTGACTAATGCGTGTGCCAAATTTCAATGTGATTCGACTTTTAATAAAGCCAGAATTATCAAAAACCTTGTTTTGCACGTGAAGCACGCAAAATTTGAAGTAAACATCACATCGACAGTAAAGTGGGAATACATGAACTTCATCACTTGCACACTTTCGGGGTTTGAAAATCGCTCACTTGCATAAACATTTCAACAGTGAAAACATGTCACGATTTCGATGCGTTTTTAATGTCGGCTAGTATATATAAAAGAGCGTCTGACTGGCTAAGCGCTTTCCTCTCACAGCACAGTTTCTGGGATCGAAACCTAATAGTGTCACACGTAGGTCCACCCAGCTATAACCAGGTACCTGACTCTGCTCTTGAGCTAGGGAAGGCAAAGGCAACAAGGAAGGGAATGGGTCACTCTGCCTCATTAATAAAATCTGAACCAGGTTTGGTGAAGTCTCTGATCCCCTATGGCACTATCTGCTGTGGGACTACCTTTATCTTCATATAAACAAACAATAGACACTATATACAGTATATTAATTCTCTGCGTAGTTCCTGGGAGGGGTGGGTCATCGAGAAAGAATAGTACTACTGTTCCCTTAGGTATAACATCAGAAGTGAGTAAAATGAAGTTGAGCATGATGCTGGCAATCTAATCACACAAAACAAATTGCTACATGATCCACTGCTACAAGAGCACATCAATGTTTCAGTGCAGGCTTCCTGCCGTGGTGACCCCAAAAGAAGCTATAGTGATGATGAATGATATATATTAATTATTCCTTTCAAGGGTTGAACAGATTAATGATATATATTAATTATACCTTTTAAGGGTTGAACGGATTAACAATATATATTAATTATACCTTTCAGGGGTTGACCAGGCTATTTATCTCCATTAATCAAAAGAAAAACTCTAGAATCCTTAATTCACATGTCAAGTCAGTCCTATTGTACGGTTCTGAAACATGGATAACAACAAAAACAATAACCAGGTAGTCCATAAATGGGTGCTTGCGTAGAAGTGAAGGATTGAGACGGTATGACAAGGTCACCAATGTGGCACTGATGACAAGAACCAGATCAGCACCAGTAGAACATAAGATTAGATGGCACTGATGACAATAACCAGACAAGTGCTAGTAGAACATGAGACTAGATGGCACTGATGACAAGAACCAGACAAGTGCCAGTATAACATGAGATTAGATGGCACTGATGACAAGAACCAGACAAGTGCCAGTAGAACATGAGACTAGATGGCACTGATGACAAGAACCAGACAAGTGCCAGTAGAACATGAGATTAGATGGCACTGATGATGGATAGGATGAGCAGTGAGAAAACCTGTTGATAGCATTACAAGGCAGTTCTTATTCTAGAATCCCCAAGGTAAGGGAGGTAGAAAGAAACGAAGAAACTCTTAGAGAAGAGAACTGGAGATGATCATGAAAGTGATCCAGTAGGCATGGTAGGACCCTAAGAGGACAGCACATGACAGGAAAACTTGGCATGAATTAGTTGGATGGCTATAATCCTTCAAGAGCTGAAGGCTAGTCAATAAATTGTTTAAAAAGCTGAAAAGAATTCACTGTGATAACACGTTTTTGACATTTTTGCTCCACTGACTTAATCTTCGTTGTACACTCTCAGACGTCTGCTTGAATATTTTCAAAGAAGGCAGTGGTAAACTTGAGGCTATCTGCATCTCCAGGAGTGGTACTGGTGAAGGCTATATGTGCTTTCTCTCCATCTGTTGGGCATCTTTGAAGCAGATGTTCAGCAGCCATTTTGTCTGTGCCACAGTTACATTCATCGGTAGTTCCTACCTTTAGCTTGTTGAATAGATGGTATCCCAATCTGTTGTGGCCCATGCAGAGTCTGAAGATTATCACTTGTTCTTTTCTGCTGAGCTGGTTAAATGCATCATTTTGTGTGTGGCCAGGATGCTCTGCATCCCATTTGCTCCTGGATCTGATAAAATTCTTTGCCTCTTCAATAATTATTCTTGTTTCAGGTTGAGGAAGTTTTCCACCTTCCTTTGCCAATCTGTCAGCCTCTTTGCCAGTCTGTCAGCCTCTTTGCCAGTCTGTCAGCCTCTTTGCCAGTCTGTCAGCCTCTTTGCCAGTCTGTCAGCCTCTTTGCCAGTCTGTCAGCCTCTTTGCCAGTCTGCCAGCCTCTTCATTGCTTGGGATGCTACAATGAGATGGGATCCATTGGAAAATGATGATGTGTTGTTAACAATCTAAATTTTAGAATTATTTTTTTTTAGGCAAAAATAAAAAACAACTTACTAATTTCTAATTTCTTTGTCAACAACCACCATTATGTTGTCAAAAAAAGAATAAATATACTTTGTAATCTTTTTATTTCCTAGCTGATGAAGGGTAAAACCCGAAACGTCCCTTGTTTCCTGTGCAGTGTATATTTGTAAAACTGATTCAATACCGTTTTATTTGTTTATATATATTTATTTCCTAGCTGCCAGTTGATCTCCAAGAGAGAGTAAAACAACATATGACACGTGAACAGCTCCTAGCGACAGACAATGGTTCCTCGGTGCAGCAAGAAGAGCAGAAATTGATTCGTGTCCCCATAGCTACCTTCCCTCCCACCGCCATGGTGTTCTCATTGAACCAGAATATTAACAAACAGCCAGAACAGCAGACACAAAATGAACTGGGCTCTGTTCCAATGTCTCTCATCGCACGTGTGCTGACCCAGTCAGAATCTCGTCGTGTGTATCCCCGCATGTTCCTATGCATGGTGTGTAAAAGAGATGTCTTCCATGAGGACAAAGGCTGCCAGGTTGACCTGCTGACCCGTTCAACCAGGACTGTGGAGATTACAACAAGGAGGAGCAAGGAGAGAAACCAGAGTTTTGTCCATAATGCCAGCCCTAAAGGAAACTTCACCAGCATCAGCTTAAGTGCTAGCAGTGTTCATGAGTCAGGTACTAATGGGGCTGGTTACAGAGACCGTTTCGGAAGCATGAGCTCAGAGGCTGAAATGTGATTAATATACCATAAAGTAATGTGCTGTTTGTACTATGAAGAGATGTGGTCTGCAGTCCTAGATCAGTCTGTTTTAATACTAATAGTGTAACATACATTGAGACTCGTTTTTCAAATTGTTGTGAATGCTGTTCATCTAGTTTTAATATGTTTAATTTTTGTTCAAAGTTAGAAAACTAATGTAAGTATATTGATGGGGGGGGGGGGGGGGGGGGGGTGTCTGGCTCAGAAGTGGGAAGGTACATAGGACAGATCTCTCTTTTTCTCTCTCTCCGACTCTATCTGTCATTTTCTCTTATCTCTCTCTTTATCTCTCTCTCTCTCTCTCTCTCTATATATATATATATATATATATATATATATATATATATATATATGGAGAGAGAGAAAGATAAAGAGAGAGATAAGGGAAAAATATATATACCCTTCAAAAGAAGTTAAGGACCAGTAGGTGAAAATGACCCAAAAATAATAAAAAATATAAAAATTATATTTCATAAGCAATTAATCTAACATTGATTTTTCTCGAACAACAAACATTCAACACGTGTTGCGTGGGCCACCAGCATACCGTGTGGCTAGTGTTCAGCTCAGCATGCACGCTGAAAAAATGCTGCTGAGACACCAAAATGTGGGTGTTTTTAATGATGTCTGAGCATGAAAAAAAACCTGCTATTCCAAAAATGCGTGATGCATGTGGGAGACTATAGTGTTGGTCTTGAGCTGTACTCACAAAATTGTCTTTATAAGCAACACAAGTGCCGCATAACCATTGCACAACAATATGCCTCAACGACGAAAGCTGAGTGTTGTGGATAAAGGAAGAGCCAATGCGTGGTTGCAGGAAGGTCTTACTGTCCGAAATGTCGCTCAAAGGCTTGCATGAAAATAGTGTTGATTGTCACTGATAAGCTTGTCATGTTATATTTTGAAGTGCTGTGTTTTTATTGTTCATTTTCATTTCACTTTGCACCCTTAATAAAAATGGTCCTTAACTTCTTTTGAAGGGTATATATACACACACATACACAGCGTGTCTGGCAGAATCACTCCCAATAACAAATGTCAATATTTCCTCATGCATGTAAGTTAGAATTATTTTTTTTTTTGGTTACCTCATATAGAAACCATCACATTTTTAGGAGCAGTGAGATAATTGATAAATTGTCTGATAATGTGCAGATAACGCATACATAATGCTCAGCCACGGAATGTGATGATGCGTGTAGTGAAAATGGCGGAGTTCACGGTGCAGCAGAAAGTGCAATGCTGTTATTGGCTTGTGGAATTAAAGTTTCCCATTGTTGTGCAAAGGAGATTCAGGCAGGAATATGGACAGAAACCTCCAGACCGCCATACCATAGTGAAATGGCACAAGCAACTGTTGGAAACAGGTTCTTTGTTGAGAAAGAAGGGAAGCGGCAATGAAGCGTTGTCTTCAGATAGAGTTGAAGCAGTTAGCGAAGCTTTTCAACATACCCCGCGGAAATCCATTCGACGGGCAAGTGGAGAATTGGGTATTCCAAAATCTACTGTTTACGACATTGTGCACAAAAGATTGCAGCTTAGAGCCTACAACATCCAGCTAGTGCAGAAGTTACAGCCAAATGATAAACCCAGACGGGCCGAGTTCGCAAATGCAATCCTATGTCACCTCGATGATGATAATGAATTTCTCAATCGTGTGGTATTCTCCGATGAAGCGACCTTTCACACTTGTGGCAAAGTTCACCGGCATAATTGTAGGATATGGGGAAATGAAAACCCACATGTCGTAATGGAGCATGAGCGAGACAGCCCTAAACTTATCGTGTGGTGTGCCTTAACCTCGAATTATGTGATCGGGCCATTTTTCTTCGCCGAAGCCACAGTCAGAGGAGCAACATACCTAAACATGCTGCAAAATTTTGTAGTTCCTAGGATACCAGAAGGATTCATATTCCAGCAAGATGGAGCACCTCCACACTATGCCAATGAAGTAAGAAACTACCTTCATCAACAATTTCCAGACAGATGGATTGGAAGATTAGGTCCCATTGATTGGCCACCAAGGTCACCAGATTTGACCCCCTTAGATTTCTTTCTATGGGGATACGTAAAAAGCTTTGTCTATCAACTCCGGTGCAGGGACTGGATAATCTTCGGCAGCGAATAATTGATGCTTGTGCATCCGTCACACCTCAGATGCTGCAAAACACGGGGAGAGAGATAGAATACCGCCTTGACATTCTTTGAGCCAAATAAAGGTGCTCATGTGGAGATCTACTGAAACTTGGTGGAGATCTACTGAAACTTGGTGAGTTGCTACTGAAACTTAATGAGTTTGCCTAACAGAAAATCAAAATCCGGTCGGTCTGCTATTATTAGTATAAGAAATATTGACATTTGTTATTGGTAGTGATTCTGCCGGACACACTCTCTGTGTGTGTGCGTGCGTGCGTGCGTGCGCGCGCGCGCATGCATGTTTGTTTTGCTCTATTTCTCTGCTTCCTATAGAATATAAGGACTTGAGTTAAGTCATTCCAAGCTACCCTCTCATGCACCAAGTCTTCCATGTCTTCTCTGCCCTTCTTATGTCTGTTGTCAATTTGTTTGTCTCTGTATCTTTGCTGATCTCAATTTCTTTTACCGGGGGTTGCCAGAACAAGAACTGCTTGTAATGCTGTAGATAATTTCCTCAGT
Organism: Oreohelix idahoensis; assembly: GCA_024509875.1. Taxonomy (NCBI): domain Eukaryota; kingdom Metazoa; phylum Mollusca; class Gastropoda; order Stylommatophora; family Oreohelicidae; genus Oreohelix; species Oreohelix idahoensis. The sequence continues at coordinate 215,561 of JAMPIV010007364.1, read as the reverse complement.
GTCTGTTCCTCAGTGTCTGTTCCTCAGTGTCTGTTCCTCAGTGTCTGTTCCATCCACCACCAACTCTTTTCCTTATCTCTTGTTTTACTAGTAATTTTTTATTATTATTTCCATCAGTTGCACATTGTCATTCTGCCTTAGTCATTGTGTTTTATGCAAGCGTCCATCTGTGAGAGTCTAATTTCTTGGTTGTTTTTGTTATTATCCATGATTTAGATATACATAATTTGATTGCCTTGACATTTGATTTGAAAATTCTTATTTATGTGTCAGACTTGATTTCTTTTGAACCTGTAACCCAGTGCCAGCTCAAAGTAGCAGAACTCATAACCGAGCTTTGTCAACAACCACCAGACATGGCCAATAATTGTCTACCATATCTTCCAGAAACGTGTAGTTCCAGTGGGGTCCCTGAAGAGACAAAGAAAGTACGTGACTTATGCATGTCATACAAGGCAACTGTTAAGTTATTTCCACGGTAACAGCAACTAATGTAAGGTTGTGTCTGGGCCTGGAAACCTCATCATGTAAAACATTCCCACAGCAAGCAACTCTGCAAGAGCATGGGACTCGGTGGTGCAGGCTTCATTTGAGGGGACCAGCTACAGTGGTGGGTCCATGCTTCGTAAGGAGCACGAATGAAAAATGATGATGATGTTGTTGTACTGTTTTAGAGTTGCCAAGTTGTGCTCAACAAGATTGCTTTTGAATTTTCTTATAGAACGTTATGTAGTCTGCTTCATTTGTGGTTTCAGTTTTTACAGGCATAAGACAGAATTTGCTCAGAACCACTTAGTTTCTCAGTGGTTTACAATTCAGAATAATTTTGATAATTTTTCTGTTAGTGAAAATTCCATGCTACATATTCCAGATTCACTGCCCAATATGGCTGTAGGCTATAATTTATGATAATTTGGCACATTTGTCGTAGCCCCACTTAGTTCCCAGGGGTCTCTGGGGAGACAAAGAAATTATATAACTACTGCACTCGCAGACTTGTCATAAAAGGCAGCTAATTTGAGGTTGTTTATGAGGCTGGGAACCTCATCGTGTAAAACAAATTACTACAGAAACCACTCCTAATAGAGCCTATGAATGCTTGTGTAGGCTTCCTGCCAGGGGGCCTTCTGCAGTGGTGGCTCCATACTGCCAAAAGAGATGAAGAAGTTATTTATAGTAACTTTGTAACAGAATAAGAACACACGAGCCAGTAGAAACGTGTTGTAACTGGTTGGCAGATTTTTAGCATTGTTAAACCTGGTGTTGACTTCCTGTTTAGTTTTTTTTTTAAAAGTCTTTGTTGATTTTACTTCCCAAATAAGTCGTCGGCCACTTCTTTAGTTGTCTGATCATTTATCTTTTATTATATATAATTTCCATTGTTTCATTCAGACTCATGTCAAGTTCTCTTTCTTATTTTTGCTGCTTCTTCTGCTACCTCTGCATAATTTGTTGTTTATGTGATATGAGACTTTTATTATTTGCTAAACCAAGACCTGTTGATTATCAAATGTCCTTTCTATTTTCTTTGCTTCTGTTGTTGTCATTCAGTAAGCGTAGGAGAGATTGTTAGCGTTAGCAGACAGAGTGCCTAATTGGATATTTATGCAGGTGGCCTCTAAAATTCTTGTTTGATTGATCTTTGTAAATTTCTCTGTGATTTTTAAAAAAAATCCATAAAATGAAATATTCAATTCTGTACTTACTTTATTTTCAATGAACAAATATTTTACACATCTCTGAATAATATCGACCTTTAAACTTTATATTTATTGACTGGGGAGACATTCACCTTTGAACTTTATCAGCATTCACTGCGGAGACATTCATATTCTCTTGCAGCTGTTGTCTAAAGCAAACTGTTTTGCATGATGAGCTTGCCAGCTGCCCCATGCACATTCTCATATTAGTTATGTTGTGTGACATACCATGTTGTTGTTGTTGTTGTTGTTGTTGATGGATCCAGCGGCCATGGGAACAAGAGTGTGTGACATACCATAAGTGGCAGCAGCCGTATTCTTTCTTTGTCAGATCAGAGAACGACATGGAGTCTAACCTGTTATGGTTGACAACAACAAAAAACAAGCCAAAAAAAAGGGTGCTTAAAAATACTTTTACTGTTTAAGAACATAGATGAAAGAATTCATCAGAAGCTTTTAAGAATTGTGAAAAATACAGAAAACGAGTGTGTTTGGACCAAATAACGTTAAAAACTGAAATACCAAAGATTGAGGTCAAGGCAGAGATACATCTTCTGCTGTAATTTTTCTTCTTCACGTTCTAGGAACTTATTGTGAGCACTATGCAGGGTTTTGTACAGTGTAATTGAAAAATCACTCCTTATTTTTAAATTGTTATTTCTTCACTGCTATCCTACTAATTTATATGAAACAAACATCAAATAAATAGAATCAACTGCTAATTTATTACATTAAATGCTATAGCACATTAACATTACAGCTTAACATGAGATCAGATTGCATGACTTTATGTCGGGGCAGCAGTTTTTGCTCTCTCTCTCTCTTGTAACTTCAGTCTGGACATTGTTCTTCCCAGGATCATTTATCTTTTATTTAAGATTTTATTTTGTTTCGGGAAATAAAACGTAACACATTTTAGTTAAATGTAAAGTGGCAGTTACTGCACCTTGTTTTAACATTTGTTTCATGTATATCTAGTGGATAAAAGTGAGGATTTAAACATTTACAAACTGAAAGTTTTTTTTTTTAAATTAATGAAGATAAACAGAAATCCCGTTCAACCTCTGATGGGTTATAATTAGGATATATATTGTTTTCAATTCCAAATAATATGAACAATTGCCGACATGAGAAAGTGGCATCACATTTGAAAATAGGGATACTCACAATTGTGCTTAGGCCTATACGTTAAATAATAAAATAAAAAACAAACAAACAAAATCAAGAAGAAACTATGAACAAGAAGAAAGTGACTTTTCACTCGCCTTATAGTATTCAGTGAGGTATTTCTTTAATGTTGAGAGGGGGTATCCCATGTAGCAGAGTGTCTGGTTAACAAACAACTTGACTTTTGGTTTTCTCAGAAGATGACATTCCCACCATTGGTGTTTTAACCCTTCCGTGCCATATTCCTGGATTATTGGGAATACCCATAATGACTCTCTGCTAGATTCCTGGTATATCGGGAATGGAAACATCCGTTTGATAACCGCTGTCCAAACTAATAATAATCAGTCCGTCACATTAAATTTAAGTATTGAGTGCGGATTATATGTTCTGCAGCAAATGACAGCTCTCGATAACTGTGGTCATTGCATTTACAGAACGTTTGACTATTTTTAGCATTAAGTGTGCAATTAGGAACCAAGTATTTAGAGTGGGAAAGCCCTAGGCCAAGGCTGCTTGCAGCTGCTCAGGTGATAGACAAGATATTGTTTTTAGACATCAATGAACAGAAATTTGATTAAACTTATTCTGAAAGTGGCCTAGAATCCAGTGATGAAGAAAGTAGATCTGATAGTACTAATGAGCAGGATTTTGGCGACGCTGTAACTGGTACCTGGGGGTGAAGCCCTCTATTAGCTGGTATTGGATCCACCTGCTGGGCTGACTGGCATAGTAAGGCGGAACACAGTCTTGGTGCTAAATTATAAGTAAACTTATTATCGATAATGTCCTGAAATGTTATATGTGCATTGGTTTTTGTGTAATCGTTTCTATGAGATATGTATGTTTTTATACATTTTTGCTCAGAAACTCGGGCATAGTGGGACATAACTCTCAGTGGATCAGGGCTGGTAGGGCTAATTATCTGTTATGGTCATTTATAACACCTGTTACTACAAAAAATGAGCCCTGTGTAGTTTTTGGGGGTCTCTGAGCAGACAATGCAGACTGTTCCCTCATGAAAGACAACTAATATGATGATGAGCATGGGACTGGCAAAGACCATGATGAGATGATGTTACTAAAAATAGTCCAATGGCCTTACATTGATGCCTGTTATTTCTGTCCAGGTTCTTATCGTCACATATGAGTTTAAGAAGTGTGATGTAACTTTTAATATAACTTAATTTAGTTGCTCCACTTCTACCTGGGGTGTAGAGGTTTACCAGAGACAATAACATACAATCTTATCAGCTGTCTTCCTTTTGGCCTGGTTTCAGTCCAGTCTTCAGTCCTTCAAAGATTGTCTGATGTTGTCCTACCAGCAGACTTTGGGTATTCCTAGAGGTCTGGATCCTTGGCTCTTGGCTTTCCATGTGTGTCATTGTATGCAGTTATCTTCTATTCTGCAGATATGGCTAGGCCATTGCAAACCACTGTTCCACTTAAGTCTGCAGGGCCAAAATTTTTAGGTCATGATGTATCATCTGATTTCAGACCTTGTCCCGTCGTGTTACCTGAACTACATTCCTCAGATGCCTCATTTCTGAGCTTTAGAGCTGGCTTTTGTGGTTTATAGTCATTGACAATGACCAGCATCTGTAAATCAATACTGGCACATTTGTAGAGCATTTTTCTTCTTGCCAATTTGTCTTTTGCTGTGGAATCCTCGATTTATGGCCTGGAAAAGTCTTCCAGGTGTTACTTTTTTGGGTAGCCAACTCATTTTTTGATGTCTCCCTTCCAATCGATTACAGCTGCATATATTGGACTGGATATAAAACTGGACACACACACACACAATTAGCCTTTTTTTAAATCTGTCTGTATTTTAAAAATCTGTAAGTGTCCAGTTGTCTGTCCAGTCAGTTTTGCATATGACCTAGAATGCTGACATTTGAGGATGTTATAGAGGGACCACTGAAATGGTGCACACAAATCAGTCCACCAAGAATTCCACACCCAAGGAGTAGAATCGGTAGGGAATTTGAGAAATTCAGAAATGGTGGCATATAAAAGGCTAATGATTTATATGTATGTCCAGTTGGTTTTGCTTACTTCCCTGTGACTAGACATCTGAAATCTGAGGGTGTTATAGATTGCCTGAAATTTGTGGGTGTTATATATGGTTCAAAATTTGGGGGTGTTATAGATTGCCTGAAATATGAGGGTGTTATGTATGGCTTGAAATTTGGGGGTGTTATAGATTGCTTGAAATTTGGGAGTGTTATAGATTGCGAGAAATTTGGGGGTATTATAGATTGCTTGAAATTTGCCCGTTACAGCCAGGCTTATATATCTACATGTCCATATCCTTTTATTTGAAAACTGAAATAATCTGAAAATAAAAAATTTCTTTGGGCTAATTTTCTATCACAATGTGGGTGATACCTGGCTATTTTGGGTGACTTTTGGTCTATTTTTGAACAAATTTTGGTGACTTTGGTTCCATCCACAACTGTTTTTTGGTAACATTCTTGAACCTCATAATGGAATGTAGAACATCCAGATCACACACAGAATGATGCTTACTACCAGCTCAACAGAAGAGAACAAGTGGTAATCTTCAGACTCCGCACTGGCCAGAACAGATTGAGATACAATCTATTCAATAAGCTAAAGATAGGAACTACCGATCAGTGTAACTGTAGCACTGATAAAATGACTGCTGAACATCTGCTTCAAAGTTGCCCCTTATATGCGGTACAGAGAAAACGCATATGGCCAACGCCAGCCCCTTTCATGGAAAAGCTTTATGGGGATTCAAATAGCCTCAAACTGACTACTGCTTTCTTTGAGAACATTCAAGTGGACGTCTGAGAGTATATGAAGAAGAAGAAGAACCTCATAATCATTCATTACCCTTCAAGCCCCACAAGGAGCATAGGCACAGAACCTCATATTCTCACTGTTCTTCCAGCCATCTTTTCATGCCACTCCTTTTATCTCAGACTGTCATGTAATGCTAGTGTAGTGGAACAAAAGGGCTTTCAAAGTTTCATCGGACTGGTGGGGGGAAAAAATGGTTTTTAATAAATTATATAAAAGGTTACATGTGTCTGAAGATAATATACGTCTTAAATGTCACATTTTGAAAAATTAGGTTGAACATTTAGCTTTGTAATGATGTTTAAGAAAATATTATTTCTTTCTTTTCCTGTTTAAATGTATTTATCATAATTTTGACGCACTATTACCTATGCCATTTGATAGTTGAGAAACATTACCTTTCAGAACCCCATGAAGCATAGGTCATTAACAAATACTGTCTATCCTGTTAGGCCATTTCAAAAAAATTGCAACGAATCAGATTTTGTCGAGATCTGGCGAATAGGGTGGTTGTCGGACCTGTTTTTAAAAAAGTTTTCATCGGTTTTAACGCACTCAAGCAGGTCACGAGCAGCTGAAACACAAGGCCTGTTTCTGGTCAGCTTAGAGCAATTTTGGAACAAATTTGGATGGACGCGTCTCATGCCCAAATCGTCCATAAGAATCGACTGAACTGAACCGAAACGAATGTGTAAGTCTTCAGATAACTCATGAATTGTGATTTGGCGATTTTCCAGTACAGCTGCGCGCACAAGTTCGACATTGTTTTCACTTTTGCTGGTTGCGGGCCTCTCAGACTGTTCATCACTCTTAACACTTTCACGACCATCTTTAAAACGTTTATACCACTCATAAACTTGTGTATGACTCATACAATCCTCCCCATAGACTGTCTGTAACTTTAAGTATGTGTCTTTGCATGTTTCGCCAAGTTTTTGACAAAATCTGATGCAAATTCGTTTATCAATTTTTCCACCATGACAAATGCGACGAACACGGTTCTTACACGTAAGAACAAAGCACTACTGTAAACAGGGCAGACGATGAGCAGGGTAGACGTGACTCACACCACATGCATGTTAGGTTCCAAGGTCAACCTGTGCCTGGCAGCTTCCCGCTGACTCACTCGGTTCCGGACTTATGCTACAATTCTGGATACTTTTTGATCACACCTCGTACAAACATCCTAGCCATAGTTTATCATAAAATACAAACATCCCAGCCATAGTTTCATAAAATACAAACATTTGAAGCATAATTTCATAAAATACAAACATCTTAGCCATAGTTTCATAAAGTGCAAACATACCAACCATGGTTTAAAAAAATACAAACATTCCGAGCATAGTTTCATAAAATACAAACATATGAAAACTTATATTTGTGACAAAATTCAAGTTTTTCACATTTTCTCACATATACTGTATTGTTTCCATGTTAGTTGTGCCATATGACATATAAATGACACATTATGCTTATTTGATTAAAAAAATGTATCTACTACATCAAGGTGTGGGTAAATCTGGTTTACAGAATAGCATTATTTATGAACTTCCATTTTTATGTTTGTCTGTGCTGTTTAGTTCGGGTCCATATGCTGTTATCTGAAATCCTTGGGAGCACCTGTGGTTCGGAAACCAGATTTTTTCAGTTTCCAAAAGTTGTCCAAAATGTGTTTGAAAATTGCCCAAAGTAGCCCAAAATGTGTTTGAAAATTGCCCAAAGTAGCCCAAAATGTGTTCAAAAATCAAATTGGCCGAAAGAAAATTTTATTTTCAGAATATTTTGATTTTCGTTGTTCAGATAAAAGGTTACAGACATGTAGTGTAGAAGCTCACACCTGTGTTGCCAAAGCAAAGAATAGTAACACAGTACTTACTATACTTGTCTAGGAAGGCCATTGCGGAGGGGTGGGCATGGGAATGGTTATCACCATCCTATAGAAACTTAAAGCAAAAAGGAACTTCAAGTCATCAAAAGCAAGTAACCTTGGAAACAGGAATTTGAGACAGACATGAAAGGAATCTTTTGGCCGAATACCATCACCAACCAAGATCTGCTTACTTGGAGCAAGCAAGAGGACATGCACACCATCATAGCTGGCAAACGCTGGAGCTGGGTTGGCCATGTCTTCAGAAGAGACCCCTATGCCATCACAAGAACAGCTATGCTATGGACCCCTGAAGGAAAACGAAAGAGAGGCCGACCAAAAACAAGTTGGTGGAGGCTGAGATGCAAAGAATGAACCAGAGTTGGGGCACTGTACGAAGGGTGGCCACCGACCGAGCAAAGTGGAGAATTTATATTTTTTTTGTTCATAACCAAAATCTGTTATGATTTCTCAGAAGCAGCCACACCAACATAATCTTGATTTTTAGATTGAGGAATTCTACTTTTTAATAGGGCTGGCAACTTCACCATTTAAAACAAATTGTCACAGAAGCCACTGCTACAAGGACATGTGAATTATGGATGCAGGCTTCCTGGAAGGGGACCAGCTACAGTGATGGCCCAGTGCTCTGTAAAGAGGACAAAGGATGATGATGATTATTATTACAAGACTTTGTAGACAGGGAGGTCAGGTCCAATACAAACATCTGGAATCTTCAACTCTAATGTCAAGTCAGTCTTATTGTATGGCTGTCAAACATGGAGAACAGCAACCTTGAAGTTACAGAGATTTATAAATGGTGTCTTGTTTAGAGTAATGAGGATGTCCAGAAAGAGGCCAATGCACAGAGGAAATTTATTTCACAAGTTAGAAAGAAGAAATCCACTTTTTTGGGCATGTTGTGAGAAGAGGAAAGCTGGAATGTATTGTAACAACAGGTAAGATTGAAGTAAAAAGAGATATGGGAAGTCAAAGAGAGCAAATACTGGACAGTTTGACATCGTGTCATGGATAGAAGTCAATTGATAAATTGTACTGGAGACAGGAAGTTGTGGAGAGACATGATCTTCTATGCCACAAGGCATGGTACTTGAAGAAGCTTGCTAAGAATAGAAGGATTGAAGTGGTATGACAAGATGACCAGTGTAGAACTGACGACAAGTGTCAGTAGAACAAGTAGGGCAAGAGAGATACTTATGATGATTGGGGCACTCATTGAGGAAGCCTTTTGATAGCATTACAAAATAATCATCGTTCTGGAATCACTAGGATAATAAATGTAGAGGGAGAATGAAGGACACATGGAGAAGAGAATTGGAGACAAACATAAAGGGGATGACCTTGAGCTGATGGCATGGGACAAGAAGACTTGGCATGACCTTGAGCTGATGGCATGGGACAAGAAGACTTGTCATGACCTTGAGCTGGTGGCATGGGACAAGAAGACGGCATGACCTTGAGCTGCTAGCATGGGACAAGAAGACTTGGCATGACCTTGAGCTGATGGCATGGGACAAGAAGACTTGTCATAAGTTTTGTTGAAGGCCTGTGCGCCCTGAGGAGGTACAGGGTAATAGAGATGATGATATGGATGGTGTATTACGCTAATTAACTGCTGGTATGTCGTATATGTAACTAATATGAAGTTGTGCATGGAGCTGGCAATCTCATCATACAAAACAAATTGTCACAGGAACCACAACTACAAGATCATGTGACTGTTTGGTTCATGATTCCTGCAAGGGGAACATTTACAGTTGTGGTTCCATGATCTGTAAGGAGCACAAAGGAAAGTAATGATTGATGATGATGATTGATGATGATGATGATGATGATATATTGTGTTTGGGGTATGTGATTTTATTATGTGGGTACATTTATAGCTTACAGTTATTCATTTATGGCTTATTTTCAAATGTAGTTAATTACCTTTATGCAATTTGAAGAAATTTTGATCTCATGAAGATTCTAGAAGCAACTGTGTAACTTACTATCTGTACTGTGTGTGGTACCTGGTTTATGTATCCAATAAACTGGGTGAGATTTTGCCTGGGGCTGGCATTCCTATCATGTGAAACAAACTGCCGCAGAACTCACCTCTGCAGGAGCATGTAACTGCTTAATGCAGGCTTCCTTCAGGACCACCTCCAATGGTGGCTTTATACTTCATGCGGAACGCAAAGGAAAATGATAATGATAAACCTGATGACATAAGTTGAAGCAGGTGGCCAGCAGTTGTCTTCTCTTTTCACATATTCTGTTACACCATGTCAGATAATAGGAGACGAAATTCAATACAGGATTTTAAAAATCTGCTTTGCAGAATTTGTTACTTCAGTGGGTTTGATTGTTGGTTATCTTGATTATTTTTCCTCAAGCTCATGATATTTTAATATTCAACAAAGGATTTTGTTGGCGTGTTAATTTGTACTCGTACATTGCAGTCACATATTATGTGAATTTTAAATAGTGCAATATAATAAAGTATTAATGAAGTCTCACTTTATGCACAAAATTTGAAATAATGTTAATCCCAAGAAAATTTGAACAGTTCAGCAAGAATCACACATAACTCTTACCACATGGTGGCGCCACTTTAGCTGGTAAACAGAAATACCCACCATCCTTTGTCAGTATCATGTATAGTATATTGTTTTTTACTCACACTGGAAATTCTACTAGTGATTTTGCTGACTGTTGTGTTGTTATTTTAACATTTACTGTTATTATAATTTAAAATCTGTGTTTTATCTCATAACAGTGTCTTAAAAGTTTTCATTAAATAGTGGTCTAGTCTGGTGATGAAAAATGTGCCCAAAAATCGATAACTTTGGAATAAACGTTAGTTGTGATAAAATGCTGTGAAAAAGATCAAACAGCTGCCACATTACACCGTGCTGTTTACTTCTGAGAGAGCAATATGTTAACTCATGTGAGAGCAATCAGTTAACTCCTGAGAGAGCAATCGGTTAACTCCTGAGGGAGCAATCAGTTAACTCCTGAGGGAGCAATCAGTTAACTCCTGAAAGAGCATCAGTTAACTCCTGAGAGAGCAATCTGTTAACTCCTGAGAGAGCAATCTATTAACTCTTGAAAGAGCAATCTATGAAATATTAGAGATCATCACCATCCTTTAGCTCCCCAAGGAGCATAGGATTTCAACAATCTTCCTGTCTTTAATTGATTTGTCCATAGTTTTTGTTGACATTTTTTATAGCTTAACATTTCTACAGAATGTGATAGCCAGCCCCATGCCCAACCCTCCTTAGTCGCTTTTAACAACATGTGTGGCACGTTACAGTATTACTACTCTTGTCTCCCCTGTTGGGCCCCAGTAACATGCGGGTGAAATATTAGAGATCATCATCTTCATGTTCCTTTGCACTCCTTATGGACTTATGCTCCAAACATTCACATTCTTTTGCAGCAGCAGTTTCTGTAACATTTTGTTTAACATGATGAAGTTACCAGCCTTATGCCCAACCCCATATTATTTGCCTGGTATGACATGCCTGGTATGGAGCATTAGTGTTATTCTGTCTTTGTCTCCTAAAAGACCCCCAGCAACTGAACCATGAAAATATTAGAGAAAATGCTGAGAAAATAACGAGTACCATTAAAGCAAGTTCCTCATTAGATTTGTCGTATAACCAGGTATAATAAATATAACAGCATAATAACAAATGAAGGCAACATTAATTAATAAAGTTGTCATGTTTAAAAAGTGGTGTGACAGGATCACTAATGTGGAACTGATGACAGGAACCACATGGGCACCAGAGGAACAAGAGATGAGAAGCAAACAGTGGTGATGGATTGGACACACACTGAGGAAATCTGTTGATAGCAGTACAAGGTGGTCCTTGTTCTTGAATCCCCAGGGGAAAAGAAGCAGAAGTAGACTGAAAAAACACACGGAAAAGAGAACTGGAGACAGAATTGAAAATGATGAGAAAGACCTGAATCTAATGTCATGTGACAGGAAGACTGCCTATTGTTGTAAAGCTCTGTACAATGCTTCCTAGTACCAAAGAATTTTCAACAGGTAAAAGCACACACTACTTCATGTTAATAAAAAGTTAGACCACTACCACATAATATGTTATGTTACCATCATATCAGTATTGGTCCCACGTAGACTTGGCATATCTTCGTTGAAAGCCTATTCTTTTTGATGATCTGTGGAAGGACGGTGATGATGATGACGTTTAAGAACACAAAAATAGAACACAATGGTTGCCATTTTATGCATTCTGAGAATGAACCTGCCTGCTTCACATTTATTGCTGTAAGAAAACTAGCATTGTGTTATGCAAGTTTGTAAATTATGCGAGATTATTAACGCATCCTTTGCATAAAATGTTACTGCATTGTACTTATATTTAATCATTTCTAAGGGAAATTCTGCTTGATTTTGAAATATAGGCTTGAATTGGATTTTTATTCATGGTTTTTTTAGCAATGTAATTTATGATCAATGAACAGCACGAAATCATAGGTGTATGTATATTTAGCATTTACGTGGGTATTTATAATGTAAATATTTACTAATGCATTGAAAGAGAGAGAAAGAGACAGCACTTGAAGTTGAGAGAATGACAGATAGACACATAAGATGTATGAATAAATTATAAAGGAAATTTGAGGGTCTGTAAATTATAGATATTTCTGCTAAAAAAATCAAAATAATCCTGTTCACACTTTTAATGAAACAATATTTATTTATGTATTGATTACATGTTTTGTTATTCTCACAGTTAGTATTGATTTATTCAATAGCAATAATTTCTTCTTGCATTATCAGTTATCCCCATGATTAATTTACTGTTTGAGGCTTGTCTCATGCTTCTTCAAGAGCATAAAAAAAATGGAAAGAAGAAAAGTCTTTGAGAAACACAGGTCTGTCTCTGTAACCCTTTATCTGAAATCCTCGGGGGAAAGCTTTCTTTCAGAAACCAGATTTTTTTTCAGGTGTCGCCCAAATCATTCGAAAAGTAACCCAAGTCACCCAATCTGCACTCAAAACATAGTCCAAATCAGGATGGAAAAGTAGCCTGTATTTAAATATGTGTTGACGCTCAAACATTTGTGATTCCACTGAATGAACAAAAAGTTGGTTTTTTTTATACGTTGCATCACTGAATCATATGTGTGCATTTTTTTATTGTTTGTGAATGGTTTGGTTCTGGCATTGATTATTTAAAAATAACAACTGGCATGCAGTGTTTCCATATTATATCTGTCTTAACAGGCAAACTTTTCATATTATGTCTGCCCTGACAGGCAGTAAAACAAATGTCTGTAGAAACCACAGCTTTAGAGGCACATAAATGCTTTGATGCAGGCTTCCTACAAGAGAACCAGCTACAAAAGTTAGCTTTATGATCCATACGGAGCAATACAGGAAGTGATGATGAGTGAATTGTCATTGCTGTAATAGTGAATTATATTTTAGCATAATGCTTTGGAAACCAGTGAGTGCTGACCTCGTCTGAGGAACGCTGGGTACTTCTGCTAGTCTGGGCTATTTTCTTTCGTTGTTAAAATTTTTTTTTTTCAGGATTCTAATGGGTCAGAATGCTGACCAAAATGCATTTGTTTTAGCTGAAGTTATAGGAGAGAAGAAAATGTTCTTCTTTTAAAGTTTTCCAGGGTAGTTGAATCTGTAACTTTTGTTTCACCTTTCTTGTTATGTCTGGTTATTTGAATCTGTTACTATTCTTTTGCCTTTCATGTTAGTAATGTTATACCTGGTTAGTTTAATCTGTTACTTTTATTCACCTTTCTTGTTAGTTATGTCATGGCTAATTAACTAGAAATGTCTCTTTTTTTAATGTTCATCTTTCACATTAGTTATGTTGTATCTGGTTAGTTTAATCTGATACTTTTGTTACCTTTCTTGTTAGTTATATTATGTCTGGTTAGCTTAATCTGTTACATTTGTTCACCTGTCTTGTTAGGTATATTATGTCTGGTTAGCTTAATCTATTACATTTGTTTACTTTTCTTTTAAATTATGTCTGGTTCACTTAACCTATTACTTATATTCACCTTTCGTATTAGTTATGTTATGGCTAGATATCTTAATCTTTTACTTGTTCTCACCTTTCTTGTTATTTAATATTACGCCTGCATAACCTTTGAAAATGTATATATTAGTTACGAATATAAGGTATGTGTTGGACATTAATTTATTTATATAATATGAAATAAATTCATTAGATCATGCACAGTTGTCAGTAATATATAAGTAAGTGCTAAATGATGGCCAGCTTGTGTTAATATGTTACAAATTAAAAGTTTCAATTTAATAAAACTCCTAATTTTCTAAGTGAAATAAACAAATTCTTACCAACTTTTTAGGCTTGCATTGCACCGTGAAAACTAAATTGCACACACAGGCTACCAGGGCAAGATTTTAAAAGATATCTGTACGTTTATAACAAATGTGATAAAAGAGCTCTTAATTAAGTTGTCAAATATTGAATCAGTTTCTCTTCTCTTGTGTCATTTTTCTAAGGGTTGCTCCATAGCTTCATAGCTAATGCTTCTGTATAAGTTTGACTACAAAGATCCAATGAATGTGAAATGGAATGTGAAAGAATGAAACCACCAAAGGAGAAGAGTGCCGTTATCAGGACAAGCAGCAGAAGTAGCACACTGTAATTCAAGCCCATCATACTTTGTTTTTGCGGGGTTACCTGCTCATTTGTTACTAAAAGTCCTTGTGCTGGCTGTGGGAACACCCACTGTGGAGAATGGAATTCCGGAGGGTAAATTGATGATCAACAAATTCTTTTAATTTCATAAATCAATGTGAGTTGGCAGAGTGGATAAAACCAGAGTAAAGAGCTAGTTTGGTAATTACAAACCAGATGGAGTGGGTTCAGTTCTCAGTGCAGGTAGTCATCATTTTCCTTTTTGCTGCTTAAGGAGCATGGGGGCTCCTACTGGTGGCAGCGCAAAAGAAAAACTACGTGAGGATGTCACCATCAAAATCATGACCTAATTGGTCATTGGTCTTTCTTCCTCCCTCCTCCCCCCCAACCCACCCAATCATCAAGAAGATAAGAAGGAATGAAACACTTGTCTGATGGGGGACACTTCTGATGATCAGAGTACCACCTGTTATAATGTTTTGTATCACCATCACTTTCCTTTGTATTCCTTATGGAATATGGATCCACTACCATAACTGGTTACCTAACAGGATGCCTGCGTCAAACATTCACATTCTCTTGTAGCTGTGGTTTCTAGAGCAATTTGTTTGACCTCATGAGGTTGCCAGCCTCAGGCACAAACTTCACATTAGTCTCCTTGTACGACATGCCTGAGGGGGCATTAGTATTATTCTTTCTCATCAGAGCCCCCCCCCCCCCCCCCCCTTTTCTTTGGGAACTCCACTAGGAAATGTTTTGTTATAGTTTCTTTTACTACTATAAAATACTTCTGCCCTCATTTGTCACATCACCGTGATCAGATCCAAGACAAAATGACAATACTTGATGAGAGATCACAGCAAGTGGGTGTGAAAGTATGAAGGGGTGTGTGAAAGTACACAGGGACAAGTTAATAAGAATAAATGCAGGAAATGATAATAAGATTGAACTTGAAGAAATACCAGTACAAGACGTAGAATCATACACATATCTTGGCAGTAGACTAAGTTGGAGGGACAGACAATGATGTCAAAATAAAAATACAAAATGCAAGAGGAGCTTTAATTGCTTTGAGAAATACGAGTATATGGAGATCAAGTTCAGCACAATAAAACATATTTTAAACATGCTTTTAATGCACTAAAAACCCAAAAATAATTTTTCAAGGAGTTTATAGCTTGCAGTAAAAAAAATGTAACATCAAATTGACAAAAAACATGGGGCACTTAAGCGCTTATCATATATTTTTATCCATAAGTGTGTAATAAAGTATAAAGCAGAAGTTAATTGCATGCAGAATCAGCGCCCCACGCTTTTTGTCAATTTGATGTTAAATATTTGACTGCAAGCTATAAACTCCTTGAAAAATTACTTTTGGGTTTTTAGTGCATTAAAAGCATGTGTTAAAACTATTTTATTTTTTATTTTCTTCTTTTTAATGTTAGAAAAATTATGACATACTAAAACATATACAATATTTTTACTTTTTGACTCCATTAAGAATCAACTTGATAACATTGTACACAAAATTGTGTACAAGATCACATATCTTGGTGACGTTGTGTAGCCGTGTACATAGTTGTTCCTTTGGAAACAGGCTATAAAAAAAACCAGATTAGCATATAAATTTCTACTTTCCTAGAAACAGATTAAATTCTAATTAGGATAGAGTCGCGTTACATGTCAAAATTAGTCACGTGATTTTTACCCAATCGTGAGCTCAGAAAAATTTAGAAGGGACGCGATTTTCCCCAGCAGCCTACTTAGTTGGAAGGAACGCGTCTAGCTAGTAGGACAAGCAAGTTTGTGCTTATAACGCAGTGGTTTACTGCATGAAAGTTATTCAAGTTGAAGAATTAGAAATTCCAGGGATGATGGCATGTTCTCTTCAAAGTGCATTTTTGTGTATTTAAACTCTATATTCGAAGTCTGTAAGTAGGAACTAATTACTATACAATTATTGACATGTCGAAATAGAATGATTGTTGCAGATTTAGAAAGGGAACAATGGCTGAAAGATTTCTTTTCAAATGTACATGCAGGATTGATTTGTTTTGATGAAGCAATAACATATATAATCCCTATTGCACTACTGGTATGCACTTACTTGAAAATATGGCACTATGAACAAGAAAGAATTTCCTAAGAATAGAACCAGAATGGTTATAATGAAGTTAGAAACTCATACAGCGGGATTTTGAAAAGAAATATGCTCTGAAGAATAATTGTCATATGTGTCTTATGAAGTTTTGCCATGTCGACTTGTAATTACGTTATAATTTAATAAAAGTCACCTTTATACTAAAGGCAGGTCGTCACTCATTTGCTTTGCCATACATTCATGAGAGGAAGGAAGGAAATATAAATGAACCATAACTGCTCTTGCTGGTAAATCATATAAATAAAACACATCTGCTCTAATACAACACCTTAGAGGATAGTCCCCGAACCTGGTAAAATCCCGTAAGACTGTAAGGGAGAAATTGCGAACTCTAGCAGTCAAGCTAGTAAATCTAGATCTAACACTCTCTGCAATTAAACAGCAACCCCCAATTCCCTACCCGGCCACAGTTGCATACAAGTCATACACAGAATTGTGAAGATCATATAACTTAGTGACGTTGCATACAAAATAGTGAACTTCGTAATGAATGAAAAGAAAAATTATAATGAAAGTTGAGCTTTTATATTTTTTTAATTATTTTTTAAAATGTTATTCATTTTATTATTTTTACGACTGATTATTGTATTGTTATCGGGAATACACAACTATGTCACGTTTCAGAGCTATTGCTCATCTGGAAGTGATTAAAAAATCGATTGCAAGATTTGAAGGTGACATACAAGACAAGTTAAAGAAAAGTGTTTAAACATAAGAATCTTCAACTCAAATGTCAAATCAGTCCTATTGTATGGCTCTGAAACATGGAGAACAACAAAATCAACAACCAAAAAGCTACAGACTTTCATAAATGTGTGCTTGCACAGAATAGAATGATTGAAATGATGCAATTAACCCCAGGGAGAATCTGAACTAGGCAACAATATACCCCCCACCAGCATTGATAACAACAACATTTAAGTCAACCTTTGTTGTTTCAAGGGAAAATAACAATCTGTAATGTCGTCTCCAGCTGTTTAGTTTCAACAATAAATAAATAATATGCATAAAGGTATGTTTCAGGCGCCGTAAGAAATAAAGAAGTACAAAACTAGACAACACTAGTGATAGACTTAAAAAAGTGCCAGGCAACATATCTTTGTGCGAATTACTTAGTTATTGTTTACAAGCCTCGTGTCTCCTCTCTTTATTTAGTTTCAATATGGAAATGTTGGCAGTCAACTTTACAAAAAAACTCAATATAGATTTTACACATTGTAAAACCTTCATATTATTTCCTCATTTTAAGTATTCATAATATTGAGATGGTCGTGGCTGAGATTCAAGAGTACCAAAGAATAAATAAATAAAACTTGTTAGGTCCTATATTCAAAACCAAAGATCTGTATGGTTCTTATACACATGAAGCAACATGGATAGCTATATGTGGATAAACTTATTGATTTTAAGATATTTCTTAGGCACACGTCTCGTGACCGTGTGTGTCTGTGATGACCATGCGTGTTGTGTCCGTGAATAGCATTTCCAAGCAAGCGAAAGTTTCCTACAAGTGCCTGATAACATACCTTTATGTTTGTCTCATATTAATTTACTGTTTACAGGCCCCGGGTTTCCCTTCCTTATGTGTTATGAACAGTGTTGCCACTCAAGTTCTAGAGATAAACCCAGATGCCCTTCTAAAAAAAAACCCAGAAATACCCAGAATATTTTATGCCTCAAATACACGGGATAGACGATGCTTACATAATCTTTTATGTGCATCTTTAGCACAAATAATCTGTGTGCTACAAATTTTTATGTATTTCTTCATCTTTTTTTTTTTTTTAATTACCAAAAATTCACCATTAAATAAAAATGATTTTAATAACACCCCAATATATGAACTGTTGAAAATGAGATATTTTAACAGTAATATACTTACATTAGTTACATTAACAAAATTTTCCTCAAATTAAATATAAAATGTTAGTTGTAACTTGTTACTGTTGAAAAATGTCACTTGTCAGAGACTCGGCATCCATGTCGACAACTTCTCCTTCGTCAAGATCATATGCATGAATTGACAACGTGGAATCTTGATTGTGAAGTTCCAAAATCTTTGCATATCTCTGCCGACAACATCCTTCACGCACATCTTCAACCACGCTTTTACTAGGATTAAACTTATGACAAACTTCGTCTTTGGCAACTGCTTGCTTGGCTAGTATTCGATTGGAAACTGTTTCACACAAAAGCTTGTTGGTTTGTTAGTTTTAACTAAGTTAACCTTCGAAAACACTCTTTCGACGCATGCTGAGGAGTGAGGTAGTGCCATAAGCGTGCACATGAGGTCAGCCAAAACATCAAATTTCTTCTGGTTACACTGACAAACAACATTTTTCTTTCTTATATAAGAATAAGTGTTCTTAGGTCAGTTTCTTGCGCTGATTTCAAATCTGAAATCCGTTTATCTCTATCACGTCGGGTTCTTAAGATATTTGTGAATAAATATATTTTTGGGAAACCGTTATTTGCTCCGTTTCATTTTTACTATATAACTTATTAAAAATTAATAAAAAGCAACATAATTCTACTTTTTATACTGCTAAAAGATGCATGACATATGTTACGCGATTTTTCAAATAGTTACTGTATTTTGAAATAATTCTGAGCAAAATATGGCTTCTAGAAGTTGTAGAAATTCGGCTGATCTGTTCTGTTACGTGTGCGGATGTTTTACCGATCGTGTTGACCAGAAAAACTTTACACCATTACTAAAGATAGCATATGAACTTTATTTCGATTCGAAAGTTGATGATGCAAATAAATCTTGGAAGCCAAATGCTTTTTGTTCGATACATTGGCAGGTTGGTTGCGAAAATCGCCGAAGCATAAGTCGATGCCTTTTGGCGTGCCAGTAATATGGCGTGAACATACAAATCACACTACTGATTGTTACTTCTGCTTGACAAATATCCATGGTTTCACTTTTAAAACTAGAAAGTCTGTGGTTTATCCAAATATTGAATCAGTTTCGAAACCAGTGCCTCATGATCCAATCACGTGTCCGATCCAAGTACCACCAGAACAATATCCGTTGGACGTAAATGAACCATCAGAAAGTGATAGTTTACCTGCTTTAGAAACTAATTCTGACTCAGATTACATACTGGTAAATGATGGTGTTTACTTAATTAACCATTCAGAACTTTCAGATCTAATACGTGATCTCGCTCTTACCAAAGGACAAGCGGAATTACTCGGTTCGCGACTCAAAGAATGGAATCTTTTAGCGCCCAATACTCCGATATCTAAATTTCGTCATAGACACAGAGAACTTGTTCAATACTTTGAGATGGATGATGACATTTGCTATTGCAAAGATGTAAACGGTCATGAGCACATAGTCAACGAATGGCGATTTTTCATCGATTCTTCCAAGATTAGTCTAAAAGCCTTGTTATTGCATAACAGAAATTTTTTTTTCAACAATTCCAGTCGCCTACTCTGTTCATATGAAAGAAACTTATGACAATATGGCTATACGTTTGGAAAAAATAAAGTACAATGACTACCAATGGCGGATTTGTGGAGACCTAAAGGTCATTGCAATTCTCACGGGCATGCAGACTGGGTATACTAAATTTTGTTGCTTCCGATGTGAATGGGACAGCCGCAACAGACAGGAACATTATGCAAGAAAGGTGTGGCCTATCCGGGATCGTATGCAGCTCGGGCATAAAAATGTAATACGCGAGCCATTAATTACCAAAGACACCTTCATTTTTACCACTGTTACATATAAAGTTGGGGCTCATGAAGAATTTTGTAAAAGCGTTAGATAAAACGAGCAAAGCTTTCACTTATCTTCGAGAAAAGTTTCCGCAAGTTAGCGATGCAAAGATAAAGGAAGGTATCTTTGTAGGACCTCATATTAGGAAAGTTATTGCAGACAAACAATTCGAGAACTTGTTACATGGTAGGGAACTTCGCGCATGGATGGCATTCAAATCGATCGTCGATAACTTTCTGGAAAATCACAAATCTGTCAACTATGTTGCATATTGTTAAGCAGTGCATAGATGCATACATAATTATGGGCTGTAACATGTCCCTCAAAATCCATTTGCTCGATTCGCATCTTGACTTTTTCCCTGACAACCTTGGCGAAGTCACCGATGAACATGGAGAATGATTCCATCAAGATATCGCCGTAATGGAGTCACGTTATCAAGGACGGTGGAGTGTGACCATGCTTGCCGATTATTGTTGGATGCTTCATCGCGATGTACCACATGCCATTCACCGACGAAAGTTGACTGCAAAGAAATTCAAGCCTACATAACTGTTATACTTCTTGTACGAATGATGTTGTAATACTGTATGCGTTGTTAAAAAAACTTCAATTGCGTATTTCTAGAGATCCCGACCTGATAGAGAAAAACGGTTTGCAGATTTAAAAACAGCGCATTAAAATTGACCAGAAAAACATAGAAATGTTAGAGAAAGAAAAAAAAAGTTTTTTTTGTTAGTCAGTGTTATTAGCATCTGTTACTTATTGCAGTCCCAGCCTGAATGCGGGCGGATCCTCATCCACTAGATGTCCAAGATCTTTTCGGTACGATGCCAGTTCTCGCCATTGATCAGACAGACGATCAAGGCTCTCTTTTGAATCAACTGTTGGGAACTGCGCTGCTAATGGAATGACAGAAGGTTTGTTGATATCGAGAGCTTGCTTTGGATCCAACAGCTGCATTTGTGCTAGAACACTGTTTTGTTCAAGTGGGAACCTGCGTCGTATTTGAGTACAAAGTTCAATCAGGTATGCCAATGCATCCTTGCGAAACTGGACTTCTTTATCTCGTAACGGTTGTCGCATTAACTGCGCTTCACATCGTCCACCCAGCTCAATGTAATTCAGTTTCTTGTGCACCTGTACATCCGAAGGATCAATGTCGGCAAGAGTGCAATGCTCATGCTGCAATACTTCCTGCCTAATAAACATACTGAGAAGAAAACGATACTCTCTTGTTACACTCGTGTACACTTTGTGAAGACGGAAGTTTTCGGACTGGAATTCCATGTTCATGACGTTAACTTTACCCAGTAAGTAGCCGACAAATAGAAGCATGAGGTTCGTGCCAACAGTGTTCATCGTCTGCAGGATTTGCCCCGCACCGTCGACGTTGTCCACTGAAGCTTCGGATTGGAAATACAAGTGCAGAGCATCGCATTGCTCAAGGATCCTCTCAATGACTGCTTCACGGGACAGCCAGCGTGTTTCACACAGCTTCAACAATTTATGTTTCTGGGCCTGAACTACATCTTGTATTAACTGGAACTGAAGATTTCTTTTATTACTACGCGAAAAATAGAAGCAGACATTCTTTATGAAAATTTCTTTATTTTGACACTGTTGGGCATGTACCTCGTATATTACTAAAAAAGTGAGGAAAACAAAAGTGGGGGGAGATTGAATGGACATTATTGGTACATGTGTCATACAAACATTTCTTTGTTTACCTAGGCGAAAACACAAAACACACTAGGCTTATTAAATTTGTTTACATGTTTCAAGTCTTTTTTCCCATCATTTTTCTCTTTTTCCAATTTTTACTTCTTCTTCTTCTTCTTTCGTTCGCTTGAAATATATTGTCTATATCTGCAATGTTGTTTCTTGTATAAACTTCACTGTCTTTTGTAGTTCATACAGAGGTCCGTATAGTTTTGCTTCCAGTGTTGTTTCTCTGGGCCAGTGGGTTTGCCTCAATATATCATATTCGGGGCAATCTTGCAGTACGTGCTCCGCAGTCTGGGGTGCCTGTCCACATGTACACATGGCTGAATTGCCAATCTTGAATTTTGTATACATGTGGCTGCGGAGGCGGTTGTGTTCTGTTCTGAGGCGCAGAATGACAATTTGTTCTGATCTGTTCATAGCTTGGTAGTCATCCTGTGTTGGTGTTGGTGGCTTTCTGATAGATTTGATCATCTTTTTCTTCTGATGGTACGTAACTGGTACATCCGGTTGTTCGTCTGCAGCACCTTCTTTAGCCAGTCCGTCTGCTCTCTCGTTTCCTGGTATTCCACAATGAGACGGTATCCACTGCATGGCGACCCTGCGCTGGTTGCACAGTTCAGAAAGTAGGGCTTGTATACCTGGCAATTTTCTGGACTGAAGTGCTTGGAGTGCTGATCTTGCATCTGTCAGGAATACTACAGGCTGTGGACCGAGATTGGTGTTCAGTAGTTTCTCAGTTGCCACCTTGATTGCCTGGACTTCTGCATCATAGTTGTTACTGAATTTCCCCGTTGGTACTCTGACCGTATCCCTAGTGTTGTTTGGGTATTCTATTGTACACTCCTGCTCCTCCATTCTTTACTGCATTCTGTGCTGACCCATCCGTGTATACTCGGACCCAGAGGTCCTGTGGGTATTCATCATCCAGGAAACTGAGAGTGACTGTCCTACGTTGCACGCTGTTCTGTTCATCCCTGTCGAATATTCCTTTCACTTTTGTGTGGATGTGTACTGGTAGTCTAGGCTCCTCTCTCCAAGGGGTTTGTTCTGGCACAGACTTTAGGGGGCTGTTAACTTCAGGCAGGTCTGAGGTTTGTCTACGAAATCGTTTGGCCTGGTGGATAAAGCTGCTTCTTTTCAGTCGCCCCATTGCTAGGTTTTGGAATCTGTCCTTCATTGGATGGCTCAGCATACAGAGGAACTTTTCTGCCTGTGTTAGCACTTTTGTGTCTCTGCGTTCTCTCAGTGCTTGTATCCTCCCCATTTTCTCCATCTCCACTATAGGCGTCGATTTCATTGCCCCCGTGATGACCCTAAGCACCTGGTTTTGCACCTTATCTAGCTCTTGTAATGTGGTGTTTGATGCTGACACCATGCAGCTGACCCATATTCCAGGTGTGGTCGTATGCCCTGCTGGTAAACTTTACTAAGTATTTTCCCGCTGGCTCCCCATGTGGTTCCACTTAGTTTTCTCAGGATGGCTAGCTTCCTCCTGGCCTTTGTTGCTGCCTTGTTGATGTGCTGCTTCCACGTCAGCCTATCATCGAATGTAACTCCGAGATAGGTGGGTTGTTTATCTTCTCTCAGGAGCTCTTCGTTTATCTTGATGACACCAGCTTTTTGTTTGGGAGAGAGGGTGAAGAGCGTAGTGCTGCACTTGTCTGTGTTGATGCTGACACACCATCTATTTGCCCATGAGGTTAAAGCATCTATAGCTCTTTGTAGCAGTTTGGTGGCCACTGTTGCATGCTCATCTGTGCACCATATTACCAGGTCATCAGCGTACATTGCCACTTTCATTCCATGCGGTAGTTCAGCAACCAGGTCGTTGATGTAGACTAGTAAAAGTGTGGGGGACAGAACCCCTCCCTGAGGGACGCCATGACGCAGTAGAATTTTCTTACTCTTGAGGCCATCTAGTTGTACTCGGGCTCTTCTGTTATGCAAGTATGCTTTCACCCATTTGTACATCTTACCATTCACTCTACAATTTCTCAGTTTCTTCAAAAGCCCTTCTTTCCAAACCTTGTCAAATGCTTTCCTTAGATCTATCCATGCTGCTAGTACCAGTTTCTTATCTTGGAACGCATCCTCAATCTCTTGGGAAAGGTAAGTTGCCTGATCTTCGGTGGAATAACACTGCCTAAAGCCCGCCTGCTGTGGTACAAGAAGGTTTTCACTTTCAAGGTACCACTGTAGCCTGAGGTTGATGATACGTTCCATTGTTTTGCAGAGGCAGCTTGTAAGGCTGATTGGTCTGTAGCTGGAGGCAGTGGAACTGTCTTTTCCTGGTTTTAGGAGTGGTATCAGGATTGCTTCCCTCCAGGTCTGTGGAACTCTGCCTGAGTTCCAACAGATATTAAAGATCTGCAGCAGCTTTGTTTTTGCTGCGGTTCCCAAGTTCTTAGTCATTTCATTGGACACTCTATCAACTCCTGGCGACTTTCTCATTTTCAATTTGGATATTGCAAGCTCCAGTTCTCTGAATGTGATTGGTGCCTCCATAACTTCAGGTATGGTTCCATCTCGTCCTGTGTATTGTTGTTTCTCACGAGTCTCCTGTTGCTTCTCTGGGATAACTTCGATGTTGTTGTCTTTAGCAAAGGAGTCTGCAAAGTGATCAGCTGCCTGTTTTCCCATGAGGATGTTTCCATCTTTGTACAGAGCAATCCTTGAGTTTCTCCCTGTACCTTCATCGTTAAGTTGCTTTACCAGCTTCCACAGTTTCCTCGAATCTCTTTCGAAGTTCAAGGACTCTGTTTTCTCCTTCAGCTTCTTCACCTGGCCTGCAACTTGGCCCTTTGAAATTTGGCCTTAGCTTGCTGGTAGTTATTGTGGTGTTCTTGGCATGGACTGGTCTCTGCCTGCTTTCGAGATGTTTCCACGTCGTTGTGCAGCTGCTCTAGTTCACTATTCCAATATGGTTTGTAGTGCTTACGAGCCCCTCTAGGTATTGTTTCACGAGCAGCCTGTAATATGCATCTGCTGAATTCATCGACTAGCTTATTGATGTCTTTGTCTACAGTCAGATCTCTAGCCAGTATACTAGTACGGTGCTGGTACATTGTCCAGTCTGCCTTCTTGTAGTTCCACCTAGAGAGAGTGCTGCTGTCCTTGACAAGTTCATTTTCCACAATTAAGAAGACTGGCCGGTGGTCGCTGCCTCCAAGTTGTTTCCCTACAACGCGTGTGGTGTTCCACTCCAGGCCGGGTGAGTGGAATGCCAGGTCTGGTGTAGAGGTGGTGTGCCATGACCTCGAGTAGAAGGTTGGTGGGTCGATTGGCTGGTTAATCAGAATAAGCCCATTGTCATCCTGCCAATTTTCAAGCTCCTCACCTCTCCTGTCCATGTGATCATAGCCCCAGCTCTGTGAGTGGCTGTAGAAGTCTCCGCATACAATCAGTCTTTCTTTTGCTGGGATTGTATCTAGTGCCAGTGGGCGGTTGCTCGGACAGTAGTAGTTGAGCAGGTGGAATTCTGAACTTTCTGTCCTGAGATGAAGCATCTGGCATTCCGCCCCCTCCATATATGTTTCAAGCTGACATGCACTGATGTTATTCCTCACGAGTGTCAGTATTCCACCCTTTCGCCTGTCTATTCGGTCAGATCGGTAGCACTGGTAGCCTCTGATTTTGAAGGCTATGTCTTTGTTGAGGTGGGTTTCTTGCAAGCAACATACATTTACTTGCTCTTCATTCAAGATGTTTTCGAGCTCTAATTTTTTGCTGTAGCCGTCTTTTTTACTACTGACGCCTTCAGCATTCCAGTGCATTATTTTAAATGGTCTTTTCTTTGCTTGGCCAGTAGCTCTATTCTCATGCCTCCTGGCTCCACGGGGCAATTGAGAAGGACCCCCAGTAGTAGGGGTTGGGCCCTTCCGAGGCAGAGGGCCCGGCACTGCGCCTGCCTGGGTGTCCGTCACAGGGCGAGTGCCATAACGTTTTGCAGATATAGGCATACTTCCCATAGCGCATGCGCGTGGCATCCTGATTGCTGTGGTGCGCCTCTTGGCTGGTTGCCTCCGTCTTCAGCACCTTGACTTGCTAGGGCAGACTGTGGTCTTGCTCGAGTGTAGGAGGGCCTGGCCAGTCTTGGTTTTTCAGCCGCTGATGGCTGTACTTGAGCCCCATCTCCACGTCAAGGAGCTGGCCTCGATGGGGCAATTTTTACTGATCTTTATTCATTCTGCATTTCTCAAAGAGTCTCGAATAAAGCTTCAAATGTTGTATGTTGTAAATGTATTATCGTACTTGTGAGGTCACTGAAAATACATAGAAGAAAATATGGTTTGCTTCCCCTCGGCATGTCGTACCAGGTGACTAATGGTGATTGCATTTGAAGTAACTTCAGTGGACAGCCTGGCTGACAGTACAAAGGCCACTGGAAATTTTGTCTGGGCGAGATACGAGAAACCCCAGGGTTGAAGGTATAGTGGCCCATTGTTTTTTTTTATTTTTTTGTGTGCTTTAGTATTGTTTATTCTGCTCATCCTATGGTCAAACTCTGTCACTGTAACAAATAACATATAATTCAAACAATCAATCAATACCCTTTAGCTCCCCAAGGAGCATAGGCCTTCCACGAACACATGCTATGTCCTCCTGTTGCGTACCATCAGTTCAAGGTCTTTCCTTGTCATCCTCACCATTTTCATTTCCTTGAACACCTGATCGCTAGCGCAGTGTGGTAAACATTACACCAGCGCTGCTCCCTATGCTCCACTTAAAACTGGTACCACTCTCTTCAGAATGCACTTTAGAAGCACACCTCAACGCAATAGTACAATTAAAACCAAAGAATAGTTAATTTAAAATGTAAACATAATAATGACAATAACAATAATAATAATGATAATAGATACATAGAAAATAAAATAATAATAATTTAAAGGCAGGCTTCTCTCTGCGGACATGACAAAGTGGAGGATGAAAAATTTTTTTTTGAACTTGCACACACACTCTCTCACATGTACTTAAGATAAAAATATTGGGTGATGGAGTCCCTCACCTCTAACGTTGTGTGTGTGGGGAAAGAGGAAGGAGGATGAGGATATGTGTTAAAGGGAGTGGGGAAGGTACGGAAAAAAACACAGGTGGTGGAATAACACGTAATTGGCAGTGAGGTTGGGGGTGGGGGAAGGGAGAGGTTATAGGAAAGTGACCTTCGTATAAACTAAAGGCTTGGATTTAAGGTACAGGTAGCTGGGGATAGTGGACAGGTTTTAAAATAAGCGTCACTCGCTGGAGAAACAAATTTAGGAGAAAAGCTGGACGGATAATTTTGTACTCAAATACCAATGGTATATCGTCGATATACCGGTTTGAAGACCCACATCGGTGATATGCCACCTTGACGCCTGGGGCGCAAGCCGCCCAGTACAACTCCCTACATGGGAAACGATTGGAGTGGCAGACTCCAAAGCTATCGGTTCTAGTGGAGCATCTAGACAAAGAACGGGTGAAAGCCACCCTCCACTGGATGCCTCCAACATTGAAAAAGGAGGCGGCAAGAAAGATAGCTGTGGCTGTCTCAGGAGGCGGAAACTTTCCAGTTAAAAAATGCTATGGACAAGTGGGTCCTGCTTTGCAAACCCAAAGATCCCCTCCCCCATTACGTGGATTTAGAAATCAACGGGCAGGGGCAAAAGACACACAAAATTTTCGTCACCATACCAGGTCGGAAGACGGCGTGCCCTTTTTGCATGCAAGAAGACCATTGGGCAAATAGGTGCCCCCAAAAAAGTAAAGGACAAGAAGTACGTACACAACCAGATAAACAAGCACAACAAAAACTACCTCCCCGCCAGCCTGCAGACAAAGAGAAGTTCCAAACAGTCACGAGATATAATAAACGAAGAAGACACCACTCTGAGGACAACGTCACTACACAAGACACACCGAACTTTACGATGATAGACCCCAAGCATTTTCCAACTCCAGCGCAAGCTTATAAAAACAATAGCCCAACAAGTCCAAACAAAGAAAAGACACACAAGCAACATATGGAAACACCACCCAGACGTAGAACACTGTCAGACACCAGCCCGAGACTCGTCATTGTGCTGGATAGCCCTGGTAACACAGAGTAAAGACGTTTTCCCCTGACCTCAAACATCCATTTTTATGTAATTACACTATTAGCAAATACCACATTTCAAGAATGGCGGCAGAAATTAAAATAATTAGTGTAAATATTCGTGGCCTTCGCACAAAATTACAACATTTCATAACACTCATACACAAATACCATCCAGATTTTATACTGGTTCAAGAAACCAACATACACACAGACGAACACGCAGCCCATATCACGACAAAATTAGGACTTAGACATTCATGTTTTAGCCTTAGTGTTCAGAACATAGGTTCAGGGGTAGCTATCGTACAGACATCGGATAGGGGGGAAATTATCAGGAAAAACAGAGATAGCAAGGGTAGAATAGCCATAGTTCAGGTAAGGAACAACACACAAACATACACCATAGTAAACATACATGCACCACCAGATTACAGACACCAACCCTTGTTTTATGATAGCCTAGAAAGCTTACTCACGCATTCATACAGGGGGCAAAACATCATATTAGGGGGAGATTTTAATTGTATACTGACAAAAATGGATGTTATAGGCGGGGATGTCAAAACACAAATTCGGTTGGCAAACAGGGAGGGCACCCACCAGCTAGATATGCTACAAACCATAGTAAGCACAGCTTAAAGGACACTTACAGGGACTCACATCCCAAGGGCACTGACACCACACACACAAATAACGCACATGGCAGAAGAGCACGATTAGATAGAATTTATTTACCATCAACGCACTGTACAATCGAGTCCAAACACTTACCAGAAACACTCAAATTCACAGACCACAAAGCGGTTTTGGCAACTGTCAACACCATACACACAAATATCACATCCAAACGCTTACCTCACTGGAAGTTCAACAACACACTGCTGCAAAATAAAACATACGTTGAGCAAATGACGCAACTCATTCTTACATACACAACAGATTTACCCACTGAAAACATACAACAACACTGGGAGCTATTAAAGAATACTATACGCGAGAGAACACAAATACTGGCAACCAAGATTCATAGAGACAAAATACGACAGGAAAAGATAATAGAACAAGCCATCAAACTTGCAACTCTAATTGATAAAACAGCACCTCATATCATTACATGGCAGGAAGAACTAGAACAATATCAACACCATAGATTAAGAGGTGCCCTGTTACGGACAAAATTGAACACAATCACACAAGAGATACCCAGCAAACAACACATGGCAACAGAACAAAACATACAGCGAAGCAAGCAAATAGGCCAAATAGTTGACTCACATGGAGACATACAAACGGAGGCACAACATATAGCAAAAGCATTTGAGGACTACTATAGAAATCTTTGCACAGAAGAAGGAATACAACCACATATACAAGACCCTTTTATGCAATACACTAAGAAACTGAGCAACAAAGATAAACAATCTCTTGATGCAGAACTGACCCTAGAAAACATAACATACGCATAAAACGAAATGCAAAAAGGCAAGTCACCAGGACCAGATGGACTCACAGCTGAATTCTACCAACATTTCTTCCCCATGTTAGGCCTTCTCCTTCTTCTTCGATCCTTAACCACCGACCGTCAAAGCAGTCAGTGGCCATCACGCCTAGTGGCGTCTTGTAGGGCAACAACAAATTGATTCCACTTTGCACGGTCGGTGGCCATCCTTCGTACAGTGCCCCAACTCTGGTTCATTCTTTGCATCTCAGCCTCCACAGTCCTCCGCCAAGTTGTTTTTGTTCGGCCTCTCTTTCGCTTTCCTTCAGGGGTCCAAAACATAGCTGTTCTTGTGATGGCATCGGGATCTCTTCTGAGGACATGACCAACCCAGCTCCAGCGTCTGCCAGCTATGATGGTGTGCATGTCCTCTTGCTTGCTACGAGTAAGCAGATCTTGGTTGGTAATGGTATTCGGCCAAAAGATGCGGTGAATTTTTTTTAGGCATGTTGTGTGAAAAGAGGACAATTTTGACATTTCCTTCTCTGTGACTCTCCAGCATTCCGCACCATAGAGAAGCACAGAAAGCACGCAACTCTGGTATAATCTTAATTTTGTGCTTGTGCTGTATTGGGAGGACTTCCAGATGTTATTTAGGCTAAAGAAGGCTGTTCTTGCCTTATTCATTCTGATGTTGATGTCTTTGCCTGCCCCACCGTCTGGTGTTAGGCCTTCTCCTACTAAGGGTATATTCAGAATCTTTAGCGAAAAAGGAATTTCTATCTAGTTTCAACCTGTCATACATCACTCTAATCCCTAAGGACGATCCGGACAAAACAAAGCTTAAAAACTACAGACCAATATCACTCCTCAACACCGACTAAACAATTTTAGCCAAAACCCTAACAAACAAACTCAAACCGTTCATGGCTACACTCATACACGAAGACCAACAGTGTAGTGTCCAGCACAGAAACATTCATCAGCACGCACACTTCATAAGAGACATCATCACCTACACACATCAGAAGGATTGCCAGTCGTCAATCCTATCGCTAGACCAGGAAAAAGCCTTTGAGTATAAGAGTGAGATCCATCTTTGTTTCATAGATCTGGAAAAGGCGTTTGACAGGGTCCCTTGGAGCAAACTTTGGGACTGTTTGGCAAGGAAGAATATTCCAGCACCTCTGATTCATGCTATACAGAGCTTCTACAAGTCTTGCAGAAATTATGTGAGGACAGCGAGCCATAAGTTAGAGGAGTTCAGGACCACCACTGGTGTAAGACAAGGTGATATCCTATCACCTTACCTCTTCATACTTCTTGTGGACGATGTCATCGGGGCATGTGGGGAGAGAGCAGGAGGGTATTCAGTGGGGTACTGGAAGATGAGACAGGTCTATATTTCGGAGCTGGCATTTGCTGATGATGTTGCCCTGATTGCTAAATCAGAGGCACATCTCCAATCCAACCTGCAAGTCTGGAAGGAAGAGCTGGAGAAGAGAGGGATGGTCATAAGCAGCTCTAAAACAAAATCCATGGTGATATCACGAGAAGAAAGAAGACATCAGATTAAGCTGGGAGAACAGGTCCTGGAGCAGGTCGACCACTTTGAATACCTCGGAGCTATTATAGACCGAGGGGGAGGCATCGAAGAAGAGTTGGCCACTCGAGGGGCAGCAGCTGGGAGACTTTTTCAGGCCATGGATCGAGGGTTCCTCAGCGGGAGAGAGGTTGGTGGGAGGACAAAGATGGCTGTGTACCGCTCCACCTATGTCCCAGTCTTGACATGTGGATGCGAGTCATGGGCAATGACTGCAGCCCATGGAAGCCAGATCCAAACCTCGGAGGTGAGGTGTCTGGGGAGGGTGGTTGGGGTGACGGGAAGAGACGTGGTTCGCGGCCAGACGATACGCCAAGGCCTTAAATCCTGCCCCCTGCAGACCCAAGTGGAACAGTCCCAATTAAGATGGTTTGGCCATGTCTGCAGAATGGGAGAAAATCGGCTACCACGACAAGCATGGGAAACAAAGAGCCAAGGATCCAGACCCCGAGGACGACCCAGAGTCCGCTGGGAGGACAACATTAGACAGTCTTTGAAGGACCGAGGACTAGAATGGAACCAGGCCAGGAGGAAAACAGCCGATAGGGTAGTCTGGCGCTCTCTCTTCCAAACCTCTACACTTCACGGTAGAAGGGGAACGACTAAGTAAGTAAGTAAGTTAGGCCCTCTCCTACTAAGGGTATATTCAGAATCTTTAGCGAAAAAGGAATTTCTATCTAGTTTCAACCTGTCATACATCACTCTAATCCCTAAGGACGATCCGGACAAAACAAAGCTTAAAAACTACAGACCAATATCACTCCTCAACACCGACTATACAATTTTAGCCAAAACCCTAACAAACAAACTCAAACCGTTCATGGCTACACTCATACACGAAGACCAACAGTGTAGTGTCCAGCACAGAAACATTCATCAGCACGCACACTTCATAAAAGACATCATCACCTACACACATCAGAAGGATTGCCAGTCGTCAATCCTATCGCTAGACCAGGAAAAAGCTTTTGACAGAATATCCCACTCATACCTCCATAAAACGTTACTACACTGCAACATTGGTGAATACTTTAGAAAGTGGATTGAAATTATATACACAAAACCTGAAAGCAAGGTTTTGGTAAATCATTCATTTACTGGGGCTTTTGGGCTGACAAGATCTGTTAGGCAGGGATGTCCCCTTTCTCCTCTACTCTCTGTACTCGCTCAAGAACCACTGCTAGAGAAAATTAGACAAGACAGTAACATCAGAGGCACTTTTATTCAAGGTAAAGGGGAACAAAAGTTGCTTGCCTACGCAGACGATACCACCTTCTTTCCCCCCAATGATAGGTCTATACAAAATATTCTAGACACTTTCACGCTTTTTGGTAAAGGTAGTGGGTCAAAATTAAACGTCCAAAAGTCTACAATTATGGGTATAGGCAGATGGAAAAACAAAGCAGATTTCCCCTTTGATTTAACGTCAACAATAAACATGAAACTGTACGGTATATACTTCCCATCTCACCCGAACTGCACACACAAAGTCACATGACAGAACTTAGTCGCATATACCACAGACACACTTCACCGCTACAAATACAAAAATACAACCATTTTTTCCAGAAGTGTGTAAAGACGTTATTTCTTACTACACCTGTAGTACACCACTGTAAAGTATCAGTCTGTCTGCTCTGTAAGGAAGAGTGGTGTGTTGTTGAGATCAGGCATGCTCCAGTCTACCCAGCTGTAAATGGGTAACTCACCCTAGTCCTGAGTTAGGGAAGGCAAAGGCTCCAGGGGAAGCAGGCCCTAAACTTGGTCACTTCAGCCGACGCAGGATGGTGTATGTATGAAGTAGTAGTGTAGAGTGTGATTACCGCGAATGGTGTACTGTTCGTGTGCTGACCAATATAATCACTCATACACATGTGTCTACAAGGCACCAATGCAGACTGCTGGAATCTTAGTTTACTCAATTTATTCAGACGTACACACTGGGACATACGAGTACATCAGGCTTTGTTGACATAACAATTTGTAGGTATACATAGCAGATCTGAAGTCATGACACATGCAGAAATAATGGGTAGTACATCAAAGTTCAATGTCATGATACATCATCTTATGAAACCACGAAAAGGGGGTTTCTAGCAGGATTGAGATCTCTCTGTCACTGTCCGATAATAAGATAAATAATCTGTTCTCTTGGCAGTGATCAAAACAGACGATGACCGAAATCCAACATGGCTACCTTCCTGAGTTGTCGTTCACTCATTCATAGGAAGAATATCAGCCAAAGTTAATTTACAATGGATATATAAAGGATTTCATAAATGGTTCCATGCAGCACTACGGTGATCAGGTTAGTTCACGTAGCCATAACCGCTGCAGGAAAATCTGTCATCTTCGTCGATACAAAACACGACACTAGCATATCGAAGCACCCAAAAGTCAAGCTAGGCCTAACCGACGAGAGATCATCAAAAATACGAGCTGGGTTTACCTGGAGTCCGAATCATCTATATACTGACATAAGGAGAGTCTCTAACACAAACTATCGTAGAGACACTATCTCCTCCAGAAGAAAAAAACCACTTCGTAAGACATTTTTTCTTGACGAAGGGACCAGCTCTTGAAAAACGTACCCCGCCATTCTTAGCAGTACATCGGAACTCATCACGACTTGTTAAGACAACTCATACTTCCGCTAACAAGAATCTAGTCCCTCATACCCATCCAAAATATACAATATAGGACTGATTCTACTTGTACTAATAATATGTAATACATATGAATTCAGGCCATAAACACAATAAGCAAATTAATATATTTTCTGGCCCTAAAATTAAGTACAAACGCAAGCGTACTATTCTTGCGCTGGATCGATATCCAGACCGATTACTCCTATAATCAAAAGTGTGAATCAAACATGGATTATCTCGCTTTTACAATAAACAGCATTTTCATACACAGATGGATGCATGTCTATATTTTTCCCCATATCAAATAACCATATCGATTTTTTGTAATATGTGCGTCAAAAATATGCACGCAACAGATTACCACACCCCTCGGGAAAAAAAAAAATGGTACATTTTTTTTTTTTGAAATACATCTAGGAGCAACATACAATAGGCTCACAACGCACCAATAACAATGCGCAGATGATAAGCATAAGTTTTATGACCTTAGAGAAAGCACTTCTCTAAGTATTAATATTTCCAGAGAGGTGTCACCAACGCATACTACAATATTAGCAATGACACAATTTCCACATTAGTTTATACATAAATTCCATCTAAGATATCTTAACATCATGAT
The DNA here is from genome assembly GCA_024509875.1 of Oreohelix idahoensis. Lineage (NCBI taxonomy): Eukaryota > Metazoa > Mollusca > Gastropoda > Stylommatophora > Oreohelicidae > Oreohelix > Oreohelix idahoensis. The sequence continues at coordinate 181,306 of JAMPIV010007364.1, read as the reverse complement.
CATCAAAGACGAAAAACATTGAAAAAATCAGCGGTGAATAAATATCCATGAACCGCTAAGTAGTGTTACAATCAATATATGATATATTACATATGTGTACACATTTCAACATAGAAACAATTGTATCAAAGCTGTATAACAGTTATGAATCATGTGGGCATCTAGACAAAATATCTGCCATCACATTTTCTGACCCACGGATAGCTCGCACCGAAAAATGAAATGGCTGTAGAGCAATCGCGTATCGCGTTGATCTCGCGCTCTTCAGATTTTTACTCTGAATAGCCGTAAGAGCTTTCTGGTCAGTTTCCACAATGAAATGCGCGCCCAGAAGAAATCTTTGTAGTTTAAGGATTGACCAAACCATAGCCAATAATTCACGGTCTAGGACCGAGTAATTCTTCTCTGCGGCATTTAATTTCCGAGAAATATACATCACAGGATGCAGAGTTCCAGAGTACTCTTGCATTAGTGCAGCTCCAATCCCGGTGGATGAAGCGTCACTACGAAGAATAAATGTCTTATCCTTAGAAGGTAATACTAGGATAGGTGAAGTAGAAAACATAGTTTTAACCTTATCCAAAGAGGATTGACATTCTTGAGTCCAATGGACTACATTAGGAGACCCTTTCTTTAGCAAGGAAGAAAGAGGTGACATAATGGAGGACAGATTCGGTATGAATCGTCCATAAAATTGTATTAGACCTAAGAGACTTCGTACTTGCTTTTTAGTCTTAGGAATAGAAATGTTAAGTATCTTACTTGTATTATGGTCTTCTGTTTTTAGGAACCCATGACCAACACGGTGTCCTAAGAAAGATATTTCGCTAAAACCAATACATGCTTTCGATGGTTTCGCTGTCAGGTTATGCTCGCGTAAGATAGACAATAGTTCATTTATACCATTATAGTGATCGTTCCAAGTATCACTGAAAAGACAGATGTCATCAAGATACGCAATGACATCTGAGCGATGAGATAGGATTCGACGCATCATGCGTACAAATGTAGCAGGGGCGTTCATAAGACCGAAAGGCATGAAATTCCATTGGAATAGACCCCTAGGCGTCGAAAAAGCAGTAAACGGTTTGGCGTGTTCGGATAGTGGAACTTGCCAATATCCCTTAGACAAATCGAGTTTAGTAAAGAAGTGAGAATTCGATAGTCTCGTAAGTAGCTCTTCTAGTAAAGGCATAGGTTCAGCATCGAATTTAGTCACTTGATTCAATTTGCGATAATCCACGCAAAGACGTATGTTATTGTCTTTTTTCCGTACTATAACCATCGGCGAAGAATATGCTGATGTGGATGGTTCAATAATTTTTAACTCTATCATCTCATCTAACTCTTTCTCTACCTGTGCTTGGAAATGTATCGGGATAGGATACGGTCTGACTCTTATAGGACTATGGTCAGTAAGAATAATGTCATGTTGAATGACATCCGTTTGACCAGGAATGTCAGTAAGGACATCCTGAAATTGTTCTAACATAGTAGAAACTTGTTTCTGCTCTCCTGGAGATAATTCTGGAGAAATTGCAACATCTTTCCATGATTCATTAGAGTGAAGAGGAATCATTGGAAAAGGTAAATTTACATCCGAGAAACTCGTTTCCTCATCCTGTATTACTGACAGAGATGAGTACTGTCCATGTTGGACTGGAAAATCGTCCGTTGCCTGGAAAACAGGTTGTAAATAATCAGGACGTTCATGGAATTCCGTGAGCATGTTGATGTGGAAGGTTTTACGCTTCCCGTCAATATCGACGATATAGTCAACATCGGAAACCTTTGATATTATATCGTACGGACCTTTCCAAGAAATGAGAAGTCTATTTTCCCTACAAGGTAGCAAGACAAATGCTTTGTCACCTGGACAAAGTTGACGCAAACATCTCTTTTTATTGGCAAATTCCCTTGCCTTCTGTTTCGCAAATTCAGAAGAAGCAGTTGCCAATTTGCATGCTTCAATAATCTTGTGTCTAAGTGCGATGACATATTCATAAGAGGATTTTGTGTCATCGACAATATTATCAGCAGTTATAAGATCATGAAGTAAGGACATAGGACCTCGCGGTTTCGCGCCAAAGACAAGTTCAAAGGGAGAAAATCCTGTATGTTCGTTGGCGACCTCTCTATATGCAAAGAGAGCCGCGGGTAAAACCCTATCCCAATCCTGAGGATGATCTTCTGTTATCTTACCTAGTAGGTTTTTCAGAGTTCTATTCAAACGTTCCACCATCCCATTGGACATAGGATGATAAATACTACTCAGCGATCTCTCTATCTTCAGAGTCGACATTACTTGAGACATGGTATCCGATATAAGTTGGGTACCATGGTCGGATAATATTTCTGCTGGAAACCCCAGACGAGAAAATATTAACCAAAGAGCATCTGCGACATCAGCAGTAGTTATGCTCTTTAGAGGAACAGCCTCCGGCCAACGTGTGCACATATCAACACACGTCAGAATAAATTGGTGTCCTCTAGCAGACTTTATCTTAAATGGACCAATGATGTCTATCGCCATTTTTTGAAATGGCCGAATGGGAATGTCTGCAGCCTGAATAGGTGCATCATGGCGTGGACCTCTGGATTTAATCTCTTGACATACTTTACAAGATCGACAATAGATTCGTATGTCCTTATTCACAGCAGGCCAAAAGAAAGATTGAAGAACTCTAGCTTTAGTACGGGAAAAACCCATATGTCCAGCACACTGCGAATCATGAGCGTGCTGTAAAATTTTAACTCTCATATTTTTTAGGCACAAGGATTTGAGAATGAATGGACTTAGCGGAGTCTTGTACCATACGTACAAGTACGCCATTCTTCATCGTAATCCAAGATTTACGATTTGTATCCTTATTCGGATCACCTTTTGTTGCCAGAGTAAAGAATTTCTTTAGAGTAGGATCATCTTCCTGCTGTTTAATAAAGGAATCGTGTGAAATCTCCAAGGGATCATCTTGGATCTGCGCATCATTATCTTCAGAATGTGAAGATTGTGGCATATTGAGAGCTTGAGCCCTAGTGATTACTGCATTAGCAGATTGCATATTAACATTTTCCCAATTAGAGATTTGCTGTGGAGTGCATTCTTTCACTCCATGAATGCGACCGATGATAAGATCAGCGATCGGATTCGGCAAGAGACATGCTTGCACCTCTCCTGTAAAGAAAGGCGTAGCAATATTGATAATGGCAGTGGAGTACTTCTCCAATGTGCCACCAAATGTTACACATTTGACTATATTGCCAGTAGCTCGAGAAGGATTTACGAGTGATTGCCTCACTCCAATGGTAGTGCACCCCGAGTCGAAAAGAATTGATACCGGAGTACCATCTATTAGGCCCCTATTAAAGACAAGAGCACCCCTTCCATTATGCGCAATTGACGCATGGAGAGCGGGAAGTGGGTGACCGCAGCTTAAAGTAGACACTGTGGTTGGATCGAATAATGTTTTGCATTGCGAACACTCAGATGCTCTAGCAAAATCGAAAGCGGAATTTGCTACACTATTGGAGTCTTTTTTATCATTATTCTGATTATCGGTGTCGTGGAACTCCTGTTGTGCAGAGTTAGCCTGGTAATAAGATTTACCATGTCTTTTGTGTTGTGATCTACCTCGGTTATAATTGTCTCTATAATTATTATTGCCTCTGTTATAACCCCTATTTGGGTTTGAATCATAATATTCATGATCATAATCATCATGCTCGTTATATTGAGTATCCCTGTAATATTGTTTCTTTTGTCTCCATGAAGCACTTGGGTAGTTCCTATAGCTACTCCCTTTCCGAGAATTTCTAACATTATGGGTACCCCTCGCGTGTCGAGGACTATCAGCCCGATTCCAGTTCTTCGAAGAAGAACCCTGATTTGAGTGGTTATCTTGGTTTTGATATTTATTCCAATTAACCTTTTTATCAAATTTATTTTTAGCTCCTTGGAATTTGTGTGTGAGTAATTCTGATTATATTCTGTTGCCGAAGCAACTGGCATACTCTCTTTAATGTTAGAGTTACTAAGAATCATGTCAGGGTGTGCCGTGGCATACTGGTCACAATATTCTTCCATTTGCTTTATTGTACTAGGTTTACGCTCATGTAAGAACTCTAGGAATGATTTATTTACAGAAGACATGACCTTGTCTCTTAGCAATAAATCTGTAAGACCATCAAATGTTTTCTCTGTTTTGGATAATTCAATCCATCGTGAAAGTGTAATTCGTGCTTTTGAGATGAAATCTGAGAATTCTACACCTACCTCAGGTCTCATTGTTTTAAACAAAAGACGGTAACCTTCCTCAGACAGCTGATATCTCTTTATCAAAGCTGCCCTAACAGCATCATAATTGTCTTTGTCGGCCTCTTCAACAAAATATAACTTACTCAGAGACTCCCCTTTTAGATTTTCAGACAACTGATTCACATACTGTGATTTGTCAACATTATGAGATCGACAAGCCCGTTCAAATCTAGAAAGCCAAAATGTTATGTCATCACTGGTAGGGTTAAACGCTGGTACTTTGACCTTGTACACAAAGGGTTTACCATTACCACCAGATGCCTGATTAACATTACTCACACATGTCAATTTTAATTTCTCTAATTCAAACTCATGTTCTCTTATTGCTTTTCTCTCTTCAGCTTCTCTATCTAATCTTTTCTGTTCTGCAGCAGCTTCTAGTTTTTTCTGTTCTGCCTCAAATCTCCTTTCCTCCACTTGCATCTGCAATTTCTTAAGTTCAGCAGCAGTATCAGCTTCTTTTTCTAATCTTTTTTCTTCAGCTAAGGCTTTCCTTTCTTCTGCAGCAGCTTTTTTTTCTTCTATTTGAAGTTTTCTCTCCTCAGCCGCAGCTTTTTTTTCCTCAGCAGCAATTTTTTTTTTCTTCAACAGCAGCAGCAATTTTTTTTCTCTTCTGCAGCTAATGCTTTGTCATATTGAGCAACAGCCCATTGTTCTAAGTCTTTTCCAGTCTTATCAAAAGATTTTCCTAGTGTAATGAAATAATCTAAGGTAGACATATTGTCTTCTTAAATCAGGAACCTGAAAAAGTAAATAAATTACTCTCTTTGTTAATGGGAGACAAGTCTATACCTTAGACTTAGTCTTAGTCCAAACTTGTATGGTTTACAATAACCAATGATAACTTGAGTACCTGTGGACAACAATAATTGTATCTCAAATACTGTGGGGACAAGCCTTACAAAGGTCTTGTATACCTCACTGTAATCAAAGATCACTTGAGTACCTGTGGAAAAAAAATATTTCCCTTTACCAATAACTTTTGGAGACAAGCCTTACAAAGGTCTTGTATATCTCAATGTAATCAAAGATCACTTGAGTACCTGTGGAAAAAAAATATTTCCCTTTTCCAATAACAATCAGAAAGTACTGATCTGTACTATACTATCAGTGTATACCACTATACGTCATATGTCAACTAAAGACATTACAAATGACAAACAAGAAAAGACAATCTGAAAACATTTGCAGAGATCAAATTAAATTAAATAGGGGAAATGAAAAAAAATGATCACAGAACCTGTGATGATAACTGCCATAAGATAACAAGACAAATAACGCTACAGTGTATAAACATAAGGGTGTAAAAAACTGAAATGAAAGGAAAGATGAGACCTACAATTATACAAACAAATCAAACAAAACTAAGGAACACAAAAAATGTTACAAATACAAATATGAAACAGTCGTCACAACTAACCAAATATTTGCAAACTATGTTGCAAGCAAATTTCAATTAAGAAATTGCTCCCTATCGAACGCCAGAACAAGACCAATATTACTCGGTATTTCCTGTTCTAGTCACACAGAATATAAACTAATTTAATACACAACAAATAACATGTAAGCATAAATAGCATATAGCATACAATATCATTTTATGTCATGAATGGAATGTGTTGCCAGTATAGTGTTGTAAAGTAGGCACAGTTTATTTAAATAATACTAACTTGCCACTTTATTCAGTAATAGACTTAAGTTTAAACTATTACACTGTCAATTTTTTCTCTGTTGAGCATATGAAGATCCCACGATGAACTATGCACTTTATTCAGCAACACTGCGATTCTTCTGTACGTTGAGAAATGTCAACAATATTGCTCCAGATATTTTCTACACTTGATACCACTGTCCTGTGTAATACTGTCTGTACAGCGAAAAACTGTCAACAAGTGCTGACCTAGATACAGCATCCTATCGGTAATACAGGTCAAGCTGTCCTACTGGTGTTGATGTGTTCAAACAAATGTTCTTTCAGCTGTAAACTGTGATTCTCAACACAAAACTGCGTAAGCTGGACCCAGGAATCTGGCTCGCCACTGTAAAGACGTTATTTCTTACTACACCTGTAGTACACCACTGTAAAGTATCAGTCTGTCTGCTCTGTAAGGAAGAGTGGTGTGTTGTTGAGATCAGGCATGCTCCAGTCTACCCAGCTGTAAATGGGTAACTCACCCTAGTCCTGAGTTAGGGAAGGCAAAGGCTCCAGGGGAAGCAGGCCCTAAACTTGGTCACTTCAGCCGACGCAGGATGGTGTATGTATGAAGTAGTAGTGTAGAGTGTGATTACCGCGAATGGTGTACTGTTCGTGTGCTGACCAATATAATCACTCATACACATGTGTCTACAAGGCACCAATGCAGACTGCTGGAATCTTAGTTTACTCAATTTATTCAGACGTACACACTGGGACATACGAGTACATCAGGCTTTGTTGACATAACAATTTGTAGGTATACATAGCAGATCTGAAGTCATGACACATGCAGAAATAATGGGTAGTACATCAAAGTTCAATGTCATGATACATCATCTTATGAAACCACGAAAAGGGGATTTCTAGCAGGATTGAGATCTCTCTGTCACTGTCCGATAATAAGATAAATAATCTGTTCTCTTGGCAGTGATCAAAACAGACGATGACCGAAATCCAACATGGCTACCTTCCTGAGTTGTCGTTCACTCATTCATAGGAAGAATATCAGCCAAAGTTAATTTACAATGGATATATAAAGGATTTCATAAATGGTTCCATGCAGCACTACGGTGATCAGGTTAGTTCACGTAGCCATAACCGCTGCAGGAAAATCTGTCATCTTCGTCGATACAAAACACGACACTAGCATATCGAAGCACCCAAAAGTCAAGCTAGGCCTAACCGACGAGAGATCATCAAAAATACGAGCTGGGTTTACCTGGAGTCCGAATCATCTATATACTGACATAAGGAGAGTCTCTAACACAAACTATCGTAGAGACACTATCTCCTCCAGAAGAAAAAACCACTTCGTAAGACATTTTTTCTTGACGAAGGGACCAGCTCTTGAAAAACGTACCCCGCCATTCTTAGCAGTACATCGGAACTCATCACGACTTGTTAAGACAACTCATACTTCCGCTAACAAGAATCTAGTCCCTCATACCCATCCAAAATATACAATATAGGACTGATTCTACTTGTACTAATAATATGTAATACATATGAATTCAGGCCATAAACACAATAAGCAAATTAATATATTTTCTGGCCCTAAAATTAAGTACAAACGCAAGCGTACTATTCTTGCGCTGGATCGATATCCAGACCGATTACTCCTATAATCAAAAGTGTGAATCAAACATGGATTATCTCGCTTTTACAATAAACAGCATTTTCATACACAGATGGATGCATGTCTATATTTTTCCCATATTAAATAACCATATCGATTTTTTGTAATATGTGCGTCAAAAATATGCACGCAACAAAGTGCTATAGTGAACTGCTTTATTATTCCAAAAATAATTTACATTGCTACAGTCTTTGACCCTCCACAACATACGGTGACAGAGATAAACAAGGAGATTAGGCGTTTTGTTTTTGGGCACACTTTATTTAGCATTAAACATCAAACACTCATGCAAGAGAAAAGATTCGGGGGAGTTGCCCTCCAGGATATAGGGACAAAAATAAAGGCACTTCGAATCAGACATGTAGGAAATATAATAAGAGACCCAGAACGACACACATTAACCTATTACTACGCAGGGCTTAGACTTGCTAGACTGAGGCCACTAAAGAACAATGTCCCACACCATTACGGCACACTACCACACTTTTACAGGACATGCATACAAGCCATCAGAGGACACGAAATTTTAATTAACCAGAAAACAAACAAAATTTACAAACACTTAGTCAGGTTACAAGCACCACCTTTACACCTAAGAATTAAAAGAGGTTACAATTACTTTATAACAGATTACACTTAGATTTTCACCGATCTTCACAACAAAAGCATCGCACCAAAAGCCAGAGAAGTCACATATCGACTTTTATATAACATGACACCAACCACAGAAAGAGCAGCACACAGATTAAAACGAAAATCACGATGCAAGGTGTACTTTTTATGCTTTACTGTATGATTTTGAGCAGTATTTTAATTTCATCACTCCTGAGGCTGATTGTTATGCAGGGGTATGCCTAACCTACAAAACAAAATAGAAATGAAAATTGTTAGTTACTTTCGAAACATTTGTTGTTGTGTCGACTTTTAAAGCCGAGCCAAAAATAAATTGTATTAATAAACTATGTAAACGTCAACAGTGGTATCGTTTTTAACCACCCTGCAGAAAGACTAATTTAGCTACTTACATCAAAAACTGTGAAACATGCTTATATAGTTAAAAGTATTTTTACTTATAGATATTAAATAAAATAAAAACACAATAATTTACTTACTTTATTGCAAATAACGTATTGGTTATATTATTATATGTAAAAATTTGAGACAGCAAATTAAATATTTTATTTTATTTTTAAAGAAATAAATAATAACATTAATTATTAGATTACCTCCCTTATCTCTCTCTCTTTCTCTCCCTCTCTCTGAAACTGTGTTTTTCTAGAATGCTCCTTCCGTAATTTTTCTGCACATTTTGTACCAGTATGTCAATACCTAGGACTGACACAAGGCCAACAGCTGAAATGGAATAAACACATAGACAGGTGAAGAATAAACACATAGACTGGTGAAGTACGGTATTGTTAAAGATAAACTGGGATGTTTGACAGGTAATGTGTGGGGTGCAAGCACTAAGGCAATGCTCGTGTTGTATCAATCTTTCATTAGGGGAAAAACAGATTATGGAAGTATGGAATATAATTGCAGCACATTGTAACAAGATTAAATTACACAGAAATCGACATCAGTCATTGTGTACAATATCAGGTGTAGTAAGCAGATCAATATCAATGGGGCTCTAAAGGTGGCTGTAGGAGTCCTACCTTTGGAATTACATAGAAAGGAATTAAAATTAAATTATATGAATAAAGTTATGTTAGACAAGTCTCACCCAGCATATCCAGCTTTAAACAGGACATTAAGGTTACAAAGTTCACTGTTGTATGCATCCTCCAGCTATCTAAAAACTACAGACACTATATATCTTAATCATATATATCTTAGTCCAGTGGGGAACGCGCAGTGGCGACTCGTTGACTTCGCGCTGGTGTCTCAGTATGTGCGACGGAACGAACGGAATAATTTGTCTTCTCTTTGTTACTTTCACAATTGCCTCCACGGCTGGCGGAGTTGTGGAATTTAAAGTTGCTGCCATAAGTGAAATGGGTTCATTTTCGATGCAAGACAACAGGAAGCTGAGACGCTTGGGAGTCATGACCCAAGTGGGCCCGCCCCCCTTAGAGTGTAAAGGAGTATATAGGGCCGAAATACTTGTCGGACGGGGGGACTTCTTCTGATGATCAGATTGCTTCCTGTTGTATCGCTCTGTAAAGAGTTTCCTATCATCTAATCAATCATTCATCTGAGGTCTGTGTCGGCGTCTGTGGCCTAATGGATATGAACGCAGTTTCATAATCCAGATATACCAGGTTCGAAACCTGCTGCAGGCGGTTTGGTAGCAGATCGCTTTGTGTGGATTTTTAACAATGGTATAAGCGCCGTACCGTTCAGAAAGCAATGGCAAACTACTGAATGAAAAAAATTGCCTAGAAAAATCAAAAACAGCCAACTAATTTAAAAAAAACAAACAAACAAAAACTACTTGGTAATTTAAGCCATAGACAGAAGTGCCACACTTAGATTTGTCAGGAGTTATTTACCGTATTGATATTTTTAATTGGGGGGGGGGGGGGGGGGGAGAGAGAAGAGAGAGAGAATGACGCATATTGCCTCCTTGCCTAGGAGAAAAAATGTTCAAACGCACAGAAGAAATGTTGTGATTAAACATCGGTGGAAGATCAATAAACAGCCGCATATATGCAGAAAGTGAACAAGAATTGCAAGAACGAGTGAAGCAATTAAACAGCGTAAGTCATGAATATAGATTGAATATTAACATTGACAAAAACAAAAACTATAATAAGTAGGAAAACAAATGAGAAACCAACTTTGTAAATAAGAACAAATGAGAAGAAACTAGAACAAATGAGAAGAAACTAGAACAAATGAGAAGAAACTAGAACAAATGGAAAGTACCTCATATCTTGGACACAATAACAGAGGATGGCAGACGTGAAACGGAAATCAAGAAGAGAACAGAAATGGTCACAGTTACACTCAACGACATGCGATACATAATAAGTTAGAGGCAAACAAGTAAATGGAAGACAACGCTAAAATGGCGAAAGATAACATCCCGAGACGGACAGGAAAGAATCTATCAGAGTGCACCATCAAGACAAGAGACAGGAAAGAGTCTGTCAGAGTGCACCATCAAGACAAGAGACAGGAAAGAGTCTGTCAGAGTGCACCATCAAGACAAGAGACAGGAAAGAGTCTATCAGAGTGCACCATCAAGACAAGAGACGGACAGAAAAGTCTATCAGAGTGCACCATCAAGACAAGAGACAGGAAAGAATCTATCAGAGTGCACCATCAAGACAAGAGACAGGAAAGAGTCTATCAGAGTGCACCATCAAGACAAGAGACGGACAGAAAAGTCTATCAGAGTGCACCATCAAGACAAGAGACAGGAAAGAGTCTGTCAGAGTGCACCATCAAGACAAGAGACTGAAGACGATAAAGATCCATTGCAGCCGACTTTCGATAAGGCGATGGTAGCTGACCTGATCTTTCTGCAGCAGTTATCGATCAAAGGACAGCGCGTGCCGTTGCCTCACAATGATTGACACTTTACAGCAGAGGCGTACTTAAAGTATTTGACACTGGGGCGGATCTTACCATTTGTCACGAATAGAGTTATGATCATTAAATTTTCTATTATTCTTCCTTTCTTCCACCCGTGTCCTCTATTTATTATCACTCTTTACTTTTTTTCCTGTATTTTTCGCATTCGTTCGTTTGCGAAAAATATTTTCTTTCCCATTCTCACTTTGCCGGTTTCGTTTTCTCATACTGGTAAACGCAGTTATGACATAACGCGTCAGTCTCTAAACGAGACGGGAGAGCGTTAAAATGCATTCTATTGCATTAGATGTCAGTGGACGAAACTGTGACTTTCGCTTATCTCAGACATACGAGCAGACTTTTGTTTGCACATTCAGCTGTCACGCGCAGTTTCTTCGACTGAGTTGCTCGGTGAAGTGTGAATCGCAGCAGCCATGCTCGCTCAGAGCAGACAGAGTGTCTAGCATTCCTCATATGACACTTACGCTCCACGGCCAGTTTTGGCGTAAGGTGCGAAGACACGGATTTGGCATGTTATTGCCAGCGTCTAAGTTAACGTAAGTGTTAATGGAAAGGGGAGAGTTCGGCGCTGTTTCGTGTTTTCGGGATAGTGTATCTTTTGTCTGGTTTAAGATATTAACCGGAGTTTGAAACTAGATTTTCATTCTGACTCCTAAATGTTGCAGTAGACAGATCGCTGTGCTAGATCAAATATCTGTGTTTTGGCGAAGTCTGAGTTTCTTGGCCAAATGGTCCGAGTTCTAGACTACCATTTGAGTGCAGTATTCTAGTTCATGGTTTAGTCTGTAGTTCTGTGTGGAGGTAAATATATTATATTTAATATCTAGTATTATGTGAAGTGTTTAAAGTGTTAAATCGCTTATTTCACTAGTTAGATTTTTGTGCAGAGAAAATTAAAATATAGTCTGTATTATTTTCTAGGGACGAGTTACAGTGGAAAACAGAATAAAGTATAATTTCTAGCTTAAAGCCAGGTAGCCATAAGGAATTAACTTTAACTGCTAAATAATCAGACCAGAATAATTTTTCTAAACTAACTTATAAATGCTAGCTGTCTCATGAGTGTGGACGGAATACGCAGGTATTCCTAATTCATGATGATTGATTTATATATATATAACTTATTTCACGGGAAAGTTTAAATGATAAGTCAAGCTGTACGCTTGCAGTTTAAAAATGTAAGTTATATTGAGTACATAATATGTAAAATATTTCATGTGTTTTTCTTTATTCAGTGAATACTGGGTAACCCAAAATGTTGCCGGCGTTTAGTACAGAGACATACCTGTGAGAAACATAAATATTTTTATCTTTTAACCACGTGGGTTTACAAGTTAACACCTGTCTGACAGTGCGTTGTCTTCATAAATAGACAGAGTACAACTCTCACTAACGGGTTTTATTAAAGATTAAATGTTTTTACTGGGCCTTTGAGCCAGATCAGATTTCTGCACAAACTCTATGTACAAATTTAACCGTTGTGGTAAGTAACATATTAACGTCAGTAACATTCCGACGGAGTTTCGACTAGTGGTATGGTGACCAAATATAGTCCTTTCCTGAAAGTAGACACCGATCTGACATTCCTCAATTCTAGAAACCTAAGCTATTGACACTGTGCTCGTTGTTAATGTTTCGTGCCTGGACAATTTTAATGTGACCTAAACAGACATCCGAAAAATAAAAACACCCAAGGAGTCGTTCCCGGAAGCAGAGAATTCATCCCGTCTTTTTGGAACTGGGGATTTCTTGGTCAAAGACTGCCCTTGACGAGTCTGTAGGTGAATGTCCTAAAAATTGTATTACCAGAAGTGGCTATCTAAGCTGTGAGTATGAACATATGCACGTGTTCTCGACTGACTGAATAGAGTGAATGCAGGACGGAGTGATTTCTTTATTGTTGTAATTGGGCACCCATTTGCTGTCTTAACTTTCTGTAGGCTAGTATTGCTAATCATATTTCCCTTAAAATAGAGCAGAGACATCAAGTCTGTCCATACCTTAAAAGGGGGAAATATTAGACCAAATCATATGTATCCTTGATTCCTTGGGGCTATCACTTTCTTCCAACAGGACTGTGGGCATACCTTGAGGGATAAGACCATACTGTGGGCCTATCATTTTGGTAGCAGTTTTTTTATTGACTTTATGACTATTTGTATATGCTTTGATGTAATTTCTATGTGTTGTGAAGAAATTTTAGATGATAATTAAAATTTCTCTTGAAATTAATCAGCGTGTTGGTCAGCTCGTTCTAGAATATTTAAATAATTATTTGTTATAGTTTCCCCACGTCTGTACGTATAACTGTCGTCTTGTATGTGCGTGCACGTGAGTGGTTAGAGATATATTAATATATATATATATATATATATATATATATATATATATATATATATATATATATATATATATATATATATATGTATGTGTGTGTGTGTGTGTGTGTGTGTTTAGACTGTCTGACTCCTCGAAAGCTGTCGTAGAAGATAGGTGAGAGAGAGAAGATTTCTCGATCTCAGAGACAGCCTCTTGATCACATTCTATCATCTCACTCGTGAAAATCTATTGCTATTACTACTTCTCACCGTGACTATCACTTATTCTAATCTATTCAGAAGGGACCAACCCAAGTCTTAATTCTCCTATCAAAAATCTACGACAAATGTGGACTCGTCTATCGGGATTTTGAACTTTGAATAGGAAGACGAGACGACAAATATCAGCTCGTCGGTAAGATTCTGTATTCTGAATTATATAGAGTAAGAGTGTGATGTCTTGTGAGTTTTGTATTTTTTTTAAATAATTTATCCCCTAGACTAACGATCTGTTTATGGGCGTGCTGACCACACAAGTAATAATTGTTTTTCCACAGCATTTTGAATAATATACATTTGAGTTACAGGTTGATTTTGTCGGAATATATGTTAATTACTGATTTTGTAATACTAAACGCTGGTAAAGTTTGTGAGTGTATAACATTCACAGGGTTCTGAAGAAGTAGGTGTTTGAGCTAAGCTAAGGAGCGCGATCAGACTATACGTCCTGTAATTGCCTCCCTTACCCTAACTATCTTCAGGGGTGAACTTATAGTGGATTAAAAATTAAGGGGATTTTTTTTTTCTTCCTTAAATAATTTTTGCTAATAATTATTTTGCTTCCACTGTAGCAACGTATTTTTCAGTGAGTAATCTTAACTACCATTTATTTGGCGTAGTCGTCTGCATTAGGTGCTTTATTGCCGATTAATAGCAGCGATAGTTAGATACTTTATTAATATGGAGGAGGTATCCCAGGTTATAGTATATCATCTTTTGTTGTGGTATTTTCTCGCAAGTGGTAGGAACCAGAGTATCCTTTTTCTGATTTTTTTCTTGTCTAAGTCTCAGTCACCTATTTACTATGGCAGAGAGGGCGAAGCTTAGACAGATCCTCAGGGACGAGGCAAGAGAAGAAGGTTTGGAAGGCGAGGAAGCGAAAGCTTTTGTCAGGGACGAACTTGACAGATATGATGCGGAGAGGAAAGCAGCCGAAGCTAGAGAGCAGAGGAAGATGGATGAGGAAATGGAAATCCGCAGGGAGAGAGAAAGAGAGAAGGAGAGACAGCATGAGAAGGAGAGGGAGGAGAGAGAGGAAAGAGAGAAACAGAGACAGCATGAGTTGGCTCTTAAAACTCTAGAATTCCAAAGTCGGGATGCTGCCTCTACCTCCAGTAATGGAGAGTCTTCTCCGCATTCTTCTCTAACTGATCCTTCTAACACTCAATCTACTCATCTCACTGCTATGTCTTTTGCGCTAGAATCTTTCCCTTGTCCTAATGAGAAGATTGATACTTGGCTAGAAAAATTTGAGAAAATTGCAACGCTGTACGGTTTAGAGAGGTCGCGTTGGTGTATGAAACTTTCCCAGGCCCTTAAAGGCTCTGCTTATGATGTTTATTCTAAACTGGAAAGTGGCCAACAAGACAACTATGACTTGTTGAAGAAAGCTTTGCTGGAGCGCTTTGAAATGAATGCGCGAAAGTTTCTGCAACTGTTTCGCAACAGCAGGAAAAAGAGCTCTGAAACTTTTCAGCAGTTCTCATCTCGTCTAAAGGGATATCTGACAAAGTGCCTTGAGCTTTCACAGCTCCCCTCTACCTATGAAGGTCTGAAGGAATTTGTTTTAACAGAACAAATAAAGAACACCTTGTCTGCAGATACCCGGAGATTTCTAGCTGAGCAAGGTGCAGAAAAGCTTGAAGACATCTTAGAAAAGTCTGAGCGATATCACAATGCGCTGGCTGAACTACCGGCCACTAAACGTAAACCGACAGAAGAGCATTTTCGGAAAAAAAATCTAGAACAATCTTCTCATGCTTCTAACCAATATAACCACAGAGAAACTGGATCTCAAAACCCCCTCCTGAAAAATCCAAGTTCTACAAAAACAAGTACCCCAACCACAGTAAACGGTCTGATCAACCCGACCGCCCTTCATGGCAGCGTAGCCAGCGAGGACAAGGTGGCAAAGGGAAAACCCCTGCGCACGGGACAGATGATCAGAGCGAGCACACGGAGCCTAAACGCATCGGATGCTTGCTAACAGTCTCGCAAGGCGGAATTATTGACAGTGATTCCCAACCTGTTGGGGTTAGACCCTCAACGCGAGGTACTGTTACTTTAAACGGTTCTCAAACTTTTTGATAATTTGACACGAGGCTTTCTTATGATTGCATTGTCGCCAGAAACCTGGTCAAACCCGGTCAAGAGACACGAGAAACCGTCCAACTTTGTGGAGTTTCTAAGAGTGATGCACCTACAGCGCTTCCCATCGCACTGGGGGAGATCCACTCTGAGTTTGTCAGAGGCGTGATCAAAGCGGCTGTTATGGATGATCCCATCTACCCAGTCATACTTGGCGGGAGATACGTGTTCATTGGGAAACCGGAAGAGCCGATTGTGGCAGCAGTAACTACAAGAGGGCAAACCAAGAAGGAACGGGAGCCTACGCCTAATTTGTTACCCATGAAACTTAAAGAAGCGCAACAAAAGGACCCTACTTTGGCACCCTGCTTTAGGAAACTGCCCATGGCTAAGGAACCCAGACAGCACGGGGACATTTCTTCTAAGGATGGCGTACTTTATCGGAGAACGGGCAAGCCTGACCAAGGTTACAACCAGCTTCTAGTACCGAAACAGTACAGAAGCAAAATCCTAGAAATGGGGCACTCTCTTCCCTTCAGCGGACATATGGGACAGAACGCCACAAACCAACGGATAACCACTCATTATTGGTGGTCAGGAGTAAATACTGATGTTATCAGATATGTCAAATCCTGTGCCCAGTGCCAACGTGTACCACCCAAGCAACGGACACCCCCAGTCTCGTTGGGTGAAATGCCAATAGTGGGAACACCATTCGAACGGGTTGTGATCGACATTTTAGGACCCTTAGAAAGGACTGAAAGAAGGAACAGGTTTATCCTGACCTTAGTCGACACATGCACTATGTGGGCAGAAGCTATACCGCTAACATGCGCAGATGCCAAGCATGTCGCAGAAGCCCTAGTGCAGATTTTTACTCGGTTGGGATTCCCTCAGCAAGTGTTGACGGATAACGGATCTTCATACCGAAACCTGTTGATGGATGAGATCGTTAAGATCTTGAGGGACCAGCACATCTACACTAAGCCTTATACTCCGGCCGGAAATTGGCTCGTGGAACGTGTTAATGGAAACCTCAACATGATGCTAAGTAAACTGGCACAAGTGAAACCTGAAGATTGGGATCTTTGTATTCCTGCAGCTTTATTTGGCTACAGAGAATCTCCTCATACTTCCACAGGATTTCCACCAGCTACGCTTTATTCGGCAGACCCATTAAGGGCCCACTTGAAGCCTTACTTTGGTCGCTGACAGACCAGAAGGCTGATGAGACAGTCGTCTCAGCAAGTAAATATGTGTCGGATTTAAAGGAAAGGTTGAAACTAGGATGGGACCTAGCAACGACTAACTTTAAGCGAGCACGCACGAAGCACGCTAACCGATACAGGAAAGTCGCGAAAGACAGAGAACTAGAAGCAGGAGAGACAGTTTTGGTGTTACTCCCTACCGGAAACAACCAACTGAGGATCGGATGGCAAGGGCCGTTTACCGTCCTGAAAAAGATTTCTAAGGCTAACTACCAGATCTCTATTGAAGGAAAGGAGAAGGTTTTCCATTTAAATCTGTTAAAGAGATACTTGGAAATACCGGCGCCGACCTCCGACCATCTCCTGCGACGATCGCCAAAACTGACGAAGATGACGATAGTGGCAGGGAAATTCCACTGCACACACACGAAATCTTTCAAAAATGACGCTCTTTCAAGCGCACATGGGAGACATTCCAGAGAAAGGAAACTTTGGGAGTAGACTTGAGTAGGAATTGGAGAGAGATGGAAGGGGAAGATGAGAGGGAAGAAGACAGACACCCTGAAGCTACGGATATAGGAAATTTATTTCCATAACGTAGACATGGAGTGCTTCCATATCTTAAAGGGGGGACGTTCTGTCACGTATAGAGTTATGATCATTAAATTTTCTATTATTCTTCCTTTCTTCCACCCGTGTCCTCTATTTATTATCACTCTTTACTTTTTTCCTGTATTTTTCGCATTCTTTCGTTTTGCGAAAAATATTTTCTTTCCCATTCTCACTTTGCCGGTTTCGTTTTCTCATACTGGTAAACGCAATTATGACATAACGCGTCAGTCTCTAAACGAGACGGGAGAGCGTTAAAATGCATTCTATTGCATTAGATGTCAGTGGACGAAACTGTGACTTTCGCTTATCTCAGACATACGAGCAGACTTTTGTTTGCACATTCAGCTGTCACGCGCAGTTTCTTCGACTGAGTTGCTCGGTGAAGTGTGAATCGCAGCAGCCATGCTCGCTCAGAGCAGACAGAGTGTCTAGCATTTCTCATATGACACTTACGCTCCACGGCCAGTTTTGGCGTAAGGTGCGAAGACACGGATTTGGCATGTTATTGCCAGCGTCTAAGTTAACGTAAGTGTTAATGGAAAGGGGAGAGTTCGGCGCTGTTTCGTGTTTTCGGGATAGTGTATCTTTTGTCTGGTTTAAGATATTAACCGGAGTTTGAAACTAGATTTTCATTCTGACTCCTAAATGTTGCAGTAGACAGATCGCTGTGCTAGATCAAATATCTGTGTTTTGGCGAAGTCTGAGTTTCTTGGCCAAATGGTCCGAGTTCTAGACTACCATTTGAGTGCAGTATTCTAGTTCATGGTTTAGTCTGTAGTTCTGTGTGGAGGTAAATATATTATATTTAATATCTAGTATTATGTGAAGTGTTTAAAGTGTTAAATCGCTTATTTCACTAGTTAGATTTTTGTGCAGAGAAAATTAAAATATAATCTGTATTATTTTTTAGGGACGAGTTACAGTGGAAAACAGAATAAAGTATAATTTCTAGCTTAAAGCCAGGTAGCCATAAGGAATTAACTTTAACTGCTAAATAATCAGACCAGAATAATTTTTCTAAACTAACTTATAAATGCTAGCTGTCTCATGAGTGTGGACGGAATACGCAGGTATTCCTAATTCATGATTTTTATATATAACTTATTTCACGGGAAAGTTTAAATGATAAGTCAAGCTGTACGCTTGCAGTTTAAAAATGTAAGTTATATTGAGTACATAATATGTAAAATATTTCATATGTGTTTTTCTTTATTCAGTGAATACTGGGTAACCCAAATTTTGCCGGCGTTTAGTACAGAGACATACCTGTGAGAAACATAAACATTTTTATATTTTAACCACGTGGGTTTAAAAGTTAACACCTGTCTGACAGTGCGTGTGTCTTCATAAATAGACAGAGTACAACTCTCACTAACGGGTTTTATTAAAGACTAAATGTTTATACTTGACATTTGAGCCAGATCAGATTTCTGCACAAACTCTATGTACAAATTTAGCCGTTGTGGCAAGTAACATATTAACGACAGTAACATTCCGACGCAGTTTCGACTAGTGGTGTGGTGACCAAATATAGTCCTTTCCTGAAAGTTGACACCGATCTGACATGCCTCAATTCTAGAAACCTAAGCTATTGACACTGTGCTCGTTGTTAATGTTTCGTGCCTGGACAATTTTAATGTGACCTAAACAGACATCCGAAAAATAAGAACACCCAAGGAGTCGATCCCGGAAGCAGAGAATTCATCCCGTCTTTTTGGAACTGGGGATTTCTTGGTCAAAGACTGCCCTTGACGAGTCTGTAGGTGAATGTCCTAAAAATTGTATTACCAGAAGTGGCTATCTAAGCTGTATGAACATATGCACGTGTTCTCGACTGACTGAATAGAGTGAATGCAGGACGGAGTGATTTCTTTATTGTTGTAATTGGGCTTCCATTTGCTGTCTTAACTTTCTGTAGGCTAGTATTGCTAATCATATTTCCCTTAAAATAGAGCAGAGACATCAAGTCTGTCCATACCTTAAAAGGGGGAAATATTAGACCAAATCATATGTATCCTTGGTTCCTTGGGGCTATCACTTTCTTCCAACAGGACTGTGGGCATACCTTGAGGGATAAGACCATACTGTGGGCCTATCATTTTGGTAGCAGTTTTTTTTATTGACTTTATGACTATTTGTATATGCTTTGATGTAATTTCTATGTGTTGTGAAGAAATTTTAGATGATAATTAAAATTTCTCTTGAAATTAATCAGCGTGTTGGTCAGCTCGTTCTAGAATATTTATATAATCATTTGTTATAGTTTCCCCACATCTGTACGTATAACTGTCGTCTTGTATGTGCGTGCACGTGAGTGGTTAGAGATATATTACTATATATATATATATATATATATATATATATATATATATATATATATATATATATATATATATATATATATATATATATATGTGTGTGTGTGTGTGTGTGTTTAGACTATCTGACTCCTTGAAAGCTGTCGTAGAAGATAGGTGAGAGAGACAGAAGATTTCTCGATCTCAGAGACAGCCTCTTGATCACATTCTATCATCTCACTCGTGGAAATCTATTGCTATTACTACTTCTCACCGTGACCATCACTTATTCTAATCTATTCAGAAGGGACCAACCCAAGTCTTAATTCTCCTATCAAAAGTCTACGACACCATTGGCACACCTGCGTTCATAAAGAAACACAGTTGCAAGTTTATTTTTAACAGTAAGCACTATCATAAAAGTGCCCAATGGCACCCCCTTCCTAGTTATTAACCGTGGGGGACCGCCCCCCCCCACCCAGTACGCAACTGCCTTACATGTAAACTATTCAATTCCCGACATCTTTAAATGAGCGCTTTCCTCACTGCCATTACAAACTTACGAGCTATCTTACAAAGATTCATATAACTCCTGAACTGCATGAGAAAAACGCGCAACCTTTTCTTTGAAGTGAAGCTAACTTCCGGTCAAATATTATTTAGTTTTAATTTAAACAGGTAGCAGATAGTTCAGCAGAGATAACAGTTACATATATGATGCAATTATTCCAAATACTATGAAGCCTGAAAACGGACTTCCTTTTTTCAGGGTTGATATTTAGAGAGCTCAGTATTTATAAAGTAGATCCTCACAGTTCGTAAGATACCTGCCGCTGCTATAGTTTATTTATAGAAATACTGTACTGTCAAAGCTGCCATGGTCATGTGAATTTTAGTTTGGTTATTGATCCATGTACAGGAAAACTAGTGATGCTTTATGCATAGAATCCACGGTTCAACTCCACGTAGGTTATAATGTTGGTCTATAGTGTTCTTTATTCTACATATCATATTACATTGGTTGTTTTTCTTGTATTGGTACTTCAAGGCTGTATTGTTTCTGCCGTTCTTAGCGAAACCTGTAAGGAGTGTGTGAAACTCGCAAACAAGGCCCAAGTACGGGACAACGGGTAAACATCTAAGCTAAAAAATGCACATACACACACAAAGTAGGTCAAACCTTGTTATTTACACTCAAACATTTATCAGCCAATAACTGGAATGAAAGAGACATAATCTAGTCGATACGTGAGACAAGTGTTTTGTAAAGTGAGATGTTCTTTCCAATATTTAATACCACTGGGATTTTGTTTTCGTTTTCTGAAGAAAAACAAAACGAAAACAAAGATGGCTGTATACCGCTCCACCTGTGTCCCAGTCTTGACATATGGATGCGAGTCACGGGCAATGACTGCAACCCACAAAAGCCAGATCCAAACCTCAGAATTGAGGTATCTGAGGAAGGTGGTTGAAGTAACATGTCCCGCAACCAGACGATACGTCAAGGCCTAAAATCCCACCCCCTGCAGACCCAAGTAGAAGTCTCAACTAAGATGGTGTAATAAAGTAACTCCGTGTACCACCCCGCTCAAATTTCCACGATTCAAAATCTAGTAACGTAAATTTCCAACCTATAACACTACTACTATATTTGAAAAATTGCCAAGGGCAAGGTCAAACCTACCGCTAAAAATTGGACACAATAATTTGAATTTTCCACTATTACAGTTAAAAATCTATAAATAAATTCCATGTTTGGCCTTGGTCTCAAGGCCATCTTCAAATCAACCGCTAACTTTTAAAATAAAGCATTTGAATTTTCTAACGCCAAGCGTAAAAAATAACCCCCCCCCCCCACTTCCCCAAAACACACACGCACACGCTCGACCCTTCCCAATATTTATGACGAAAGCTGTAAGGTTTGGCAGCGGACCAACTCGTTGCCGCGTTCTAATAGGGGAGAGAGAAGGTAGATTAAAATGGAAATCCAGCCTAACTTCTGCGTTTGAAAAAGAATCTTAGATAATTTATTTCGTTACAAATAACAAGGATGCCTTGAAGGGTAGTTATAATATTGGTTAATATATATTATAAAATTTTCCTTTATAATAAATTATCTGGCCCTAGAAAATTATTTTATTAATATTTTAGTTCAGTGAACAGAGCACTATAAATTAGAAATAAATTACCAAGATTAAAACGGGGGTAAATGGGTAAAGGAAACTTATATAGGAAGATAGAGGACAGTGGTCCCTTTAATAATCACCTTTAATATTAAAAATTGACCCATTAATAACCAAGATATTGTAAAAATAAAAATTGAGACAGACAGACAAACACATTTATAAAAATGCTCAATTTGGTTGCGTGAGAAAAAACTAGAAATTTCTAGACAAGCGTTTTGATTGGTTAAGGCATAGGGTAGCTTGGGGCAATAAAATTAACATTTCGCTGGCAACAACTGCCATTTGAAAATAAAACTATCGTAAGCTGACATTAGCGGGAGAGCCTGAGTGACCAAAAGTTTTCGCCGTCTGGACAATTAAAGGCAGTGGTAGAACCCATTAGCTGCCAAAGTCAAACTTATGATATGTGATATTCTTGTTTGAGGGTAAGGCACAATAAATATTTGTATTGCTTTAATAAACATGCAGGCCACAATTTGTATTACAATAGCCAACATAGGAATGCAGTCTTTCGGAGTGAAAGAAAGGCACTAAATATTTGCTAGTGGCTTACAAATTTTGCGCATGCCAATGCAGTAACCCAGACGGGATATTGGCTTTTGCAGTGCCATAAATGTTTAAATATTATGTAAAATCATGTAGAGAATGTTAGAAAGAATTTATCCACAGGTTTCAGTGCTAGAGTAAGCACACCCTATCTATTATATGAACGACAAGAGATATTAAGAGATCACAAGCTATGTATTGTGCACCCCCTATCTATTGTATGGAAGAGACTTCTTGGAGGAGGAAGCAAGAGCTATGTACTGTCACTAAAGAAGAATGTTTACACAGCAGTGGTGTTAAACAATTGAAATTACAGATTGGTGCAATGATCAGCGCACATAGCTGATCAGGGTGAGTTGTCACCGTGTTTGTGTGTGGAAGTAAATATTAGATGAGATCTATATGGAGAGGGCATTTTCCTCTCATTACAGGTCATATACCAGCATACCTAGTGGTGGCAGGAAACCGGGTGAGAGAAGAAAGATTGAGAGGAACGCTCAGCAATGTTGCCGCAGCTACCCCATTTCTTCAGCTCAAAAGCCAGTGGAATGTATAAGAGAACCCACGGGCCAACAGTTGTCACCATATTTTGAGATAAGTCCGTTAAACCGGCATTGACAGTGTAACCTCATTTATTCCACCACAAATATAAGCCTATTAATAAATAATACCTCACCTTGAAATGACGAAGAAGACAATTTGTCAAATATATTAACAGTGATAAGTACAAGCAGAGAGACAGATCAGTGGGTGAAATTCTTACAGTGATCTTTAGTCATATAAACAAGATATTTGGGCAGAGTTCCAGTTATTTATTTTCAATAATGTATATATATATATATATATATATATATATATATATATATATATATATATATATATATATATATATATATATATATATATATATATATATATATATATATATATATATATATATATATATATATATATATATATATATATAAATTTATTGAGTTTGACCATCCCTGTCCCAGAAAATCGAGGTACAGGGAAATTAAATTGTAAGATAATTACCTAAAATTTAACAAAAGTCTTACTCATTTTAATATTATTGAGTTACAGTTGTGTTTGTTTTATTGATACATCACTATACCTACAGTACCCTAGACACGTAGCCATATAACATATCCAGAAAATATTTCCCAGATTGAGATCTCAGAGAGGTAGCGGATAGGTACCCTGAGAATACAACATCATCAACAATTAGACTCAGGGACTTACAGAGCTTGACCTCACTCTGTTTACACTTAGTGAATAACTCCAATAACCTCTCATTTACCACAGATGGTTTGGCATGTCTGCAGAATGGGAGAAGATCGGCTACCTCGACAAGCTTGGAAAACAAAGAGCCAGGGATCCAGACCCCCAGGACGACCCAGAGTCCGCTGGGAGGACAACATTAGACAGTCTTTGAAGGACTAGAATGGATTCAGGCCAGGAGGAAGGCAGCCGATAGGATAGTCTGGCGCACTCTCTTCCAAACCTCTACACCTCACGGTAGAAGGGGAACGACTAAGTAAGTAAGGGATTTTGTTACAGTTTTGATACCACATCAAGTGACTGTCTGTTTTAACTCGACCTACAATACGAGTTTTTTTTTTTTAAATTATACCATCTTCTTCGTAGGCCTACAGTCTCAGACGTCAACTTGAATGTGTTCAAAGAAAGCAGTGGTCAGCCGTCAGGCTATTGGTATCTCGACTAAGTTTTTCCAGGAATGGTACTGGTGACTGTAAAATGTTCTTTCTTTGTTCCTCATATGTAAAATTATACCATTTGAAGGTATTAAATAAAAATTACACACACATAAAGGTATGTTATCAGGCACTCGTGAGAAATAAAGAAGTAGAAAACTAGACAACAGAAAAACAGCAGACGTGAGTGGCTTACCCAGGACTCGAACCCAGGACCTTCCGTGCGGCATCCCCGCCTAGCTACGGAAGCAAATCACAGTATCCTCCCTGCCATCTAGGCACCACAAAAATGATGCTTCGATGACAGGGGTTATTAGCGCGGTGGTGCCGCACGGAAGGTTCTGGGTTCGATTCCCCGGTAAGCCACTCACGTCTGTTGTTTTTCTGTTGTCTAGTTTTCTACTTATTTGTTTCTCACGAGTGACTGATAACATAACTGTATGTGTGTGTAATATGTATTTACTGTTTGCAGGCCTCGGGTTTCCCTTCTTTATGTGTATGAAAAAAAAAACAATATGATTTTGAACATAAATCCATTAACTTACACATACATATACACACATACATATACACACATACAATCTTTTCGTTGTACCAGTATATATATAGGTAGTCCCATAACCGGTACTGATGTAGAGGAGTGAAATGTTAGAGACTTCACTATACTAGGTCCAGCAGTGAGAAGTTAGGGACCAGATCCTTTCATCGCTGCATTTTCCTTCCCTATTCAAGAGCAGAGTCAGATACCCATTTACAGCTGGGTATACTGGAGCGTGTCGATACCGTGAATTGAACCCGGCACCTTTACCACGAGAGACCAGCGCTCTAACCACTCTGTCAATCTTCTTCTTCTTCTTCCTCGTTCGTCCTGAAAAGGACGTTGGTTGCGTTGTGTCTGTTTACATCGGAGCTGCGATATCTGCGCCTTTCGGCCGACACATCCGACTTCAGCACAGCATTTTTTTGGGACCGGGTTTGCCTTCCCTCTTCGATCCCTACTCTCTCAGCCAGACTGCAGTGATGCAGCCTGTTTCCAGGACCACCACGTGGAGGTGGAGTAGGGTCTTGGTCAGCTCTGGTTCGCTGACCCTGACGCAAGCAGTCAAGCTATGGGTCGCTGACTGCATTCTCTATTGCTGCATCTTTGGGTCCCCCCTCTCTGTCAATCAAACGCTCAACTTGTGTACAATATGGAAACGTGTGTACAATATGGAAACGTGTCTACAATATGGAAACGTGTGTACAATATGGAAACGTGTGTACAATATGGAAACGTGTGTACAATATGGAAACATGTGTACAATATGAAAACATGTGTACAATATGGAAACATGTGTACAATATGGAAACATGTGTACAATATGGAAACATGTGTACAATATGGAAACATGTGTACAATATGGAAACATGTGTTCAATATGGAAACATGTGTACAATATAGAATAAATATTTCGGAGGGATGTTGCCAGTTGGCAAATAGCCGCAACTGAAAATATTTTGCACAGTTATAGACAGTTACATATCCTAATTATGCCTCGTGTAGTTACCGGGAAGGGGGGGGGGGGGGGGTTGGGGTCGTTCATTCTGATGGTAAAGAACTTCATTACGCGAATGGTTGCAAAGGAACAAAAATGTCAGAAAATGTTCTTCAAAACGAACTCCAACAAGTAGTGTTTAACTGGTCACTTACTGGCAGCACACAAGTCTGTGATGACTGTACATATATTTTATTTAACGTGACACATACGGAGTGGAACACACAAGACGATCATGGCTACAGATTACAGATGCAAATGTCATACTTTAAAGTTGCTGATCATACTCTTAAATTCTTGGAGACTCTTCAACAATCAAGTCCTCTTCTATCCAAGTGAGCTGAGGATCACTTCTGTTACCCTCTAATATACATTTACAATGAAGTCCGTTGACCTTCTTCCAAGGACGTCTATCGTGGTAAACGGATTCATGTTCAAGGATCAATCTTTGATATCATACCCGTAAAATTCCCAGACTTTCTTCATACAATACTTATGTAGTATATATATAATCCAGACAAAGTCATACACGGCAATACAATCAGGTTAGAGTCTTCTGTTGACTAACCTCTCCCAAAATCCATGCCATGACTTTGGCATTGGCGAAACGGCATATTAAAACATGTGAAGCATACAAAATCAATTAATTTCGTTTCCTCGTAGGTATCCTCCCTCTACGGTAATTCAAACAAGGCAATCGACTCCGTTTGTCCATTCTAGGAATGACATACTACGATGGATCCCCGCTAGACCATAACTAGGAGCGGCCTGATACTTCAATTAAAATCAATAAACATTCAATGTGAAATGGGGCGACACTTACATGATACTTCCACTATTGGCTTCGACATGAAGACCAATATATATATCAATAGAAATAATGGCTTCCACGAACTTGCCACGAATACAAGAAATATTCCACGGACATCAACATGGTCCGTACTGCCCCCATACAAAACATGACGTCAGAATTCCTAAACTAGGTTACCCGTGCGTCCAAAGCAACTCACACTGCATTGTGCACGTCAGTGCGTGAATCAATCGAACGCACAAATAATATAACTATATTAAGACTGGTGCGTACATT
Organism: Oreohelix idahoensis; assembly: GCA_024509875.1. Taxonomy (NCBI): domain Eukaryota; kingdom Metazoa; phylum Mollusca; class Gastropoda; order Stylommatophora; family Oreohelicidae; genus Oreohelix; species Oreohelix idahoensis. The sequence continues at coordinate 154,242 of JAMPIV010007364.1, read as the reverse complement.
TGGCAGGACCGAAGACTACCCCCTTAGGTAATAAATGTACGTAACAGCTCCCTTATTACATCCCCTTAAAAAAATTAATTCTATTAATTTTTTTGAACTTAGTACCCGAGAGAGGTGAGTCAAAACTACCACAAGATATGAAATGCATAAAGTTATATCATATTAAGAAAAGAATATTAAACGAAATCAATATAACTAAATGATAGTATGCATTAAAGCACACATCCACACTCGACCTACTTTGGAACGATGTGGTAATATTCGAAGTAAAAACAAGTTGAAAATGAAAAATGAAAAAACCATTAAAAAAAAAGATGATAATAAAATTCAACTAAGTTTTCAAAAAAAAAAAAATTTGAAACATATGATTTCAAAAATGAAAATGAACAGCAACACTGATGATGATCAATGACAAGAGAATCAATAAAACAGAAAAATTGAAAATACAATGTGCAAAAATGAAGCAATGCAAAATTAAACACTTTAAGAATCAACACCCTTAATGTTTTCTAACACTAGTACGGTTGACTAGTGATCTAACAGTGAGATATCATAACTAAGACCCGTGAATGCAGGTATTACGTGACAACTAAGAAAGTTAGTATGTGTGTGATCCATAATCAATTAAATAGATTAAATTGAATTATTCTAATTTATATATTTCTTAATTACTAACAAATAACCAGTTACTAATATATTCTAAGTAATTCCAATATCAATCATTGTCGATGTTCAGTTACAACTAGTTAGTAATCGACGAGACGATGTTCTCAATGTTCCATACACGATAAAATATATTCTCGAACACGATATGTAGTGTAATATGTTCCATAGGAATAACAAATGTATATTTGTCGCTCTTAACAATGTTTCCATACTAATAAAAAGTTACTGTAGTACCAATGTTACCGTACTAATAAAATGCTACTCTAATACCACTGTTCCCGTTCTAATAAAACGTTACTATACAAGAAGTACCATAGACCACTGCGCTAGGAAGCCAGTGCACTAACCACTATGCTACCGCGTGAGGCGGAAAATTTTTAGGCCACAAACGGCTCCTGGGTCGACCCAGCCCCAAATGGGTACCAGAGCTACTCTGGGAAGGTTAAGGCGGCCGGCGTGATGCCGACCACATCACCCCTCGTGTGCCGACGGTCAAGATAATATGGGCCTAACACCATATTCCCAATATGCCTCAATGGGCGTGTAACGGGTTCCTTTACCTTTTTTTTTATACAAGAAGTAATGTTATAATCTATAAGTAAGTATATCATGAAAGTTATACTTATACGAATACTTCAGTTATATAAACAGTCTTTATAGATGTACAATCAATGATAATGTACAAAGTTATTCATGTTATCGGTGAGGATGTTTCAACATCTGGAAGTGGTTTAGTTTCGACAAGTTCGCTTGGGCATCTCGACAAACAGTCTGCGAACACATTCTTCACTCCAGGAATAGCTCGTATTTCAAAATTGAATGGTTGAAGCGCTATAGCGTAACGCGCTGACTTCGATGATTTAACGTTCTTCGTGTTCAGTGCGGTAAGAGCTTTTTGGTCAGATTCCACCACAAAGTGTGAGCCGAGGAGGTAACGTTCCAGTTTTGTGATTGCCCACACTAATGCGAGGAGCTCTTTATCCAGAACGGAGTATTTGAGTTCGCTCTCCGTAAGTTTTCTGGACACGTACATCACCGGAAATAAGGTGCCGTTATATTCCTGCATCAAAACTGCAGCAATAGCGTAAAAAGATGCATCACTGCGAAGAATGAAAGTGAGATTTTTGTTAGGCAACCTCAAAAAAGGTTCATTTGAAAAAAATCGTTTTATATAGTCTAACGCCGTTTGGTGATCCTGCGACCACTTTATTACATTAGATGTGCCTTTCTTCAGTAGAGACGAAAAAGGTGCAGTTATAGTAGACAAATGAGGGATGAATTTTGAATAGAACTGTATTAGTCCTAAAAGAGATCTAACTTGTTTTTTTGTCTTAGGTGCCGAGATGTTTAAAATTTTAGAGACGTTACTGTCTTCTGTATACATGAAACCATGACCTATGCGGTGACCCAGAAATGAGATGTCATGAAAACCGACAAAAGCCTTTGAAGGTTTCGCTGTTAAGTTATAATCCCGTAAGGTAGAAAGTAAAGCTTTTAATCCATGAATATGTTCATCCCAAGAGTCACTGAAAAGACAGATGTCATCTATATAAGTAATGACATCGGGACGATGAGACAATATGCGGCGCATCATGCGTACAAAGGTAGCTGGCGCATTCATTAATCCGAATGGCATAAAATTCCATTGAAAAAGACCCCGTGGCGTCGAGAAAGCGGTGAATGGCTTTGCTTTAGGAGTGAGGGGCACTTGCCAATAGCCCTTTGAAAGGTCAAATTTCGAAAAGAATGTGGCATGAGATAATTTCTCCAATAAGTCGTCTAAAAGAGGTAATGGTTCCGCATCGAATTTTGTAACTTTGTTTAATTTCCTGTAATCTACGCAAAGACGTATATTGTTGTCCTTCTTCCTAATGATTACCATAGAAGAAGAATATGGTGATGAAGATGGTTCAATTATATTTAATTGAAGCATCTCATCCAATTCCTTATCAACCTTATCACGAAAGTGTAAAGGGATAGGATATGGGCGAACTCGAATAGGCGTATCGTCAGTCAGAATAATGTCATGTTGGATGACTGACGTATGACCTGGGATGTCAGTGAGGACATCCTCATACGAGTGTAGAATATTAGAGACTTGCTGACGTTGATCAGCCGAAAGAGTAGATGAGATTGTAACATCATTCCCTTTCTCCGTGGAATGGAGTGGTACAACTGGTATTGGTAGTTGTACATCATCGAAAGAAGATTCTTCTTCTTGGATGACTGACAAACTAGAATAGTGTTGAATAGGAGGTGTAGGATCGTCAGTTGCCTGGAACACTGACTGTAGATAATCAGGACGTGAGTAATACTCCTTCAACATGTTAATGTGGAAGATTTTATGTTTACCATTAACATCAACGATGTAGTCGACATCGGATATTCTTGAGATGATCCTGAAAGGACCTCTCCAGGTAATTAAAAGACGATTGTTATGCGCAGGGAGTAATACAAAAGCTTCGTCACCAGGAATAAGCTGGCGAAGACGTCTATACTTGTTTGCAAATAGACGAGCTTTTTCTTTGGCTTGTTCGGATGATGCAGTAGCTAGTCTACAAGCATCTATGATTCTCTTTCTCAGAGAGATCACATACTCATAAGAGGATTGAGTTTCCTCTTCAATATTCTCGTCAACCAATAAGTCGTGGATTAACGACATCGGACCGCGTGGTTGCATGCCAAAAACTAGCTGGAATGGAGAAAACCCCGTGGCTTGATTTTGTACTTCGCGATACGCGAACAGAGCAGCGGGTATGACCCGATCCCAGTCTTGGGGATGGTCTTGGGTCATCTTACCCAACAACTGCTTGAGTGTCCTATTGAGACGCTCAATTAACCCATTTGACATCGGATGATAAATAGAACTAAGAGATCTGTCTATACCTAATGTCTTCATAACTTGAGACATGGATTCAGAAATGAACTGAACCCCATGATCCGACAAGATTTTCCGTGGAAAACCAATGCGTGAGAAGATTAACATCAATGCCTCTGCTACACTGGCAGATGAAGTGTTCTTGAGAGGGATGGCCTCAGGCCAACGAGTGCACATATCAATGCACGTAAGAATATGCGTATGCCCTCTAGCAGATGGAAGCATCGGACCAATAATGTCTATAGCCATTTTATCAAATGGTATAATCGGGATGTCCGCAGCTTGAATAGGAGCCGCATGAAATGGACCCCGTACCTTAACTTCCTGACATATCAAACAGGACCGACAATAGAGAGTGATGTCCCTATGGACGCCTGGCCAGTAGAATGCCGAAAGCACTCTGGATTTGGTACGCGAAAAACCCATATGGCCCGCACATTGCGAGTCATGCGCATGTCGTAATATACGAGATCTCATAGAGGATGGGACTAAGATCTGATAACATAAGGATGAATCCTTTTCCCGTATTACTCTAACCAAAATCCCATTTTTAAGTATAAAGTCATGTCTAGATTTTGCAAGTTTGTTGCTGGTATTATTTTTGTTCACATACTGAAAATTTTTTTTTAATGAATCATCATTCTTTTGCAATGTTGCAAACAACTCCCGTGAAATAGGAGCATCATCATCACAAGTGGTATGAACTGTAGGTTCAATAGGTGTATCATGCGACATATTAGTAGCTTGCGCTCTAGTCACTACTGCATTTGCAGTTTGAATATGTCGCTCTTCCCATTCAGCAATTTGCTGTGGTGTACACTCTTTAATACCATGTATGCGACCAAGTATTACATCACAAATTGGATTCGGAAGGAGACATGCCTGGATCTTTCCTGAAAAAAATGGTGTATTAAGGTCAATAATAGCAGTGGGAAATGTTTCAACGGTGCCACCAAAAGTCACACACTTGACAACCCTGCCCGTGGCACAACTTGGGTTGATCAGCGAAGTCCGGACGCCCACAGTACTACAACCTGAGTCAAATAGGAGAGAGCATGAAATGTTGTTGACAAATCCATTGTTAAACTTAAGAGAGCCCTGTCCCTGGTGTACTGATGCAGCAGTGGCCGTACAGACTACAGCAGGTAGACTAGGCAAGGTATGTCCGCAACGCAGCGTCGTGATCGCCTTAGGCTGGAAAAGAGTCGAGCATTCTGGACAGTCTTTCACCTGGGTACAATCAAGAGAATAAGACATAGCATTGTGAGTTTCAGCTACTTTACCCTGTTCAATGTTAGCCTGTGTATCACTTAAAGCGACATTAGAATGTCTACCCGTATTACTCGACGATCTATCTCTACGACGCGATCGATTTTGATTATTTGCATTAAAATTGCCATAATTGTCGTTTCTGCTTGAGTTAAAATTGGGATGAGTCCGATAATTTGTATAATTAAAGTTATGATGTTCTTTAAAATTTTTATTCCAAAAACCTTGTCTGCTTTGCGGACCCTGAGATCTTGATCTCCAGTTTTGTTTATTATAATGTCCTTGATTATTTTTAAAATTATTGTTACCAAAATCTCGCGATCTGTGAGCTTGGTTCCAAGAAACATTAAATGGAGCAGATTGTTGAAATTGCTTCCCTTTGTAAAAGTTATCATTGTTAAAATTGTAATTATTTCCCTTATTGACATACCTGTCAGCACTAAAGGAACGATTTCGTGAAAAATTGTTTTGTTGTGCTGCAAAAAGCAACAGGCAATTCATTCTTAATCTGTGCATTACTTAGATCCATGGTTGGGTGAGCAGTGCAGAAATTTTTTGCATGTTCTTCTAAGTCTTTCATAGATAAAGGTTTCCGTTCGTGTAAAAAATGCGAGAAATGTAGGATTTACAGACGATAGTACCTTATCGCGCATCAGTAAATCGAAGAGACCTTCATACGACTTTTCAATTTTGGATAATTCGATCCATCTTTCTAGGGTTAGTCGTATTTGTGACAGAAAATCACTGAAATTTCTGCTTGATTGCGGTAGCAATGTACGAAATCTTAATCGGTATTCATCTTCTGTCATTTGAAATTTCTTCAGAAGTGCGGCTCTAAGAGCATTATAATCATTCTTCTCATTAATACTGGTAGTATGATAAACTGCTAAAGCATCCCCAGTAAGTAACCTGGATAAATATGTGCAATACAGTGTTTTATCCACGTTATAAGACCTACAAGTGGTCTCAAATCTATCTAGGAAAAATATTACGTCATCCGACGGGGGATTAAATTTAGGTAATTTAAGGTGAATTTCCTTAAAATGATCATGTCTGGATGAAGTTTGGCTTTCAAAAGTTCTCTGAGAATTAGCTTCCTGAGTTAACCTAAGTCTCTCATATTCTGACTCTGCTAATTTTAGTTCATGCTGTCGTTTTTTATCATTCTCTTCCATCTCAAGCTGAAGTCGTTTTGTATTTTGTTCAGCTATTAATCTTCTTTCTTCCATTTCCTTTTGTTTATTTTCCATTTCAATTTTAAGTCTTTCTTCAGCCTCCCTTTGCTTCTGTTCTGCCTCTCGCTGAAATCGTTTCTCTTCTAATTCAGCGGCTAATCTCATTTTTTTCTCATTCTCCTCAGACTCAATCCGTTTTTGATCTGCCTCAAATTGAAGTTTTTCTAGTCTTAAAGTTTCTAACTTTCTCTGTTCGGCTTCTATTTCTTGAGCTTTCTTATATTCTGCAAGTGCAAATGCTTTTGCTTCATCAGGAGCCATCTGAAGAGCTTTTGCTTGCTTAATGAAATAATCTAGTGAATACATTATGTTTTATAAGTAGTAACAATAATCTTGATTTATAAAATGATAATTAATCAATGTAAATTAATTAACCTTGTTTTTTTGCCAAGTGTACGTCGTTCCTGTCCTAGAACGGTATCTTTTGTTATCATATAATTATGAAATATATCAATAATCAATACAGTAATTTATGTAATGAAATGTCATGAAAGCAACAACGTGAAAGACAATAGAAACATTACCGACAAGACACGATAATCAAAGACGAGTGAACACAATCGTAGAAATCAACAAAAATAGAAATGTTTAACTAAAATAGAATATCGTAAAAATTTACGATGACAACTACGATCAGATACTCAACAGGACAATTGACAACACAGTGTAAAAACATAGGTTTTGTAAAAAACTGAACGACAGGAAAGGTGAGACGGACGCATAATACAAACAAAATTCATCATAAAACTAAATACGAGTAAAAATAACTACCAAAAACAACAAGTAAACGTGACGAAACAGCTAAACAGATACTATCATAAGGAACAATTAGCGATCGGAACTTCGGCAAGGTTTCTGGCCTTGGACCGGAATTATCGCTCAATTGAAACTTACAAGTTGAGCCCTACAGAACGTCTGACGAAGAGCCCGAATTGGCTTCGAGATGGATCTCGTTCGTCAGATCAACCTCCCTACCTCCCACGACGAATGTACAACATATAACATATAACATGGAAAATGTAAAGATGGACATAACTATAGAAGGCACAGCTAAAAGTAATAAAATGTACAACGAAAGCACGTTATACTCATCTCGCGTGTGCCGGGAAAAAACAATGTGCCTCGTCTCCGTGGATGTACGTCTGAGGATAAAATACTTCGCTCTGCGTATATAACAACAGCTCGCGCGTAATAATGACGAATAGGTGATCCCAAGGCAGTCAGTCACTGTAAAACTTGACGTGGAGGTTGATTGATGACCTTGAGCATTTGGTAACCGTAAGTTGATTCTGATTCATCATCACACTAGATTCCAAGTTTGAGATGTTGTCGCCTTGAAAGTTCAAATCTTCTTTTCAACCGATACTTGGATTGAGTACGTTCCTGTGAAATTATTTATTTCCAGACCACACTGGCATACCATTTACTGTTGGGGTCGTTCATTCTAATGGTAAAGAACTTCATTACGCGAATGGTTGCAAAGGAACAAAAATGTCAGAAAATGTTCTTCAAAACGAACTCCAACAAGTAGTGTTTAACTGGTCACTTACTGGCAGCACACAAGTCTGTGATGACTGTACATATATTTTATTTAACGTGACACATACGGAGTGGAACACACAAGACGATCATGGCTACAGATTACAGATGCAAATGTCATACTTTAAAGTTGCCGATCATACTCTTAAATTCTTGGAGACTCTTCAACAATCAAGTCCTCTTCTATCCAAGTGAGCTGAGGATCACTTCTGTTACCCTCTAATATACATTTACAATGAAGTCCGTTGACCTTCTTCCAAGGACGTCTATCGTGGTAAACGGATTCATGTTCAAGGATCAATCTTTGATATCATACCCGTAAAATTCCCAGACTTTCTTCATACAATACTTATGTAGTATATATATATAATCCAGACAAAGTCATACACGGCAATACAATCAGGTTAGAGTCTTCTGTTGACTAACCTCTCCCAAAATCCATGCCATGACTTTGGCATTGGCGAAACGGCATATTAAAACATGTGAAGCATACAAAAATCAATTAATTTCGTTTCCTCGTAGGTATCCTCCCTCTACGGTAATTCAAACAAGGCAATCGACTCCGTTTGTCCATTCTAGGAATGACATACTACGATGGATCCCCGCTAGACCATAACTAGGAGCGGCCTGATACTTCAATTAAAATCAATAAACATTCAATGTGAAATGGGGCGACACTTACATGATACTTCCACTATTGGCTTCGACATGAAGACCAATATATATATATATATCAATAGAAATAATGGCTTCCACGAACTTGCCACGAATACAAGAAATATTCCACGGACATCAACATGGTCCGTACTGCCCCCATACAAAACATGACGTCAGAATTCCTAAACTAGGTTACCCGTGCGTCCAAAGCAACTCACACTGCATTGTGCACGTCAGTGCGTGAATCAATCGAACGCACAAATAATATAACTATATTAAGACTGGTGCGTACATTTGGCAGGACCGAAGACTACCCCCTTAGGTAATAAATGTACGTAACAGGGGGTTAGAAGGATCAGGGGCGTACTTAAAGTATATGGCGCCAGGGGCGGATCTTACCTTTGCCACACTCCTCCAATAAAGAAACAGTCTTTAGTATATGTTAAAAGTAAGTAAAATCATAATAGTGTCCAATGGCACCCCCTCCTGGCCTTAGTAAGCCATTGGCTGGCAGCCTCGTAGTGTAAAACCAACTGCTTCATGAACCACTACTAAAACAGCACGGATCTGCTTTGGTGCAGGCTTCCTGCAAGGGAATTAATTGCAGAGGTGGCGCCATGCTCCATACGAAGCGGAAAGGAAGTGATGGCATTCACATTTTAAACCATCGGAGATTGAACATGATATTTGTGTCCATTAATTTAATAATAAATAAATAAAAAATAGAATGCGAGAAACACGGTGAAACAATACCATATATAGAGAAAAGAAAGGAATGAATTAGGACACAGAATGAAACGGACAATCACCATTCAAAGTTCCCTACCAGCTAGATCAGCAAATAAGGCATCGTATTTTACGAGATATAGAAACATTTGGGCTAAAGAAGCAGGGACTGCTTTTTGGCGGAGACGACACAAAATATTAGGCCCAAAAAATAGTTCTTCATTTTTATTTTAATTAACGAATTATTTTTTAATTAATGGGTGGACGCCCGGATTGGCAGAGTGGTTAGAGTGATGGCCTCTCACGGCAAAAGTACCGGGATCAAAACACGGTGGTGTCACAGTCCAGTCTACCCAGCTGTGACTGGGTACCCGACTTTGCTTTTGAGTTAGGGAAAGCAAAAGCAACGAGAAATAGAAATGGTCTCCTCATTTTTCGAAGTATAGCGAAATCTCTTACACTTCACTTCTCTACGGCAGTATCTGATATGGTTCTATATTTACCGTTCGAACTCTTATGGATTGTTCATATGTTCCTAACACTAGCTGCCTCATCCGCATTTCATGCTCTCTCTCTCTTCCTTGTTTCTATTATCCTCAGCCTCTCTCTCAGCTGCGGCGGCGGCCATTTCGTCTGTTTTCCTCTTTCTAAATCTGCTTCTAGAATCATCATTTCTATCTCCATTTTCGCTGCTAATCTGGCTGCTTCTAATCTTTCTTTTCTCTCATCTTCTGCTATTGCTATGTGCGCAGTTAATGCTTTTTCCACATATTCCATAAGTTCTGCTTTCTCTAGTTTCAAGCTCATTGCTTCCTGGATAAGTGCAGTGGGAATTTGCATCAAATCTGCCATGATCGAGCTAATGGTTCAATTTGTCTATCCCTACTCAAAAATATGTAAAAACCAATCGGCAAAGAGAGGAACATTTTTTTTTCTGCTCCTACGCTTCACTATAAAAATTACACAGTCGTACAGAATAAATGACAATATTTAATTATTTCTGCCTACCCAGATACAATATACCTGAACAAAATGTTTCAGCACCGTTCCTTAGTCGCTATTGTTCAGTGCGAACAAAAGGACTTTTCAGCTTCGGTTGACACACTCGGTGCGTCCGAGCTAACAAAGCCCATGGTCAGTGGCCAACGTGTTATTACTGGTGTCCCGAAAATCCAGGTAAATGTTTACATTGATAACAAATATTCAAGTTGGTTGCGTGTAAACAGTAACCCTTCGTAAAAGGATGCAGTACATAAGTGTATACAAAAATGGTTACGAAATACAATATTAATATCTATGTCTATATCTAATTTCTTCTTCTTCTTCTTTGATCCTTAGCCGCCGACCGTCAAAGCAGTCAGTGGCCATCACGCCTAGTGGCGTCTTGTAGGGCAACAACAAATTGATTCCACTTTGCTAGGTCAGTGGCCATCCTTCGTACAGTGCCCCAACTCTGGTTCATTCTTTGCATCTCAGACTCCACAGACCTCCGCCAGGTTGTTTTTGGTCGGCCTCTCTTTCGTTTTCCTTCAGGGGTCCAAAGCATAGCTGTTCTTGTGATGGCATCGGGGTCTCTTCTGAGGACATGGCCAACCCAGCTCCAGCGTCTGCCAGTTATGATGGTGTGCATGTCCTCTTGCTTGCTACGAGTAAGCAGATCTTGGTTAGTGATGGTATTCGGCCAAAAGATTCGGTGAATTTTTCTTAGGCATGTTGTGTGAAAAGAGGACAATTTCGACATTTCCTTCTCTGTAACTCTCCAGCATTCTGCACCATAGAGAAGCACAGAAAGCACACAGCTCTGATATAATCTTAATTTTGTGCTTGTGCTGTATTGGGAGGACTTCCAGATGTTGTTTAGGCTAAAGAAGGCTGTTCTTGCCTTATTCATTCTGATGTTGATGTCTTTGCCTGCCCCGCGGTCTGGTGTTACTATGCTTCCTAGATATGTGAAGGTATCTGTTTGTACCAGTTGCTGATTCCTTACTGATATGGGCTCAGGGTTGCTCACATTGAGCGTCATGACCTCAGACTTCTTTAAATTGATGTTCAAGCCCACCTGCTGGCTACACTTATTAAGTCTATCCGTTTCTTCCTGGATGTGTTGATGTGAATGTGCTAGTAGTGCAATGTCATCTGCATATTCCAGATCTTCCAATGTAGAAAATGTTGTCCATCTTATTCCTCTTGGACTGCCCTCTGTTGTCTGGCGCATCACCCAGTCTATGACTGTTAAAAATAGAGTGGTTGATAAGGGGCATCCCAGTCGTACTCCTGTCTTCACCTCAAAGGTTAGGTTGCTCTGTCCAACACTACACGTAAAGTTGGCATAGAGGCTTTTTTTGATTGACACTATGCAGCTTGGAATTCCATAAGCCCTCAGTATTTTCCATAAACTGTCCCTATGTATGCTGTCAAAAGCCTTTTCAAAATCAATATCTTATTTAATATAATATTAATATCTTATCTAATGATCTAATATGAGATATGCGTTCTTTCCCTCTACAGAAGTAGAATAAGGAGAAATAGGAAATATCTAAAAGATGCTAGTTAGACCGTATAGGTTTTTCACAAATAGATGAAAGAATTACTTCATGTCTTGTCTAGGGAATTACCAAGGTTCTATCCCGGACGAGTCTTCCCCCCCCCCTCTCTTTAATGTCACAAGGTGAACCCAAGGATTAGCCAGGGAGAGTGGATCTTGGTTGCTCAGGATTTATCAATGGCTCGGACTTGCCTGGCAACCGGGTAAAGATAGACTGTAGAGGCAGAGGAAGGCGAATTTGAGAAAGTGGGATAAGTTCCCAGGATACAGACTCAGTGATTCAGAATCCCGTGACACTATCACCTCTACTAATCTATCTGCCCTCTCCTATAGCTCGTTAGCCTCCAACCCCTCCTTCACCCTGAGTGAACAGAAGAGTAAAAAAGGAAGAATTATATGTCTCTCTCGCACACTTTCTTTCCTTCTATATGTATATAAGTAACGTGTGCTGGTAACGCAAACACTATTACAACATTTATTGAATTACTTATATGTAGCACAACAACCAAATAAAATAATACAAATACAATGACAACTAAATATAACTCTACCCGGAAAAGAAGGTGGTAGTTAATACATAAAATACACAATCTAATTTTACTAAGTGATGATAATGGTGAATGAAGTCTAATACTAAACTATTAAATTAGTTATCTACAGCCTGGATAAAAAGGATACCTTGTTTCTTGGCCTCTTTCTGAATGTCAATACGGCTCTGGGCGGTTTTATACAATAGGCATGTCTTTGTATATATATATGGTTTATTTGGAGAATCTGTCCATTACCCCTGGTAATTTAGGATCTCAATAATTTGTGAGGGCGGCTCTTTACTGACACGCTCCCCTAAAATGGCAATTTCTGTTTTCCATATTGTGCGTTTCAAAGAATCGTCCGTTAATTGGTAACTTCTGATCTATATTTTCCGTGGGTAGCTTCTTGTAAAAGTAGTCCGTTACTGTGTAACTTCTGATCTATATTTTGTGTGGGTGGTTGTTTGTAAGAACTCTCCGTTTGCACCTGGCAACATCGGTCCCCAACTCCCGTTTACTTCTGTGGGTTGATATCTGTATGTACTCGGTGTATGCGACGTGCAATCTAACGTAAGATAGCGCAGTATTGGCTATGAATGTCAGCAATATCGAGATACGTATCGTATCTACTTGGCCCTACTCTTTAGCTCTTCCCACAACGCCAGCCAAGGTAATAAGACGATCTTAAAGCTTCTTGATCTGGTCTTTACCACTTGGTTCCGTATAAAGAATTATTGAACACTCGTGCTATTCTTGGCACTCCAGAACTCACACTGTGCAAAACTAAACAGTTACTCAAGTAGAACTCGCGGATTACTTATCTCCAGTAATGCCGAAAGACGAATCTTCCTGGGTTATATGATGAAAATATGGCCTCCAGCAATCGGTGTTCTCGCTTCTGAGTCCTTCTGATGTTGGTGGAGTGTTCCTAATCTTTTTGCAATGTCTTCTTCCATATTTATTTTAGTCCAGACGATATGTATCCCTTACTCCAATATTACATTGCCTGTTCTGTGGGAAATTGACTTAGCAAAATACTCACTCTACCTGCTTGTCGCCGATCCGACTATGATATTCCTTTATGCTCTGTTACTAAGCAAAATAATACGTTTGTATTACTGCCGTTGGGTAAACAACCGCGAGCCGTGCTGCCGACTCCTAATTATTGTTCCTGGTTGGTCTTTTGTACTACTGTCTCATTGTTGTGTACACACTCTGTTTAAAATTGGGTGCTTTCCCATGACTTGTGAAGTTTTCCGGCGACTGTTCGAAAATAGGTATAAAATCTAAATGTGGCCTTACTCGCGTCTCGTGACAACCACATGATATGGACAGTTTCACAATAAAAAGGACAGTAAGCAAGAAAGGGAAGTAATCACACAAAAATAGCTGTGGACAGGCTTATTATATTTAATCAAATAGACTCAGGCATGTAGTAAGTAAATAAAACAATTTGCTATTTATTAAGGGAAACACATTTACAGAGGGTTAAATTACAACTGATGAAAAAATATGGAAAAGAACCAAAGTTTAAATCATGTAGGACGTAGCAGAGAGGACACTCTGCTGTGACTTCTTGATGAGACCACGTGTTGGTGACTGATTGTCCTGTGTGGCACTAGTGTTTTCAATGACGTCTGGTTCATATTCAGGGGTGAAGATTCAGTCTTTGTCCCTCCTTGATTTTTGAGCTCAGCAAAACTGAGGGAGGTCGTGTCACCGCGAGGCTTGCCCTAGCATTATTCATGCTATTGTTAGAGTGAGATGGACAGTTAGGACAGCTCACAAGAAAAAATAATGAATGAAAATAATAATAAATTGCTAACTGACAACAGTTCAGAATATCGGCTCACGTTAACTAAAAGTGAGTGATTATCAAGAGTTGTAAATAGAATGTTCGAGAACAAGGAAAAAAAGGCTCGACCAATAAATTTAAGTAAAAAGATTTGGGTCAGCGAATCAGAAGAGTGGCAAGAAAAACACACCATGCTGAAATGACCAGAGGTCATTAGTTAGTCCGGAGTTGGTCATCAGTGTGTGATCAGGTGAAAAGATTTCGAGCTGCTGTGCGGACAAGATGTACCATCCGTGGTTTTACAGATAGGGTTTATATGAATATATATATATATAGATGTCCAGCCATCACTAGCCAGTGTTATTATATCGGAAGATAGTATCTGATTCTGTAGTTCACAGTTAGTGTGCATTTCTAAAAGGAGATCAGCGTTTATGCTGTATTAAGTCACCATAACATCGAAGAAGGAACTGAACGAACCCGAGGTATACAAGAAAAGGATTATAGTATCATCCAGGAATTTACACCTCTGGCGGAGATGGCCAGTAAAGATATTAACTAAATAACTTGGAAGATAACACAGAGAGAAAGAAAGAATAGATAAAATGAAGAACTTGTAAAACATATACACCGGTGACACAACTCTAATTGGCGCCGCGACCAGTCCTTCTTAGTGACAACATGGCTACATCACATTCGGATCTAGTGTATCAACAGCAACAACAACAACAGCAACAACAAATACAACAACAACCCGCATTTGTTACACTACCTCCGGAATAGGAACCTTCAATGGCTTCTCTCAAAAGCATCACTGACACATTGCATAACGTTGACCATTATGCAAAATATAACCAGATTAGGTCGGTTATCACACCATTTACAGGGGATTCTAAAGAGTTTCGAAGATGGTTAAAAGATGCAGATAAATTTGCCACTATGGTAAACGAATGCACGGATTCAGACCAGTACTAATCGCGGCACTTCCCCAGCACAGTGCTTATAGGTACTTTATCAACATAGTACCTATCACTAAGTCACTTTATTATTTTTACCAGTGCTTAAGTTAGTTGATTTCTTGGACACTCACACTACTCATGTAGCTCCTTAAGAGACGAGAGAATAGAACTGTGAAAAAAAAAAGAAATAATCAGACTGTAATCTAGAGAAACACAGAGTCCTGACTTTGTAGACTTATTCTAGGTAAACTCACAGAGCTTGTCAGTGTACTTCCCAAGATATCGGATTCAGCACACCAGAGGATCAAGACTGATAATTACTGTTAAGTATTGATAGTATTATTGTCATAATTTGTTAGTATTGCGTATAGATTCCAGTTATATGCGCATCTATGGTAAAAGAGAAGAAAAAAAGGAGAGATATGAAATAGGCATGACCAAGTCATAGAAATGTAAGAAATTCCTCTCACCCATATACAGGTAGCAAAGAGTGCACATGATGCACTAATGGTGAACATCCCCACGACACATCTCATACCCTTTCCCCCTTCACTACCCACAAATGATGTACCCCAGTTACCATTGCGCTGACTATATAGCGACACCAGGAACGCAACATGCTTCGCAGTAGTGCTGCTTTGAGCAGTAATCATTTTTTTTTTTTCTTAACCAGCGGCACTTGGGCTTTCAGCCCTTCGGCCCAATGACATATCATTGCGAGGCTGGGGAACCTGAGGACTTTCCTTCCAACCCGGTCAGGAGCTTCGCTCCTTCCCATCCACAGTAATCATAGTTTGGACTTTTCTTCAGTAGTGAACACCTGAATTTGAGCAGTAATCATAGTTTGGACTTAGTAGATGAATTACCAAAGATATTATATGTGACTACTTGAGATATGATAATGATGACACAGCCACGTAGTCACGTTGACATTAACTTTAGCCAGAAGGACGTTCTATATTTCATGAAGTTCTGTACACATGTATATGACGTCTATAGTTTCAGACAGAATTAACGACTTGAACGGTGCATCCAAGGCTAAGATCAGTCGGGCACATCAAATTCTGACCTGATTAGCCACACATGTCTTTCACTATCACCCCAGGACAGTTTACTATCCACGTTTCGTCATGTTATTAAGTGTAACTCCGCCTATCTGACCGTTTTAATTTACTAATGACATTGACGGCAGATACTACAGACATAACGAGTGCTGACAAATCTCTGCTTCCAGAGACAGCTACCATGTCGACCTGTATAAAGATAAGATATATATATTGCATGTATTGAATTAATATTGATGAGATGTTGTATCATATGAGGTTTATATTTAAGTAATGATTGATGATATACATATCCTACGTCGCGATACTTTATAAAGCTAATTGAAGCATTAGTTATTGGTAACGGAATGACATTACATTTATGGTTTTATCTTTGCGACTTTCCATATTAGAACTCATAGTTTGTAAATGTATATGTACAGGAGCAGGTATAGGATAGTACATTATAGTTAGGGACTAGATAGTTGTTGATAGAATGAAATGTTGCATGTCACCGCGTGGCTTGCCCTAGCATTATTCATGCTATTGTTAGAGTGAGATGGACAGTTAGGACAGCTCACAAGAAAAAATAATGAATGAAAATAATAATAAATTGCTAACTGACAACAGTTCAGAATATCGGCTCACGTTAACTAAAAGTGAGTGATTATCAAGAGTTGTAAATAGAATGTTCGAGAACAAGGAAAAAAAAGGATCGACCAATAAATTTAAGTAAAAAGATTTGGGTCAGCGAATCAGAAGAGTGGCGAGAAAAACACACCATGCTGAAATGACCAGAGGTCATTAGTTAGTCCGGAGTTTGTCATCATTGTGTGATCAGGTGAGAAGATTTCGAGCTTCTGTGCGGACAAGATGTACCATCCGTGGTTTTACAGATAGGGTTTATATGAATATATATATAGATGTCCAGCCATCACTAGCCAGTGTTATTCTATCGGAAGATAGTATTTGATTCTGTAGTTCACAGTTAGTGTGTATTTCTAAAAGGAGATCAGCGTTTATGCTGCCTTAAGTCACGATAACATCGAAGAAGGAACTGAACGAACCCGAGGTATACAAGAAAAGGATTATAGTATCATCCAGGAATTTACACCTCTGGCGGAGATGGCCAGTAAAGATATTAACTAAATATCTTGGAAGATAACACAGAGAGAAAGAAAGAATAGATAAAAGGAAGAACATGTAAAACATATACACTGTGACACAGGTCCTATGTTACTGACACTCTGTACGCACAGGATCACTTCAGGATCACACAATCCAAACTTGAATATTTAAAAATATTCGTAAGTACGTCTTTAACTTTACTGTACACACAATTGTGTAATATACTTATAATGTACATACTCAAAATGTCTTCTGTACTTAAACTTTAGTTTCGGTTGGTACCACGGTGATCATCAATAGTACAGAAACATTACATTTTCTCTGATAAATACATTGTTCGACCAAAAATAGATGGTCGTCTGTGAGTCATTGGTTAATTGGTGTCTGTAGTGAAGTGAATCTGTAGGACAACACGCTCAAAAATTCCCCGCTCAAAAACTAGTTAACGTATTTTAAAAATCTATAAATAACTACAGTATTTGAAATTTTTCTGAGGGCCCAGTCAAATTTACCGCCAACAATTTCTCTAGTGTATTTAAATTTGTCTAGGAAACAAGTCAAAAGTTACCGCCCACCAAAATTTATCTAAGAGCATAGTACAAATTTAACAACCAATCAAATCGTTTCCTTTTCTTGTAGTGATAAGAACATTTTGGTTGACATGGAAATAATGCCTATTTTGTGTTTTTGACCGAACGTAGATAATTTATTTCTGAATAACTAAAGATAATTAAAATGAAAGGGATATCTCGAATTATAGCGCTGATATTGCTTAACACATATACTTAAAGATTCCCTCATAATAAAATTATATTACCTTAGAAAAATTTAATTTAGTGATATTTTCACATCAGGGTAATGCCCAATTTAATTACTTAAAAATTAACCAAATTGAAATGCAAAGGAATAACTAAGGGAAAACTATATAGAACGATAGAGAGAAATTGGCCGTTTAATTATCACTTTTGAAAATTAAAATCGGTCCACTAATAACTATAATATAAAATGTTCAAATTTGGTCAGATTATACAGACACGCTTAGAACCGCATAAGTTACTAGTCTCAAAAATTAACTTTTTGACTTTTCATCTGATTGGTCGGGGTGTAGTTCTATAAATAGTAACAATCTCTTGTGGTTTTCCGCCATTGAATCATAAAAACCACGCCGAGCTGACGTATCCTAAAAGACAGTATGACCAAGCCTTTGCCGTTTGATCTGAGAGAGCAGTGCTAAGAACCCTTTTACGGCCAGTCAGCTTGTGTGTGTGTGAACGTATTTACCTGATGGTAAGAAAGATAATTTTATTTGCATACTTTGTTAAATAAGTGACCTGTAAGTAAACAGGCTATGTATTCCATATTAATTCGAACGTGAAACTGCCGGCGGGATGTGTTGTGTCACGCTGACCTAAGAAGGAAGCAGGCTTGTTCTAATTGAAAAAAAATTGGTGTATAGTGTTTGCAAATTGGCAACAAATTTACGACAGGAGTATTAGTAGCGGTTTAATTTAGTATTTTCTTCTGGAGTGACACACTGTTCAAAGATCATGTGTTAAACATATAGGGAAGGTTAGAATGAAGTAATCAATAGGTCACATGCTGTATTGTACTTGCCATGATTATTGTATGGAAGCCAAACATGGACGAGGGACCCAAACATTGAATCAACACAGAGAAAGAATGATTACATGAAACTGATTGTAGACAACGGAATTCAAGGTCTTATGCAACTTGGTAGCACAATTAACTGACAATGGTAAGTTTAATATTGTTTAGGGGTGAATTGATTGAGGCAGACTTCTACATGGAATGGGTTGTCCTTCTATTCCAGGTTATATCACGAATTTACCTCGTGGCTGCATGCAATTGATAAGAAGAGCGTGTGGGAGTTGAGAGCTCCTCATACACTTGGAGCCAGACCCCATCTTCTCAGCCAGGAGTCACAAAGTTGGTGATCCTGACTACTATTGAAAGAACAGCAATAGCAGCAGTCTAAAGTTAAGTCCTTTAAGAAGGCAATGTCAGTTCATCCAAACTCATTCACCCAAGAAAACTTAAACACCGTTGTATGATGAAAGTATCAGACCTTACAGTGTAGGACTGGTAGCAGTATCAATATTATGAACAGGAACTGTGTGTGTAGACATTCCAGTGACCCCTTTTCAGAAATGGAACAGATTTCCCAAAATATTTATTTTATTATGTAAATAAGCATTTTCTTGATTTTGATAATTCCTGACCAAAAGATTGAGGTTCAGGAAAATTAAATTGTACATAAAATTTCATACAGTCTTGATTAATACTTTTATTAAAGTTAAAGTTCTGTTTTGAAATTAATAACTGTTATATTAGATAAATTACCCTAGACACTTGCCAAATAATACAACAATAACTCATTAATCTTTGTGGGATCTTAAGAGGTAGCGGTTAGGGACTCAGAGTACATCATCATCATCTTCTCTGAGAACTTACATAGCTTGACCCCACTTTGATGTCTATACACCCTTGCTCTTTTCAGAGAAGGGGGTATTACTTATAAGACCAGTCTCTTATCTGGCACTATCCTGGTATCCTCTGATACATCTATTTGTCCAGGATAGCCTATAATTTAGTAACTTTAAAACCTCTTATGACAGTGTCTCACAGAAAAACACACCATTATCACGCCTATGTTTTAACCTTACCTGTAACGATCCTAACGCGTCTCCCCAAAAACCACTAACGATTATGTCGGTATAATAGGCAGCTCAACAGGGCTTCTTTTTTGTTTATTTTATACGGAGTCACTTATTAATAAAGGAAGTGACGTCATGCCGATATGGTTGACTGGCAGACGTGAACAAATTTGAAGCAGAAGTGAGTTGAGCGTCTGCAAGAAAGATGCGGCTTGTGTTAGGAAGTGAGCGGACGTATGTGTTTTTAGCTCCTGCAGTATTTTGTGTTTTTTCTGAATTATTCCATCACCAGGACATCAATATACTCGGTTGAGGTGTCCCTAGCTTATTCTAGTAAGGAAATGTGTGCCTATTCATAAAAATGTCTAAAGGGCGATATTAAATAAAGTTTGAATGATTGCCAATGACCAGCGTTTGATAGGGAACGGACTGGACATACATACCACTTCATTTGCCTTTGGGGCTGTATATATATCTCTTACCATGGAGCCGTTTGTCAAACCTAATAAACTGCATATTTGTAAAATTGTGAAGGAGGTGTTGGTCCGCTCAGTACAGTTATGCTGATTTCGTGTTGTGTGACTGCCCCTAGAGTCTACCTTGGCCACGGAGAATATCTCCGGAATAATTGAACAATAACGACACGTAACACTTACCTGTAACGATCCTAACGCGTCTCCCCAAAAACCACTACCTGGCTGATTTTAAATTGCCTGCTTAACGAATTTAATACAATAATTTTTACATGAGATGGCGTTCTCGGAAAAAAGGGTGACTTATATGGAAGACTAGAAAACAGTGACAGGATGGAATGAGTGGAAGAGTGTGGAAGAGAAAGGATAGACAACTCTGTGACAATCATCATCGTTTTCCATTTCTCTCCATATATAGCAAGGAGCCACCATTGCAGTTGGTTCCCTTTCAAGAAGCCTGCATATATTATGCACATGCTCTAACGGCTGTGGTTTATGTACCAATTTGTTTTACACCATGAGATGGCCAGCTCCTTGCACAACTTCATATTAATCGCTCTGTACGACAAACCTGGGTGTTCAATGGTCCTATTTTGTTTTACATTTTTGGTTTAAAATAGAAGTGAATGTGGCGGTTTATGGGTTCATATTTAAATGCATGCTAAGCCAGGATGGAATACATGAGACAGAAACTGGAGCTCATGACACCAGCTGAACAAGTTTCGGAATGGCAGAAAAGCGATAGGAAAAGCCAAGGTCTATAATTTGGGTCATGTCAGGGGAGGTATGAACAAATGAGAATACCAATATTAGATTATTTGCAGGCATCAAATTTACCTACAAATAAAGAAGTGTTAAGAATAGACAGACCTAGGGAACTGTATAATATAGTCAAACAATATTTAACACTAACAAAGGTTATGATAGGAAACTCTATACAGAGCGATACAACAGGAGGCAATCTGATCATCAGAAGTGGTCCCCCCGTCGAACAAGTGTTTCGGCCCGTTATTCTCCTTTGCACTCTAAAGAGGGGGGGGGAAGGGAGGGGGAGGGGGAGCGGGCCTGCTTGGGTCATGACTCCCAAGTGTCTCAGCCTCCTGTTGTCTTGTATCGAAAATGAACCCATTTCACTTTGGTAGCAACTTTTAAAATCCACAACTTATATATTAATCATATATAGTTAATATATACTACTCGTCAAAAGTCAAGGGCCACCCTATTATTTTCAATACACTTTTATAAAAGCATATAGAATGATTAAATGAAGGAAGTTTTTAGTAAAAATTGGTGCAACATCTTCCCCTGACAGTCCTCTATGCACGTTAAGCATAAAAACAACTCCCCGACAACAATGGTGATCACGTGCAATTTGGTTTGCTGACCATAAATTCACATTTTTAATCTGTTTTTTCAAACTTCCGTACAACCAAACAGGTGAAGTAATCGTGCTGATTGATATTCCACGTGCAATGGCGACTTTTCGTGAACAGAGTTCACTCTTAATTTGTTTTACAATCAGCAGACTTAGGGTAGTTTCATCACTTGCAAAAACGATGCCACCGAGAAGAAGTCTTGACACCTTACAAAGATTGAGGGCTATAGCGTGGGTTGAAAGTGGTTTATCTGTCCGTGAGGTTGCTAGACGGCTTGCAGTGTCACACTCTACTATCCAAAGAATTTTGGAGAGATTTCAGGCCACAGGAAGTGGGGAGGATCGCCACCGGCCAGGTCGCCCTAGATGCACCAATAGACGTGATGACCGGTACCTCTTGTTGTCAGCCCTGCGCCATCGAACAGTGACTTGTTCCACTCTAAGATGTCAGCTGAGACAAACTGTAAACGTTAATGTCAGTCAAAGCACCATTCGCCGACGTTTACATGAATTTGGACTGGCTGCTCGACGTCCTGCAGTCAGAATCCCTCTTACTCCTGCTCATCGCAGAGCCCGTGTTGCTTGGTGTCGCGAGCACATCCGATGGACAAGGCAACAATGGAGTCAAGTTCTCTTCACTGATGAATCTCGCTTCACTGTGTCATTCAATGATGGCAGGATTCGAGTTTGGAGACGACAGGAGAGCGATTTACTGATGACACAATTCGAGAGGTGAATCGTTATGGTAGGGGTTCTGTCATGGTCTGGGGAAGCTTCTACAGACACGGCAGGACCCCACTCTACATCATCCAAGGCAACTTGACCGGCCCAAGATACCAGAACGAAATCTTGAGACCAATTGTTCAGTCTCCTCTGTAGGACATAGGTGGTGAGGCCATCCTCCAAGATGATAACGCTCGACCCCATCGAGCTCGTGTGGTGAATGAGTTTATTCAGCAACATGGGATCATCAGGATGGCGTGGCCAGCTCATTCACCTGACCTTTCTCCGATTGAGCACCTCTGGGATGTCCTTGGTCGAAGATTGTCAACAAATCACCCCCTGCCAATGGATGTTGCACAGCTGACTGCATTTCTGCTTCAGGAATGGCAAGCTGTTCCTCGGGATACTCTTCGGACCCTTGTGGACTCGATGCGTCTACGCTGTCTTGAATGCCTTGCTGCAAACGGTGGTCATACCCGATTTTGAAATGTCTATTTGTCCAATATCTATTGTGTGACTTTTGAAAAGGTGGGTGACACACTTCACAGCTTCATTGCGTTTGAATGTGTGTTTCCATTTCTTTACGTGACATGTCAATTTGGTATTCAATAAATGCCGTTTTGAATGATACCAATTACGTTTATATCAGATTTTTTTAATGGTTTCAACCAAAGTTTTTCTAAGTGGCCCTTGACTTTTGACGAGTAGTATATATAGTGGTTGGGAATGTGAAGGTCTGATACTGTTCTTACAATGCATATGACTTTTAACAGGTGAAAGTCAATTTAATATCTCTTAAAGTCAGTTATATAGGCCTAACTGGAACCACCAGGCCTTTACACCCCTTCCCCTTAATATTATTCTTGTTTGGAGTTTCTGCTTGATTTTGTTCAGATTTATCTCGGTTTTGTTTCTTGAGTTTGTTTGTTTTTTAAACATACAAGTATAATTGGTAATTATGATTTGCCCTATTTACATTGATTTGACAGGTGTGATGCCACTTTCCCATATCGGCAGTTGTTCATATTATTTGGAAGTGAAAACAATATATATCCTAATTATAACCCATCAGAAGTTGAACGGGATATTTTCATCATTAATATTTTTTTTTAAATGTCAGAGATTCTTCAATGTGGCACTTGCTGCGTAAGAACAACAAGCTCAGCAGCCCTAGTTAAACAACAACAAACACACTTAATTTCCAACTTTTGATACACAGCTTCGGCTGATATAAATTGTTTGACCTCTAGTGTTCATTTATTTCCTTACTTATCAGTTTCCTGAAGAGCGTAGGCCTTAAATTCACGTCAAGCTCTTCTGTTCTGTGACGTCCGTTCAAGGTCGTTCCATGACCGTTTTATTCCTTTTAATGTCTCCAGTTCCTTTCTGACGTGTTTTCTATATTGCTCTATTTTTATTTCACTAGTAATTCGGAAATAAGAACTGCGCTGTAATGCTGTAAGTACTGTAGTCGTTATCAGTGAATTATTTCTGTTCGTTTTCATTATCCCAAAGCAAAGTAAGATGCTCCTCCATTGAACGAACCAGAAATCCATTTGCTTCAAGATCTACGTCGTTTATTAGATCCTTGGGGCGCTAAAGAGTATTGATTGTTCATCCTTCTGTCATTAGTCTTGTAATATGCTTTGATCCCCACTCCACAGCTAAGCACTAAAATTATCTAAGGTATAGTACCTCTACATTTCTTTTGTTTGCATTTTCGTTTTCTTTGTATGCCAAAGTGAAGGTGATCATATTATTAAAACAGAACATCCTCTGGTACATAAATATGTTTTAGCCAGAACTATCTGTCCCATATTCCGTGAGCCGTATTCTCGTATGATTTTTCAAAGCTTGAATTGTTGAACAATATGTGCTAAAATCGGCAATTTACCATTAAAGACATTTTCAAGTGCCTTTAATATTTTTATCAACGCGGAAGTAAATAAACTGATGTACTTTCCGTGATAGTGTATACTTATCTCTTTTCCATATTGGAACATAGGCCTACATCTGTATTCCTAATTTTCTACCTCCACGCGTGGAACGGTCCGTGTATACTATAATGCCGCATTTCTTATTATTATTTCATATTAGGGGTCGGAGTGGCTCAGGGGTATGGGTCCACCTCTAATTCTAAAGGTACCGGGTTCGCTGCCAGCACAGGCAATATAGCTGATGGACATTTTGTTTATGAACCAGTGGTTTGTATCGTGAGTATGGAAAAATAGAGAATGCCTGAGTGTAGACAGATTATGAATGATGTAATGTGAAATAGAGAGAATAGAGTCACTAATAAAATTTTGGGTAGAAATATGACTTCTGGAGAGTAGTGAGATGTGTTCTGATCTCAAAATGGTTACTTCTCCACCATACTGCGACTGACTTTAAGATGCCAATCTCTCACCTGTCTTCCTATGCTAATAGACTAATCTACAACAGTAAGGACACAGCGCAAACATCAAGTGACAGTTAGAATAGAAGAGATTCTGACTACAGACCATATTAAAGTAAGAACCACAACATCAAGAAAATAAGTAAGGCCTTCGTTAACTCTGAAGCCCAGAAAATCACAATCACAGAAAACAAACTAACACACCAATTTGCTCAATCCCACACAAGAAAATCGCCTCACTTCACACCATCAACCACTGACACAAAAGAATTATTGTCCAAATAAAGGAGTTAGGCGATATGATGAGAACGGCCGGTCCTTCAAGGTAGACAATGCTTGGCAGGTAATCCTCTTCTCCGTTAGGAAAAACTTACACTGTTCACCCTAATTGTGTTATGCTGAGGCTATGGAGATAAGCTCCCTCTGTAACGAATGCAAAATACATCCTGGGAAATAACACTTTCTGTTGCGGGTGGCCACAACAAATTAGGCGAATCAAATTAAACCATCGCTGATACGAGTGCGCTCACTGATCGAGATATATACTCCAAGACGAATCAGTGATTACAGCTGACAAACTGGTTATCCATAACAACCCGAGGGGTATGCACCGCTGATAAGGGATAATGAAGACTGGAACACACAGGTGCCGTAAACTGGAAATTGTTGACTTCTTCTTGGCTGTTACGTCGGTATAATCCACGGTGAGAGGACGTAAAAGGGTATGTCAAGGTTGCTCCGAAGATTTAAAAGGCAAAGGAAGCTATCAGTATGCACTGGAGATATTTATATACTGCAACAATCGGTAAGCAAGTACTCCACGATGACCGCGTGGTAAGCTGAACAAATGGCCGAATGATTGGTCTGCCATGGTATATATGTGGTGATAAGTATACGCAGTAGATAGAACTTTGTGATATGACAAGTATCAACCAATTTCCAAATGTATTTCTTGACGATGCAAGGTGCCCACATGGAGTGTAAGAGAGCACGATGTACAGGCCGTGACCACTCTCTGCAGAAAATACAAACAATCCAATTTTACATTAACAAAGATACAGCCGGGGCTAATGTTTACAAACATACTTCCCGTTGCATTCTTTCGCTGGACCACAACACACCCCTTCCTTCACCCTCTCTGATTAGCCTAAACATGCGTACATGCCATGCATGAATCGATCTCCCCGACGCGCGCGGGTCTAACTGACCCTGCTTCACACAAGGTTCGCCATCAACGCACAAATTGATAAATAAAAGTGCCCATGATAACTTATCCAATTGGGAATATACTGGAAGGGTTATAAAATTAATGTTGCGAAGATACACACTAGAAAATAAAATAGCAAAACTCATTACAGAATCAATTATACACATGTCCAAAATGGAAAACTTTGGTCCATTAAAATTTACGATCAGCTCCATCTTCTGTCTTTTCGAAAAATCCCACTCTTGCCGTTAACTCTTTGTGGAGTTTAATTGGTATCGTGCTTAGTAAAAATCAGAACTCCTGGTTGTCGTAGATTTGTGATAGGTGATTAAGACTTAGTTTGGTCCCTTCTGAATAGACATAGAAATAAGTGAAAGTTCAGTGGGAGGTGATACAATAGAAATAGATTTCACGCGTGAGGTGAAGGAAATACAGTAGATTCTGTCTCTGACACTCGAGGAGATTCTCCCAGTCAGCCTATCGTCTACAACAGAGTTAGATTAGTCAGACAAATCCACTATAATATATATATTCCTCACCTACACACACACACATAAGTGACTACAATAGACACACAGACGTGAAACTATGACAAATGGAAGTATAGAAAATTGGGAGCGAACTGACCAACACACTGATTAAATTTAATTGTGAAGTTTAATTATCAAAATAAACTTCCATCACAACATATAAAATTACATCAAACATATACAAATAGTCATAAAGTCAAGGAATTTCTACAAGAATGATAGACCCGTTGGTATGATCTTTTCCCTCGATGTATAGCCCACAGTCCTGTTAGCAGAAAAGTGATAGCCCCAAAGAGTCAGGGATACATATGATTTAGTCTAAGATTTCCCTTTAAAGGTATGAACAGACTTGGATACTCTGATCTATCCTAAGGAAAAATATTGTTAGCAACAAACAAACTTGCATAAAGAAATTTAAGACAGTAAAATGGGTGCCAAAATACAACAATAAAGGAATCACTCAGTCCTGCATTCACTCTATTCAGTCAGCCGTGATCACGTGCTTCATGCATACTTACAGCTTTGGTAGCAACTTCTGGAAACACAATTTTAGGACATGCACATACAGACTCTCCAATGCTAGACTTGGCCAAGAGAACCCCAGTTCCAAAAAGACGGGTTGAATTCACTGCTTCAGGGAAACGTTTTCTTGGTTGTTCTTATTTTTGGATGTCTGTTTAAGTCACATTAAAATTGTCCAGGCACGAACGTTAACAGCGAGCACAGTGTCAATAGCTTAGGTTTCTAGAAATGAGGAATGTCAGGTCGGTGCCTTATCTCAGTATAGGACTTTATTTGGTCACACCACCACTGGTCAAAACTACGTCGGAATGTTACTGATAGTGATATTTACTTGCCACAAGGGCTGAAAATGTACTTGAGAGTTTGTGAAGAAATATGATCTAGCTCAAAGGCACAGTATAAGCATTTAGTCCTTAAAAAACCGTTAGTGAGAGTTGTACTCTGTCTATTTATGGAGACACACGCACTGTCAGACAGGTGTTAACTTGTAAACCCACGTGGTTAAAGGTAAAATGTTTCTTCTCTCAATTTGTACTCAAACGCTGGCAAAGTTGGGTTACCCCAGTTTCACTGAATAAAGAAAACAACATATAAAATACTTATACATACTATGTACTCGGTTATAACTTACATTATAAACTGCAAGCGGAGGGCTTGGCTTATCATTTAAAATTCCCGTGAAATAAGTTATAATCAAAATCAGTCATCATGAATTAGAAATACATACGTATTTCGTCAATACTCAATGATGAATCAATGCAGTTATAAGTTAGTTTAAAATATTTTCGACTGATTATTTAGCAGTTAAATTAAATTTATTTATAGCTGCATGAGTTTAAGCTAGAAATTATAATTTATTCTGCTTTCCAATGAAACACGTCACTTAGAGAATATAACAGACTTATAAATTATTTACTCTGCACAAAAGAAACTAGTGAAATATAATAGGCGATTTAACACTTAATCACTCAATTCTACTAGATATATATGTTTACCTCCACACAGAACTACAGACTAACACCATGAACTAGAATCATTCAATATATGGGTTGTCCAGAACTCGGCAAAATTGTCGAGCAACTAGAACTTCGCAATACATAAGATATTCCTTCTAGCCCTAGCGATCTGCCTACTGCAAATTTTGGTGGACTCTATGAAATCAAGTTTCAAACTCTGGTTAATATCTTAATCAGACAAAGGATGCGCGCTATTTCCAAAACCCCTGTCTCCCCCTCTCCTCTCCCTCTCTCTCTCTCTCTTAACACTTCCCATTAACTTGGACGTTACCCATAACTGCCAAACGTGCGTCTTCACACCTCACGCCCAGGACTGACCGTAGAGCGCCCGTGTCAGATGAAAATGCTAGACGATATGTCTCATTGCTGAGCTATGCAGATGGCAGTTTCCACACCTCGCCTAGAACTTTAGCCGAAGGACCTCGCGTGACAGATGAAAATGTAGACAATTGTCTGCATCTATGTCTGGCGAAACGAATTATCACACATTCCGTCTACCTGCAGCGACTGACATCTGATGTAATAAAATGCGTTACCAGTGTATGAGAAAAACGGTAAAGTCAGAATGGGAAAGTATCAGAATGGGAAAGTAAATATTTTTCGCAAACGAACGAATGTGAAAAACATGACAAGGATGAAAAAGTGATAATAAGGTAAAGGACACGGGTAGAAAAAGAAAAGAATATAGAAAATTTATTGATCATAAATCTCTATGCGACACTGGTCACATAAAATTACTTTTCTTAAAGAAATATATAAATATATTAAAGATAAAATTAAAGTAACACGGGGTCTCGACTTTCTATGATTACACCAAAAAAAAAAAAAAAAAAAACCCAAAAATTTACTAAGTAAATGTGCTTTCCGAACAAGGAATCAATTTCCACACTAGAACTCTTATAAGCTGTCACCGAATAACGCTAATCTAGGTAGCAAAGATCCTCGTAGAGACCAAATGGTGAAGAGAGTTAGGAACGCCGGGCTTAAATAGTAAGATAGAGCCTGCAGGTGGTAACAAGCGTTTCTCAGCCCACTCGAGATGAAACAACTCCAGACGTAAGACTTCGAGAGAGAGTCCCCGGCCGCCTCGAGAGACGGGGGAAAGACGTAATTAGCAACGCGTTCCCCGCTCTACGAGCTACCTGCGGTTGGGCTGAAAAACACGTGGACGGCATGAAATAAAAGGCAGAGAATTACCCGTGTCCCCCATACTCAGAGGGACAGGGTACTTGCTGTTTTCCCCAGAGTCGCTAAATAAAAGACCTTAGCAAAAATGCCACCATTTCTCCGTGTAAGGGGCGGAGTTAGCCTGGCTCTTGCGTGATTGTCGGCTAACGACAGAATTAGAGCTGTTAAGAGCAATTAGACAGAAAAGTGAGCGTAGACAAGAGATAGAAAGAAAACTGGCAGACCACTCAGATTGAAGGGGCAGACATTTCCAATCAAATCATGACAGTTTGTAACAGAGGCGTACCTTAAGTATTAACCCCCCCCCCCCCCCCCCCCCCCCCTCTTTCCCCCCTTCCGGGTGAATCCTATCTCCCGCCTCCCAATTTTAATGAAACATACGTGTAAGTACATTTTTAACAGTAATAATAATAGTACTCTATTATAATACTGTCCGATGGCCCCCCGCCCCCCCCCCCCCTCTTCCTGACTATCACCCGGACCGGACCTCCCCCTCTCCCTCGTAACCCCTTTGGTATTATGCCACATGCTTCTTCCTCCTAGCTTGGGATCAGAAGTGATGACCCTTTAAATGCAAGCCAAGTAGGAGAAACTGGAACTCATGATTTCAACTCAACACATTTCGGAATGGCAGATAAGCCACAGGAAAAGCCTAGATCTACAATGTAGATAATACTAAGGAGTCTTAGACGTGGTATAGGCTGCAAAAGAGCAAAAAGCTCAACAGGCCTAGTTAAACAACAACTCCCCCCGATCTGCTGAGTAATGAGGTCGGATGTCTAGCCTTCTCAGAAAAGGGCGAAAAAATAGGAGGCCCAGTGTTCAAGTTGTGCGCGTTAAAAATCCCTCGGCTGTTGGAAATCGCCAAGAGTAGGCCATACGACCGCTGCCCTGGCAAAACTTTAAAAATTAGGAAACCTACACACCACAAACATATTTATAGATTATGTGATTCCTGACCTCTACACCTCACGGTAGAAGAGGAACGACTAAGTAAGTGATTTATGTATAAACACATTGGGTCCTTGCCAGTGCTACGGAGTTTGTACACTGCGCTGAGATCCTCCTTGTGTGATCTAACGGAGGAGATCGCGACACTTATGAAGATGGTCATGAAAACCAAACCAAACCATTCTTATTCTTGACTATATATCCTGGTTATATGTTTGTTAGTGTGTCAACGTTTTTATTAACTAATTCTGGCAGTTGGTAGCAAGCGGCTGGCGTCGGACTCGTCTGTGAAGCACGAAAACACGCACCAAATGTGCCTGGCAACTTTCATGTTATAGTTTGTTTAGACAATGACATGTTCTTGCTTACATTAACAGTACTAGTAGGTGTAGGACGCATGTGTTTGTTTAACGACATGGAGAAAGACATTTATATGTATAACTTGTTACACTTAGGGGTACGACGTGTTTTTCGTCGCATGTGTAAAATTAACACAAAGTTATGGCAGAGGCACAAAGTACGGGCGTTAAAAATAGCGCGGTCTTTAGTCTATTTTCCTACCGGTTTTACACTGA
Source organism: Oreohelix idahoensis (assembly GCA_024509875.1). Classification (NCBI taxonomy): domain Eukaryota; kingdom Metazoa; phylum Mollusca; class Gastropoda; order Stylommatophora; family Oreohelicidae; genus Oreohelix; species Oreohelix idahoensis. The sequence goes on along the minus strand of JAMPIV010007364.1, from coordinate 123,642 downwards.
AATGACGACTAAGAACTTTTTTTTTTCTTAACATGCTATACACTATTTAAACAACACCACCGTTATTACTCTGTACTTCGGGAGCTAAACTTATCGATCTGACAATTTAATTTTGACGGTTCTCAGTGACTCGACAAGACTGGCATGTGTGGTTTCTTCTTTTAAAATCTGCTGAACTGTATTTGTATCTTTGGGAGCGTTGCATTTCTTGGATAATATTAAAATGGTGTGCTTAAGCAGTGTTTCCTGGACATGTATCGTAATGTGCAAGTATTGATTGTAATTAGGAACTGTCACACTATTTGGGATGCAAAACGCATATACAATTATAAACAAAATAAATTTTAAAAAGGGGACGAGGGGCGGGGTGTTAGAGAATGAGGCTTTTGGTTTATTTTTTAACTGACTTTTATTTGCCATAATTAATTTTGTATAAGACACCCCTCCCCCCCACTGACGGACTGAGTCACAGACTGACAAAATGTTAAATGTCTAACTTACTAACGGACTGATTCATGTATTGACTGACGGACCGAGTGACTAACTGATGTGCTCCTTATTATTGGCTGATGGACTGATTGACGGACAACTGATAGACTGCTAATTAGATGGAACGACTTTCGTAGATCAGTTCTTAAGCCGATCAGTCAAATTAGTAGTCTATCCCTTTATTTTTTCTAAATTTATTTTGTTTAATTGTCTCTGCGTTTTGCACTTCAAATAGTATGACCTTGATTGCAATCGATACATGTCCAGGAAAAACTGTTAAATCACGAAACACCGCTAAAGGAAAATAACTCCAAATTAATATTCTGTGCGGAACGATTGGTAACGTTCTTTTGGAGATTACCATTAAAAGTATCCTTTGTAATAAATATGATCAGTGGATACCTTTTAAAAACTAATTTAATTTAAACTTATTACTCACAGCCACGCATTAACGCTTCCACCCCTTTCAGCAGTGTTCATATTTCACATTGCCGCTTATTAATGCAGTGTTACCATTTTAGATGTAATATCGTTTTCTTTCCCACTTCCTCTTTAATAAACGGGGAATGATAGCTGCAGCTGAGTTCACTTTATTGCAGTTATAGTTCAGCAGCAGTTTTTTACTTGATGACGTCGCTAGCCTATTTGCAATGCTCCTTTGATAAACCTTACGACTAGGGCGCATTTATTTCATTATGCGCCCCCTAATATCAGGTGTAAGTTGTGGGCTGACTTAGTAAATAGGGCCTGCGTGCTTGTATGCGCAGTTCACGCATATTATTTTTTATGATGTGTACAAGTATTAAGTAGGCGTACCATGTGTATCACAACTTTTCATACACACAGTTTGATAAAACACTGACAATCTAACATTGAAAAAAAATTAATTAACCAGTAGTTTAATTTTACCTTTGAAGTGAGACGTGGCAGTCTCATGCCAAAGTAACTTTGTATATAGTTGTTATGACGTCCATCTTATGGAACTGCTTAAAAGTAAAGGGCATTTATATGGGTTCCCCCATTAGCACATGTATAATAATGCAAAGTACTAATATCTAAATTTAATAGTAACCTGCATGCTCCCAGCTTTCACACCCTTTCCCTTTACAACATAACAAAGAATCTATCATTCTAGGATAAGGAAGGGAAAAAAACATATACAAATATGCACACACATACACAAATATGCTCATACACTCACACACACATGCACTTTGGAAGTTACGATTTACCCTGTATACAATAATGGCCAGTAGAGATAGTGCCGTAAGCAAATAGTGACAACTGAACATACTGTTTAAAATTTTATACACTATATATTCTAATTATAACCCATCGGAGGTTGAACGTAACATTTTTCTTCAATAATATTTGTTAACGTTCTTTTTATGGTTTGAAATACAATTCCCAGATGTCTATAAGGGACTCTCATCTTGAAGATCTTTATATAATATGAATTATTTGAATTGTTTCCAATTTCAGTGCTTCTGTGACAGTGTTTATTATTTAAAATAAAAAAGGTTAAGGTAGTATTGTAGTCCAGCAGCAAATTCTGGATGTAGGGGAGTGAAGTGTTAGAGACTTCATTATATTAGGTTCAAGAGATTGAGTGACCAGTTCCTTCCCTTCCTCACAATCTTTGCCTTCTCTAACTTAAGAGCAGAGTCAGGTACTTATTTACAGCTGGGTAAATTTGAACTTGATGCTACCAGGTTTTGATCCTAGAAACCAGTAACTCTTGCCATGATAGGCAAATGCTCTAATAACTCTGCCAACCAGACATTAATTATTTATAAGAGACGTTTTTAACTTTTTATAATTTTTATTTTCAGACTTCACCTCAGCAAAGATGGTGCTGGAGTTTCTTGTCCAGCACAGCCCCTCTGGGGCCATGATTGTTGTGGGTCTTGTCACCATTGCTGCCGTTGTCTTGCTGACCAAGTTCATCCGATTCATCAAGTTATTCAGATATTTTCAGGCATTCCCTGGTGAAACAAATTACTCCATTATTTTTGGGAATCTTCACATGGTAAGGCTGTTGGTTTGGTTTGGTTTGGTTTGGTAAGGCTGTTGGTTTGGTTTGGTTTGGTAAGGCTGTTGGTTTGGTTTGGTTTGGTAAGGCTGTTGGTTTGGTTTGGTTTGGTAAGGCTGTTGGTTTGGTTTTGGTTTCAAGGACTATCTTCATTGCACATGGACAACTCCATCAGTGCTCAAATCTCCTCCCTTAGATCACACAAGGAGGATCTCAGCACAGTGCATGAACTCCGTAGCACTGGGAAGAATTCAAATTTGTGCATATAGGAATCACACATTCTATAAATATTTGTGTGGTGAGTGGGTTTCAAATTTTTTAATTGTGCCAAGGCTGTGGCCGTATGGTCTACTTTTTTACGATTCCCAACTGCCGAGGGATTTTTAACTTGGGCAACTTACCCACGGGACCTCCTATTTTTTTTCCCCCTTATCCGAGAAGGCATCCAATCTCACTACCCAGGAAGTATGACATCATTAGGATCACTGATTCTGAAAAAAAAAAAAATTTCCATTAAATATATTCCCTCTACTGGGAATCAAACCCGGAATTTGAGATGGACACCATACCTCTTAGCCACTCTGATGCCTAAGGCTGTTGGTATTTTGCCTAAACAGAACTGCCACTTGTAGTTCCTGAGGGTCTTTGAAGAGACGAAGAAGAAATAGGACTACTGCAACCTCAGGCATGTTGTACAAGGTGACTAATAGGAGGTTATCCAAGAGGCTGACACACTCAGGCATGTTGTTCAAGGTGACTAATAGGAGGTTATCCAAGAGGCTGACACACTCAGGCATGTTGTACAAATTGACTAATACGAGGTTATCCAAGAGGCTGACACACTCAGGCATGTTGTACAAGGTGACTAATAGGAGGTTATCCAAGAGGCTGACACACTCTGGCATGTTGTACAAGGGGACTAATATGAGGTTATCCAAGAGGCTGACACACTCAGGCATGTTGTACAAGGCGACTAATACCAGGTTATCCATGAGGCTGACACACTCATCATGTCAAGCAAATTACAGAAACCACCACTGTAAGAGCTTGTGACTGCTAGCTGCAGGCTTCCTGAAGGATCAGCTGCCACAGTGGCTCCTTGCTGTTGTAAATGGTGATGATGATAACGATAATATGCAGGACTAGCATAAAAAAGTGTTACTAATCTTATGTATAGCTTAACAAACATGTAAATACAGCTCCGTAACCCTTATCCGAACACCCAAAAATTGAAATATTCTGAAAATTCTACATTTCTTCGTGCTACTTTTCTATTGCAATTTGGGCCACTTTTCAACTGCAAATTTTGGCGACTTAGGCTATTTTGGAAGATTTGGGCTTCTTTTTAAAATCATGACAATAGAAAAAGCTCGGTTTCCGAAATATACAATTCCCAAAGCATTTCAGATAAGAGGTTACGGAACTTTGTTCTAAAGGAGGTCTTAGTGCAAAGGACAATCAGTATCATCACAGTCATCATCATCATCATCATCAAGTACAGTGCCTGCCATTTGTTCACAACTTCATATCCCCAGTATTGTTTATCAATTAAATTGCTGGCTTCTTTCCGTGCCACAATTTCAAACAAACAAAAAATGAAGCATATTACCAGCTCAGCAAAAGTGAACAAGTGGTAATTTTCAGACTTCGTACAGGTCACAGCACTTTGGGATACCATCTATTCAACAAGTTAAAGATAGGAAACACTGATGAGTATAACTGTGGCATTGATATTATTGACTGCTGAACATCTGCTTCAAAGGTGCTCAACATGAGAAACAGAGAAAGCACATGTGGCCATCACTTAACCATTCCTGGAAAACCTCTACGGAGATATCAACAGCCTCAAACTGACAACTGTTTTTGTTATTGTTGATCAGAATCAATGTCATTGCACTCCGGGCAAACCCATAGATGCTCAATCTCCCCCAGCAAATGTCGGAGGGTATGCATGCTAATAGTTTCTGTTGTACACTGGTTGTATGCATGCCAGATGCATCCTCTCATATGTCCATTCCTGCTGGTCTTAAGTTTGATGCCTAATTCCAGCAATCTTAGCTTTGATGATTCATCAATTGCAGTGTCATTCATTAATTGCCCTCACTATGTCTCCCGTATCTATATAAAATGCACCTTTTATTGGTGCTCTTGAAACTAGTCTGTCAGCTTTTTCATTGCCGCTTACCCTTGCATGATCAGGGCAGTAGATCCACACCAGTTTCATACATGCCACACCTCAGAGATGAAAAACCTGTACAAAAAATCCAAAACCCTATACAAAGACCCGCAAAACCTGTACAAAGACTGGAAAAAAAAAACATATGAAAAGAGTTAATTCATGTAAAAATATTTTCAATTACAGTGGGCTGTATTATAAATGAGGCACAGGGACTTTGCCTTTTATAGCAGGTCTTCACTTATTTTAAAACCCAAACAGTAAATGTCTGAGTTTATTTTACACTGTAAAAATAATGTGATGGTATTATCATTTAGTCTATTTCTGTGCTTACTTATCACTAACAGACTGGGAAATTTTGTGTTCAATAGGACCTTATAAAAGAACTCTGAGACACAGTAATAAGGGGAATGGGTTAGAAAACCTGTACAGAAATTATGTACAGGGTGTACACATCTGAAAACGCAAACACCTTGTACAAATTATGGGTAAACCATAGCATGTGGCATTTATGCAGTTTTAGCTTCAAGGCTTCTATGGAAGTCTTCCATTCATGCAAGAGCCATCCACTTTGGACCTTTTGAAGCATGGATTGTGAGTCTGACTCATTAACTGCCCTTTTTAATGAAGTTTCAGACAGCCACTTTAGGGCTGCAGTAGCTGCCTCTACCTCCATTCTCATGCTGGAGGTTGTTTTCATGTAAACCCTGCTATGGTCAGTGACATTTCTGCCCTTTACTCTGGCAGAGTAGCCCTACCCTGATTTCTCACCATGGATTATAGATTCATCAGTTTACACAATGGCACCATCATCTCCAGAATGATCATGTATCAGCTGATAATTTTCAGCTCTGCCCTCCCATTGGCCCAAGTTCTGCACTGTCTGCCAACGCTGATGATGACTTGCTGGTACTTCATCCAATTCTCACGTGACTTACTCCTCAAGTTGACATCTGAAGGTGAACAAAGAAGAAGTAACTGTCCAGTATTTTTCCCCTTTGTTATCTTCTGTCTCTTTTTCCTTCTATCTTTCCTGCTATCACAATATATTCCAGCTTCGTCTTCTCATAAAATGCCCAAATAAAGTGGATTTTTTTCTTTCTCTAATATGAGCAGTAAGCTTCCTTTGCACACTGGCTTCTTTCAGGACATCATCTTTTGTCTTGTTAGCTATCTGTTGTATTCTTAAAATTATTCTGTAAAGCCATATCTCTGTGCCCTCCAGGAATTGTACTCTTTGTTTTGTAATTGGTAGTGACTCACTTCCATATATCAAAATTGGTTTTATATAAACAATGAAGAACTCTATTTCTCACATGCATTGACTAAAATTTGTTGCATAATATAATTTTCATTTTATTTAAAAATCCTTATATAGGCTTTCCACTTTTGTTGGGCATATTTTGAGAAGTTGGTCTTCATCTCAGGCTTCTCTCCTGCCACATATACTATATTTAGATATCGGAAATCAGATTTTATTGTCTTGAATTTCTTACAAAATATATCCTAATTATAACTCATCAAGGGTTTGTTTTTAAAAAAATCCTGCCACAAAATTTGTTCTTTAAAGGGGCTGAAGAAGGTCATGCTGTCACTCTGCTTCCCATGGAGCTGAAGTTCATTTGTTCTACTGTTTACTTGTCTTCTCCTCATGGTCCACAGGTAGAGAAACCAGAGGCTAAGCTGTCCTTCATGAAGAATTATAAATTTTGTGCCTTCATATTTCTTTATCAAGTTAACGAACTTAAGGGATACTCTATAGTCCCTCATCAGTTTTCAGAGCCATTCTCTGTTTAAACTGTCAAATGCTTTTTTGTAGTTTATAGATCTGATGACTATACCAAAGGATTGGGAGATTGCCATCATAACACCGATTTTCAAAAAGGGTGACAACCGACAATATGGAAACCATAGAGGCATATCCCTTCTCAGTATCCCTGGTAAAATCTACTCTTGAATCCTGGAGCAGAGACTCGGACACCTAGCTGAGCCACAAATGGATGAGGTCCAGTGTGGCTTCCAAGCAAACTGAAGTACTCAAGACCTAATCTTCACACTCAGACAGTTGAGTGAAAAGGCCCTTGAGTATAAGAATGAGATCCATCTTTGTTTCATAGATCTGGAAAAGGCGTTTGACAGGGTCCCCTGGAGCAAACTTTGGGACTGTTTGGCAAGGAAGAACATTCCAACACCTGTCATAAGCAGCCCGAAAAAAAAAACCATGGTGATATGACGAGAGGAAAAAATGCATCAGATTAAGCTGGGAGAACAGGTCATGGAGCAGGTCGACCACTTTAAATACCTTGGAGCTGTCATATCAATGAAGAGTTAGCTACCCAAAGAGCAGCAGCTGGGAGACTTTATCATGCCATAAATTGAGGATTCCTCAGCAAAAGATAAGTTAGTGTAAAGACAAAGATGTCCCAGTCTTGATGTATGGATGCGAGTCATGGGTAGTGACTACAACCCACAAAAGTCAGACCAAAACCTCAGAAATGAGGTATCCGAGGAAGGTATTGAAGAAACAAGAAGAGACATGTCCGCAAACCAGACGATAAGTCAAGGCCTAAAAACCCAACCCCTGCAGACCCAAGAAGAACAGTCCCAACTAAGATGGTTTGGTCATGTCTGCAGAATGGGAGAAGATCAGCTACCACGACAAGCATGGGAAACTAATAGCCAGGGATCCAGACCTCCAGGACGACCCAGAGTCTGCTGGGTGGACAAAATTAGACAGTCTTTGAAGGACCGAGGACTAGAATGAAACCAGGCCAGGAGGAAGACAGCCGATAGGATAGTCTGGCACTCTCTCTTCCAAACCTCTACACCTCATGGTAGAAGAGGAACGACTAAGTAAGTAAGTAAATCTGATGTTTAATTCCAAGCTCTGGTCAACTATTATTTACAGTGATGCTAACTAGTTTTTACAGGATCTTGTTTTGTTAACAAAATTCTACTTGTTCTTTTCCAGGTTACCCATCTATGGTCTCAAGGATGATCCTGTTTAATATTTACCATGGCACTTATAATAACATTATTCCTCACAATTATGTGCTTTCCTGCATTATCTCCCTTTGTTTGGCACAGTTATCTTTCCTTCCATTCTGCTAGAATTTTTTCTCTCCCCCACACTTTACCTAGTAAAAATATATAACTTTGAAGATACAGAGTGACAAAGAGAGAAGGTATTGAAAAGTTTATTATCATTACATGGAAAAAGTCACCAACATAATTGATAAAAAGTTGTGTAGAGATATGATTGGTACACTGGCATGGAAATAGAAAGAGATAAAAGAAGTATTGCTATTTCAGTTGTATATTAATCTGAAAATACCTCTTCTTTACTGTAAACAGACTGACATGTGAAACATTTACATTTCAGTACATATTTCTTTACAGAACAAATTTTTTGTAGAATCTCCATATTGACTAGTGAATAAAAACTCTCAGTAAATGTAATACAGAGAAGGATAAAAGTTGTGAATAAAAACTCTCAGTAAATATAATACAGAGTAGGTTAAAAGTTGTGAACAAAAACTCCCAGTAAATGTAATACAGAGTAGGTTAAAAGTTGTGAATAAAAACTCTCAGTAAATGTAATACAGAGTAGGTTAAAAGTTGTGAATAAAAACTCTCAGTAAATGTAATACAGAGTAGGTTAAAAGTTGTGAATAAAAACTCTCAGTAAATGTAATACAGAGTAGGTTAAAAGTTGTGAATAAAAACTCTCAGTAAATGTAATACAGAGTTGATTAAAAGTTGTTGTGAATAAAAACTCTCAGTAAAAGTAATACAGAGTAGGTTAAAAGTTGTGAATAAAAACTCTCAGTAAATGTAATACAGAGTAGGTTAAAAGTTGTGAATAAAAACTCCCAGTAAATGTAATACAGATTGGGTTAAAAGTTGTTGTGAATAAAAACTCTCAGTAAATGTAATACAGAGTATGCCCTCACAGCTGTGGTTTCTGTGGCAGTTGTTTTGACATGATGAAGTTGGCAGCACCATGCAAAACCTTATATCATTTGCCTCTTACAACATGCCTGAGGGGGGCAGTAGTCCTATTTCTGTGATGATTTCCACTCCCTTTCCTTCATAATCTAGTAACAAGGGCTCATGGATGCTATAGGCTCCTTTCTTCTTTAGTACTGGGCTCCCAGTCTGGTCAGTCTCGCAGAGTTTATCAGTGAATTTCTCCAAATCTGAAAGTATGCGCTGTCTTCATTTCTCTTGTAGGAAGCTCTTCATTCTTTGTTTCCTCCTCTTCTTTTTTTTTAGCTTAGTTGTGCAGCCAGTGCTTCCAAGTCTTCACTTGAAAGAGGCTTCCATGGCTTTCCAATACCTCTGTGTAACTTCATCCAAGTTCACCTCTTGTGCCAGTCTTTTAATGTCTTTTATTTAATTTTTTAAATTAAATTTAATAATAACATTTCATGTTAATGTAATAAGTTAGACAGTCTCTGAAGGACCAAGGACTAGATTGCAATCAGGCCAGAAGACAACCTGTAGGATATTATGGCATTTTCACTGGCAAACCTCTACACCCCAGGGTAGGAGAGAACGACTAAGTAACTAATTTATGTAATAAGTTTTAAAATATATGTGTTTTACTTTGTTTGATATTTGTTTACCCTCTGGTTTCAAAGTCTGTGTTATTTTGAATCGGCTCAAACTGAACCGGTGCAAATCAAGGGCTACCTGTATGTTATAATTACTATCATTGAATGTATCCATCTGTAATCACATTTTTGAAAGTTGTTTTCACCATTTTTCATGACATCAGCACCCAAATCGAGAGGGTTTGGTCAGACATATGAGCATGCCATTCCGTGGATAGGAGAGGGCTTGATTGCTTCTAATGGGGCCACCTGGGCAAGGGCAAGGAGACTACTGACACCAGCATTTCACTTTGACATCCTCAAACCTTATGTAGACATTTACAACAATGCTGCAGACACTCTCTGTGTAAGTATCATACGGCACAGGCAGTTGTTGTTATTGATGATTAAGGTTCTTGTTAAGTGTCAGAAAACAACTGACATTGTAGTTGAAAAGCCTTCATCAGTAAACAGTCAGTAATGAAATGAAACCTGAGTCCTGTGAATAGTACATAAATAAATTAATAATTATTTCGGCCTTTATTTGGTCTATACTTGCTGATAGGATAGTTATATTAGTGATTGCGTCTTTAAATTGAATGAGTCATTCACGTGTCCTATATACCGTAATTGTATGAGTGTCATGACCTAAGCCAGTGAAGCATTTTTTTGGGGAATACAAAATTGTCTGTGCGTCCTTTCATAATTAACTTTCACAGCAAGGTGCTGGCACCATTTAGTTGATCCTCAGTTTGACTCCCGGTAAGCCTGTCACTTATATTTCTTTTCTGTTGTCTGGTGTCATCTTTTATGTCCAATGAGTGCTTGTTAATTACCAATATTTATTTATTTACTATTCACAAGACTCAGGTTTCCTTCATTATTTATTTAAATAATCACCCCATCAGTGACTTTAACCTACCAGTCTATTCTGTGTTGTTCATCTTCCACTACACATTACTGGACGCAAGTATTTCTGCCTTTATTTGGTCTATACTTGCTGATAGGAAAGTTATATTAGTGATTGCATCTTTAAATTGTCTAGGTCATTCATGGGTTCTATATACCATAGTTGTGTGGTGTTGTGAGAATGACCTCAGCCAATGAAGCACTTTTTATGGGGTGCAAAATTGGCTATGCAACCTTTCACAATTTACTTTCACAGCAAGGCTGTGCCACCATTTGGATGGTTCTCAGCTCGATTCTCAATAAGGCTATCACTTATATTTCTTGTCTGTTTTGTGGTGTCCTCCTTAATGTCCAACAAATATCTGTTAATTAGTTATATTTATTTATTTAGTAAATATTTATTTATTTAGTAAATAGTCACTCAAGTATGATGTAAAAGAATAAACTAAAAAAAAAAAATGAAATCTGCTTTGGTAAAAATTACAGTAGGAACAATATTTTATTCAGTCACTCCCTTCAGCTTCCTAAGGAGCAAAGGCCTTTAACAGTTTCATACAAACCTTTCCTGTCCTGTCTTCTTCTTTGATCCTTAGCTACAGATTGTCAAAGCAGTCAGTGGCCATCACGCCTGGTGGCATCTTGTAGGGCAGCAACAAACTGCTTCCACTTTGCTCAGTCGGCGGCCATCCTTCATGCAGTTCATTCTTTACATCTCGGCTTCCACAGTTCTCCGCCAAGTTGTTTTTGGTCAGCCTCTCTTTCGCTTTTCTTCTGGGGTCCATAGCGTAGTTGTTGTTTTGTCATCAGGGTCTCTTCTGAGGACGAGGCTAACCCAACTCCGAAGTATGCCTTCTATGATGGTGCACATGTCCTCTTGGTTGCTCCAAGTAAGCAGTTCTTGACTGATGATGGTATTCGGCCAAAAGATTTGGAGCATTTTCCTTACGCAGATTGTGTGGAAAGAGGACAATTTTGACATTTCCTTTTCTGTCACTCTCCAGCATTCCACACCATAGAGAAGCACAGAAAGTACACAGCTCTCATATAATCTTAATTGGGTGTTTGTGCTGTACTGAGAGGACATCTAGATGTTGTTTAGACTAGCAAAGGCTGTTCTCACTGTATTCATTCTGTTGTTGATGTCTTTGCTTGTTCCGTCATCTGATCTTACTATGCATCTAGGTATGCAAATATGTCTGTTCCAGCTTCTGGTTTCTTATTGTTATGGGGACTGCCCACATTGAGTGTCATGACTTCTGTCTTCTTTAGACTGATGTTCAGACCCACCTGCTGGCTATACTTATTCAGTCTATCTGTTTTTCTCTTGGATATGTTGATGTGAATGTACGAGTAGTGTCCTGTGCTATCCTTTCAATGTCTTTCCATGACTTTTTAACAGTTCCTTTAATGTCAGTTGTGTTTATTTCTCTATATGTTTTTAATTCTCCCTCTATTTCTGTTGACCTGAGGGTGGAAGAGCAAGGACTTTTTGTATCACAATTAAGATGTTTCCTCTTATATATGTGTCATATTACTTACGATAATGAAAGTTGATTAAATATCAGACTAAGGATCCCAGGTCTTTACACCCCTCACCCTGTTGTTTTTGTTTGGTGTTTTTTTTTTGGTTCTTTTCTTTTTTGTTTGTATTTTTCTCTTTTTTTTAAAAAAAAGCGCATACACACACACACTTTGATAATTGTGATTTTCCTAATTTACAATGATTGGACAGAGGAAACAATGCCAGTTTTACATATTGACAATTTTACATATTATTTAAACTTCAAAACACTATATAGCCTAATTATAACACTTCAGGGTTGAACGCGATATTTTTCATCATCAGTTAACTAAAAAGGTTTTCTCAGTGTATGGCCAGTACAACGCAAGCATCTTCTCATCTCTTGTTCCACTGGTACTAGTCTGGATCTTGTCATCTGTCCGACAATGGTGATCTTGTCATCTGTCTGACAATGGTGATCTTGTCATCTGTCTGACAATGGTGATCTTGTCATCTGTCTGACAATGGTGATCTTGCCATCAGTCTGACAATGGTGATCTTGTCCTACCATTTCAATCCTTCTATTCTATGAAAGTCTCTAACTTCTTGGTTGTCATATGTTGTTATTCATGTTTCAAAACAATATAATAGGACTGCCTCTTGACATTTGAAGTGAAGATTTTATTTATGTGTTAGACTTGATTTATTTTGACTTACAAAATTTCCTTGACTTCAGACAGGGTTGCGTACTGACTACTCTTTCTTAGGCAAGAAATCACCATATATTATATGAACCGTAATGATATGTTAACAAGTACATGTCTGATGCTAAAATGTGTAGGTAATGTTTTGTTACCAGCTCAGCAGAAGAGAACAAGTGGTAATCTTCAGACTCCACATGGACCACTGCAGATTGGGATATCGTCTATTCAACAAAGCTAAAGATAAGAACCATCAATGAGTGTAAACGTGGCCCTGATAAAATGACTGCTCAACATCTGCTTCAAAGAAGCCCAACATATGAGGAATAGAGAAAACACATATGTCATATAGGCCCCGCTATATTCAGTGATGATTCTGCCCTTAACTCTAGCCGAGAAGCCCCATCCTGATTTCTCAACCATGGACTACAGACCCATCAGTGTTATCAATGGCATCATCATCTTCGGCATTATCATTTATCAGTTGATCAATTTCCAGCTCTGCTTTCCCATTGCTCCAAGCTCTGCACTCTCTGCCAAGGCTGATGATGACTTGCTGGTAGTTAATCCAGTTCTCATCTGATGTTCAACTCTTCCTTTTTGAACATATTTTCAACTGTGGTCACCTACTTGTCTCTGCCTGTGCCATCCATGACATCCCCCTCTTTATTCTGTCTCTCCTGATGTCAGCTATGTTTCTGTGTAGGGGGTGTCTTTTATTTGTGGTTACTCTCAAATAGGCTTTTACCTGAGCGATCGCAAATCTGGATTTAATTGACAGCAATCCAAGCATGTACCGCATTGTCACAGTTGGGGTATCTCACATACAACCAAGACTAAATGCATGAATAATTGCACAAGAATGAAAAACATTTTTTTTTAAAGTAATAAAAGAAAAAAAAATGCAGCAATGATGAAAATAGAAGTAGAAGAAATATATACTAAAATTTAAAAAAAAAGTATTTGAGCTATCTGCTTGTATTAGATTCTGAGTTTCTGATGTTGAAGTTACCCACTTGTAATGACAGGATGGGTGATCATGAAGAATATTTTTGTTATCCTTATGTGGTTAAGACTATGTTGATTTAAGTGTAGTATGAATTTTTTGTATGCTGTTCAGATATTTTATCTTAACCTGCTGGCACCTTGTGTTAGACTGCTTCCTTGTTTTTTTTCCTAGGAGAAACTTGACAAGTTTGCCGAATCTGGTGAAAGTTTTGACATTTGCCCTCTTGTCACATTGTGTACCTTGGAGATTATTCTCAAATGTGCAATGAGTTATGATGAAGATATCCAACGAAAAGGGTAACCTCTTGTTTGTTTCCGACGTCTGAGTTTTTGTTTCTTCTGTAGACAGGTTATTTTTGTGTCTGTGTTGTCTACTCGAGTCAATTGACTTGGACTTGAGTTGTACTTAAGTCACCCCAGTGACTTGACTCGAGACTTGACTCACAAGTCAGGCATCAGTGAGTCTATTTCCAACACACTGATATGGTGACACCAAACATGGTTTAGTTTAGATCAGCATGACCCAGACATCACAGCACAAACCAGAACTACTTCATGTAGACACAATATTTACTTCAATTTATCAGATATGTTGGATAGTATTGTTACATAAACATGGATGGGCCATCTTATTCTGAACCTGAACAATAACGTACTTCCAATATCTAAACATAATCACCCAGACTGGGGTGGGGGGATATAAATATACCTGCGCCAGACGAAGAAATATTATCGGCAGATAAAAAGCTGGAGCAAAGGTTATTAAAACATCTAATGCTAGATTTAGTGCTGAGCACTGTTCCATCCATTCCCTTGTATGCTGGGGGACAATATGGTTGAGAAGATAGTATTTCTAAAATGCAATACTGAAAAATAACTTTGATCAAATAAAGAGTCAGGAAAAAAAATAGTAAAAAAAAAATATTATTATTTTATTTTTATTATTTATGGTGATTGATGTGATTGCTTGATAAAGTGCAGTTGTGGATATAAATAGTTTTAGATTTAAAAAATGAGACTCGACGACTTGACTTGAAAGCTACTGTCCCATAACAATAGCCAAAAGCAAGACAGAGAGAGAATACTTGATGAGAGGTCACAGCAACTAGGTTTGAGAACACACAAAGATAAGACAAAGATTGTGAGAAAAAAGTGCAAATAACCATTAGCCAGATTACTCTCTTGTGTAGAAGAGTTCCTACAGGTGTGTATCCTTTTATCCGAAATATTCAGAAAATTGAAAATTTCTTTGGGCAACTTTTTGACCACAATTGGGCAATTTTGGGCTATGTTGAACGACTTTTTGACCACAATTGGGCAATTTTTGGCTATGTTGAACGACTTTTAGAACATAAATTGGACAACATCTGGAAACTGAAAAAGTCCAGTTTCCGAAACACATCTGTCCCTGGGGGTTTTGGTTAAATGATACAGACCTGTATAAGATGTGAAATTATATATATATATATATATATATATATATATATATATATATATATATATATATATATATATATATATATATATATATATATATATATATATATATATATATATGTACTGAAGCACATTAAAAACACACCACCTGTATAATACAGGAACAGAGTGTGAAATGTAAATATAAGTGTTTACAAGTTTACATAATTGGAATCTTTATTCATTTTCCTATGAATCCATGCTGGTCATTAATTTGTACATTTGATTGTTATGAAATTCATTGCATTCTGTGCAGGCAAGGGAGAAAACCAAAAATGCAACCAATAAAAAAATTCATTCACACTATCCTTAGTATCTGGTATGTCCACTGTGTGCTTGCAAACAAGCTTGGCAGCGGCTCCGCATGGAACGCACAAGTCTCTGAAGGAAATTCCGGGGAATCAAGTCCCATTCACGTGTAAGAGCAGCTTCGAGCTGTTGCAGATTAGCTGGAGAACCTTGCCTGTAGACTCTGCGTCCAGGCTCGTCCCACAGATGTTCTATAGGGGACATGTCTGGTGATAGGGCAGGCCAATCAATCGTCACAATGTTCTGCTGCTGTAGATATTGCTGTGTAATGCATGCGGTGTGCGCACGTGCGTTATCCTGCTGGAGAAGCTGCAAGTCTGGATAATTTGTGAAGGCAGGAGCAACCAATGCATCCAGAACCTCATCTTGATATGTCACAGCATTAACATTTCCACGGAAGACGTGAAGAGGCAAGCGATGGTGAAACTGAATCCTCCCCAAATGTGAATACTGCCATCTCCAAATCAGTTGTCCTGATGAACACAGCAATCTGCAAAGCGCTCTCCACACACACACACACACACATATATATATATATATATATATATATATATATATATATATATATATATATATATATATATATATATATATATATATATATATATATATATATATATATATATATATATATATATATATATATCATAGCAACAAAATAGAAATGTTGGTGGAACAGCTAATGATATCAAAATAAGAATATAAATGGCAAGAGAAGCTTCTATTGCAATGGGAAATCAAAATAAATCTAGTCAGTCCTATTGTATAGCTGTGAAACATAAACAACAACAATGACAACCAGAAAGATACAAACTTTCATACAGTAGGTGCTTGTGTAGAATAGAAGGATTGAAGTGGCATGACGAGATCTCCAGTGTGGAAATCATGAAAAGTACAAGAAAATTAATAGTGAAACAAGATGTGAAGAGACATGCTGGAATTGGATAGGGCACATATTGGGAAAACCTGCTGACAGCATTAACAGGCAGTCTTTACTTCTGGAATCTCCAATCAAGGGAGACACACAAAAAAGAGATAGAGAAGAGAACTGGAGACACACATGTAAGGGATAAAGAAAGCATGGAAAGACTTTAAACAGATGGTGTAGGACAGTAAAGCTTGGAGTGTGTTTGTTGAAGGCATGTGCTCTTCAGGGAACTCAATGAATATGATGATGATTATTGTTGTAATATGACAGTTATTTTATAATGTGTTTACTTCCTGCTGGACCATCATTTTTAAAGTTCTTTTCTGCCTCTTAACTCTCAGCATCTCTCTTAAATATCAACTTACATACAGTTCATAATTCACTTCCCTTTGTGCTCTGCTCCTAATGGAGCTACCATTGCAGTTGTTCCCTTGCAGGAAGCTTGCACCAGATCATTCATGTGCTTGTTCTGTAGGAATCTGTTTGACCTGATATGGATGCCGCCAGTCCTGTTCTCAGCTCATATTTGTTGTCTCATGACATGCCAAATGGAGCGGTAGATCTATTCTTTCTGTGTCCCCCGAGAGACTTTGGAAACAACACAGAGCTGTTACAGTTGCATGATACACATTGTCATGATACACATTTGCAGATACACATGTGCATACAATTTCAGAAGTTGGTAATTCTGAATGATGTCTTTGATTAATTTCAGCCAACATGCTTATGCCCAAGCAGTTCAAGAATTGTTGCAAGCGTGGTCTGAAAGGTCAAGGTAAAGTTTATTAATGTATTACATCTTCTGTTTCTATCCTGTTCCCATCCTTTGTTTATCAGTTAAGGTTCTTTACCTCAAAATCCTTCTTTAACTCATGGACATGTTCAGCCCGTGCATACCTGTGAACCTCCTGAGATGAAAAAATTTACGCCGGACCAGTAAAAACTTGCAAAAAATCAGTACAAACACCCACAACAAAACTACAAAAAATATATTAATATATTACATGCAATACGGTTTTAAAATGGCAAAAGCCATATACAAATTAATTAACATTTGAAATAGTGCAATGTAAAACATACTAATAAAGTCGCATGCTGTTCTTTATGTGTATTAGAAATGCTGTGAGTGAAAATAATTTGAAATGTGTTTTATATCCCTTAAAGTTATCACAGCATTCATAGCATGGTGATTTTTGTGTTAGTTTTGTAAAATGAACCAGAAAATCAATAACTTTATAACAGATGTCAGATTATAACTATAACTGTGGTGATGATATACATAGGCCCTATATATAATAATGTAATAAAAATGAAGATAAAACACTGTCATGTTTAAAAGCAAAAATATCCAAGTAGTTGTAAATTGATGTGCTCTGAGAAAGCACAGCCCTACCATTATTTCAACGAGAACACGATCCACTGTCCCTCATTTTAGCCGTATTGACTCTAGAAACAGAAATGGTTAGGCCTATGCAAAAAAAAATGTTTTTTCTAGTTATGTACATAAAATATTATTTTATCGGACACTAATTTATCGGAAATATATAAAAGGGCAAGATATAACTGGAAAGATAAAGAGAGCAATAAAAATGCAACAAAGCAAACAAGAGCAATATTCAACCAAGTTATAAGCACAATATCAAATGATTTTTTTTTTTAAATGGCGTCTAGGGATGGTCACAAGGATGATAACTTTAAAAATGCGTTTTGTTTCACAGAGAGCCTAAAATTTTCAAACTCACTGTTGAATTGTTGGATATAAATGGATGTGATAGGGTGCTGGGAGAGACCTCGTTTTAAAAACAGACGCAGAGAAATCCTGAGATTTAAAAATATGGTTATAAAAAACCTGGATTAGAAAATACTGTTAGATTTTTTAAATAGTTTTTTTTGGGGGGGTTAAATAAAAAGTAGCAAATCTTTTTTTCTGCCGAGAAAATCTGTACAACAACGTTGTACGGGCGTACGCTGCTAAAACTATTTTAAAAAAACGTCAATTGTACGGCAAAAACGTACAACTTGACAGGTATGCCTGTGCTATTAGACTCTGCTGAACGCAGTAATCATATGGATACCACAGAACAAATGGTCCTTGGAGATATAGAAATATATCAAAGAAAAGATGTTCGGACATTGAATTCTGTCCTTGGAAACAACTACAAAAAAGCAGCAGATTGACCTCTCTGGATGGTCCTTCTATAAGGTCTCTCGTAGAGGTTCGTGAATGAAATAAATTTTACTCTTGATCGTCATCATCTTGAGCTCCCTGAAGAACATAGGCCTTTAACAAATTTATGCCAAGTCTTCTTGTCCTGTACCATCTACTCAAGATCTTTCCATTTCTACTTCATCCATTTCATATCTGTGTCTAGTTTCTATCTGTATATGTTTGTTTCTGTTTTCCTTTACCTCTTAGCTTGGGGATTCCAGAATAAGGACTGCCTAATAATTCTATCATGTTTCCTCCATGTATGTGTTATAGTTTCCTCAATGTATGTGTTAAAGTTTCCTCCATGTATGTTATAGTTTCCTCAATGTATGTGTTATAGTTTTCTCAATGTATGTGTTATAGTTTCCTCGCTGTATATGTTATAGTTTCCTCAATGTATGTGTTATAGTTTCCTCAATGTATGTGTTATAGTTTCCTCAATGTATGTGTTATAGTTTCCTCCATGTATGTGTTATAGTTTCCTCAATGTATGTGTTATAGTTTCATCAATGTATGTGTTATAGTTTCCTCAATGTATGTGTTATAGTTTCCTCAATGTATGTGTTATAGTTTCCTCAATGTATGTGTTATAGTTTCCTCAATGTATGTGTTATAGTTTCCTCAATGTATGTGTTATAGTTTCCTCAATGTATGTGTTATATCTAGTGCCAATGTCATTTTCTTACCTCTAGTCCACTGGTTCATGTATCAAATCCACATTCGTGATCTTGTCCCTGATTATTTAAACAGTTATCTATTACAGCAGTAGTCCGTCACTGTCTTCAATAGTTTATGTTATTAGAATGGTTGTCCATATGGTTATGCAGGCACATGTTTCTACAAGAATTTAAAACTGCAAGGTTATGACCTTATAGAAAAGTCAAATATCTTCTTCTTGTCCATTGTTATTGTTTATGAAACATGGAACCACCAGTGCAGGTGATCTCCTTGAAGGAAACATCCTTGACAGCATCCTTGTACTTTTGCAGTGGTGGCTTATGTAACAATTTGTGTTACATGATGAGACTGCCAGTCAAATGCACAGCCTCAAATTAATTGTCTCATGATATACCTGATGTAACAGCAGTTGTTTGACTCCTCGGAGATCCCCCAAGAACAGCATAGGACAGTCTTTTAACCAGAGTTGTAATTGATCTTATGGACAATGGGAGTAAGAAAATGAGTAGGGATTGCAGTAAGACTGGTAGATGGTGGGGTTAATGTAAACAAGTCGTGTACATCTATGACCCTGTTGTAGTTTAATTCATCGTTGAGGTACAGTTCTGTAGATGGGACCCCAAAGAGCTGGCTAAGTACATGTTGAATGGTTGTATACGTCTGGTATGTTATAGGATGTTGATGATATATATACATACGCCCACACAGGGCTACTGTAAAAAAGTCATGAGGACATCACAGTAACTCACAATGATGAAATCAAGGAAGCATTAAATGACCGTTGACGTTTCGACACTTTATTACAGGACGACAACAGGTTACGCTGACATCAATACATAATCATGTTGACAAGACTCAATAACATCATAGGCATGATAACAGTTCAATGCAGCTGGCATCTATAAATCATTAGTAGCTTGTACATATCATAGTACTGGCATATCATTCTATCCTTCCTTGGTACAGCTAGAGGAAAACTACCCCTCATAGGGAGCGGGTAGTCAAGTACATAAGCTTAGTTCATCTTTCACCTGACCCCAGCAAGTCAGGTACTTCTCTGGTCAAATTACGCCGCAGAGTTAGCGGGCTTCTAGCATACAATGCTAATCTCTACTTTCTTTTAAATATCCTCTGACTAACCCAGTCAGGTACATTTTCTGGCATAAGCAGGCCGCGCAAATATGGCAGGCTCCTAAAATACGATGACCTCTGTGGCTTTCCTTTTGACAAACAAGGTATGTCAGTCCTTGTTCAAATGATGCCGCCTGAATAGCGGGCTTTAACATGTGCAATGTTCTCTGGGCTTCCTCTAACCCAATAAATACAATGTCAGTATAATGAGCGAGCTCCAATGCTAATATCTTCAGTGACTCTTTTCTGCACAGGAGGAAAAGTCACTACAATGTCAATTGACAACAGAGAGAAAAACTGGTGTAAAGTTATTTTACCTTGCCAGCAATCCAACGAATAACAACAAAACAACACTTGCCATCCTTGGCGCTTAGAATAACACATGGGGATAAATCTTAGACATTCTTTTGTCACACAGAGGCTTTCTTTCCTCGACCGCCTAGCCAGATAGGAGACGCTGCGCATCTTAACCCCTTGAAAATCTCAGCTCGACTCCTTAACATACAGTCTTCTTCCCGCTCGCCAAATTCTCGCGCATGCGTCGTAAGACGCAAGTCCCCTGAGTTAAGCTCAGGTGGGCGATCTGAAACATTCCAGGAAAGGCTGACCACTCGAGCCATATAAGGTCAGGTTACAAGACCTCGGTCCTAAAATTAGACCGCTTGGATAAAAGACAAGTGGGATAACAACTGCTTCTGGCTTAAACCAAAGTATATAGCGAGTAACTCCCCTTTGACCAAGAATCTGAGAATTACGTCCCTGACTGCATTTAACAGTCTACCACCCCCACCCCCCCGGGAAAAAAAAATGATACCATCATTTTTTTAAAAACAAATTACATAGAATAGGACAAAGAAGGGTGGTAGTATTGCAATATCTACAATCTGGTAATCAAATGCATAGCATAAATATCAATATAGATGCGTACATGGACATACAAATAAATTATACACCCCAAAATTAATAATGAGCATGTACAACAGGCTCCTAACGCAAGAATGATGCGCTAATGCAGGGCATCACAATATATATCGCGCTATAATGACGGGCTATATTGATGCCCAATGGAGTGTTGAATGAGAACAGGCAAAATATTATCTCACATCGTTAGAGAAATTATTCTCTTAAAGTATTACCATTCTAAAATAAATGAGGTGCCAGACATGCACCTTAAAGTGCTGACAACGTTACAATGCTAGCTCAAAATTACATACATGTAACTTTATATATCACATCAAAATACAATATCTCTGTGTCTAGCAATGATAAATTTACAAAACAGCGGTGTCATTACCTTCATGTACTGTTAACTAAGTAATGTGCCGCACTATATAAACACATTATGTTGCAAAGGTTACATCATATCAAAAATAATATCTTTTAATACAATGTTTCATACAATATTAACTACATGGAGATGGAATGTGAAGTCCAAGAACATAGTGTAAGAGGGCATCTCTACAGCATCGTCCGAAGGGTAAACATGGACATCAAAAATTTCGGAATGGCTGGTAAAATGTACAGACTCTCCATGAAATATCAATGATACCTAGAGAAAATACAAATGACACAATTGTATTTGACAACCGTAGTAATTTCTAATATACAATATTTAATCATGTATTCCTAGGTATAAAATGTGGCTGTGCAAACTTTTGACCCATATATTGTGATAACTAAACCTTCCTCCGTTATACCAGAGACGGTAACAGAGAAAGAAAATCAATCGTTTTACAATCACAAATTCAAACAATGTGAAGCACATGTGCTAATATAATGTTATTGTATGAGACTGACATAAGTATATAAAAAACCTAGGCACCTAGAAGAAACTCTATGACATAAGAGTTAGGTAGAATCATGTGGGCATCGAGACAATATGTCTGCCATCACATTATCCGAACCACGGATAGCTCGTACCGAGAAATGAAAAGGTTGAAGAGCGATAGCATATCGAGTTGATCTCGAGCTCTTCAAGTCCTTGCTTTGAATAGCTGTTAGAGCTTTTTGGTCGGTTTCTACAATGAAATGCGCACCAAGATGGAATCTTTGAAGTTTAAGAATCGCCCAGACCATAGCTAATAATTCTCGGTCTAGAACAGAGTAATTTCTTTCTGCCGCATTCAGTTTCCTAGAGACGTACATTACAGGATGCAGAGTTTCTGAATACTCTTGCATCAGTGCCGCCCCGATCCCTGTATATGAGGTGTCACTACGAAGAACGAAAGTCTTATCAGTTGTAGGTAGTCTTAAGATAGGTTGAGATGAGAATAATGTCTTAATCTGATCCAATGAAGATTGACACTCTTGGGACCAGCGCACCATATTAGGAGACCCTTTCTTCAATAGGGTTGAGAGAGGTGCCGTGATAGAAGACAGATTCGGAATGAATCTTCCGTAGAACTGTATTAAACCTAAGAGACTACGGATCTGTTTCTTCGTTTTAGGACCAGAGATGTTCAGTATCTTGGAAGTATTGTGGTCCTCTGTACGCAAGAGTCCATGGCCAACACGGTGGCCCAGAAAAGAAATTTCACTAAACCCAACATAGGCTTTAGAGGGTTTGGCTGTCAGATTATGATAGCGTAGAGTAGACAACAGCTCATATAAACTCAAATAGTGATCTTCCCAAGAATCACTGAAAAGACAGATATCGTCCAAGTATGCAAGGACATCTGAACGATATGAAAGAATTCGACGCATCATGCGTACGAAAGTAGCTGGGGCATTCATAAGGCCGAAAGGCATGAAGTTCCATTGGAACAAACCCCTAGGTGTTGAGAAAGAAGTTAGAGGTTTGGTGCGTTCCGTGAGAGGGACTTGCCAGTAACCTTTAGACAAGTCGAGTTTGGTAAAGAACCGAGAATTAGAAAGTCTAATAAGTAAACACCCGTGTGTTACCGGGGCCCGAAAGGGGAGCAAAGAATAGTAACACTGCACCCTACCACGCATGTCGTAAAAAGCAACTAAGGAGGGTTGGGCAAGGGGCTGTTTACCCCATCCCGTAAAAACTTCGCACAGTGGGCTGATCACCTGCTTGCCAACCAATCTGATTACGGAAACAATGATAGATTGTTTGGTCTGTTTTTGTTCCACAAAGACGCCACTAGGCGTGGTGGAAACAGCGATAGATTGATCAATTTGTTGTTGCCCTAAGACGCCACTAGGCGTACTGGCCACATACTGCTTTGCCGGTTGGTGGCTAAGGATGGAAGAAGAAGAAGAATAAGTAGATCTTCCAATAAAGGCATAGGTTCAGCATCGAATTTCGTCACTTGGTTAAGTTTACGGTAATCAATGCAAAGACGTATTTTATTGTCTTTCTTACGAACAATAAACATAGACAAAGAGTATGCCGAAGGGGATGGTTCAATTATTTTCAATTGTATCATTTCATCCAATTCTTTCTCGACCTGTTCTTGAAAATGTATAGGAATAGGGTAAGGTCTGACCCTGATAGGATTATGGTCAGTACGTATTATGTCATGTTTAATGACAGATGTGTGTCCAGGAATGTCCGTAAGAACATCCTGAAATGTTTGTAACATGGAAGAGACTTGTAGTTGTTCCTCAGTAGATAATTTAGGAGAAACAGTAACATTTCTCCATGATTCCGTAGAATGAAGTGGAATCATTGAAAGAGGAAGATTAACGTCAGAGAAAGTAGATTCTTCATCCTGTATAACCGACAGAGATGAGAAATGACCATGGGGAACTAGAGAATCGTCCGTCGCCTGAAAAATAGGATGTAGGTAGTCTGGACGTTCATAAAACTCCGTAAGCATGTTTATATGAAAGTTTTTGTTTTCCGTCTATATCGACAACATAGTCGACATCAGAAATTTTAGAAACAATCATATAAGGACCTTTCCATGCAATGAGAAGTCTATTTTCCCTACAAGGGAACAATACAAATGCTTTGTCGCCAGGACAAAGTTGACGTAAGCATCTACTTTTATTTGCAAATTGCCTTGCTTTCTCTTTAGCAAATTACGATGCAGAAGTTGCTAATCTGCATGATTCAATAATTTTCTGCCTGAGGGCAATGACATATTCATAAGAAGATTGTGTGTCATCACTGATATCCTCAGCAGTTATAAGATCGTGAAGCAAAGACATAGGACCGCTCGGTCGCGCGCCCAAAGAGACAAGCTCAAATGGAGAAAGGAAACCTCATATGTTCATTAGGGACTTCTCGATATGCAAAGAGAGCCGCGGGTTAAAACCCTTGTCCCCAATCCTGAGGATGAATCCTCAGTTATCTTCCCAAGTAAATTTCTTGAGCGTTCTATTCAGACGTTCGACTAACCCTATATTAGACATGGACTGATAGATACTACTCAGAGGCCTTTCTCTATGAAAAGAGTAGACAATCACCTCCATTAGACATAGTGTGCTGATATTAATTGGGTGCCATGATCTGACAAGATTTTTCTTTGGGAAATTCCCCAGACGAGACAGAAAATATCAGCCAGAAGAGCCCGTCTGCAGCAATATTCGGGTCAGTAGAAATGCTCTTAGACGAGAAAAATATAAGAGCACGTCCCTGCAATATGGCCTTATAGAGTGTTTTCTTTAGGGCCAACGTTTACACATGTCAACGCATGTTAGAATAAATTGATGTTCTCTGGCCGACTTGATTTTAAAAGGGCCAATAATATCTATTGCTATCTTTTGAAACGGACGAATAGGAATGTCCGCAACCGCCAGCCTGGATAGGTGCTGTGCATGGCAACTGTGGGACCTCTCGACCTGACCTCTTGACATACTTTATACATGAGCGAGGTATTCAATAAAACACGTATAATCTCTATTTATAAATGGCAAAAGAAGTGCAAGGGCGCAAGAACTCCTCGACTTAGTACGGGAAAATCCCATATGTCCAGCACATTGAGAGTCAACCCTCTAGCATGTTGCAAAATTTTGAACTCTCATACTTTTTAGGCACAAGTATTTGCGAATGCCTAGACGATATATTTGAATCTTTGTACCATACGCACTAGTATACACCATTCTTCATAGTGATCCAAGATTTGCGATTAGCGTTCCGATTTGGATCACCATTTTTTACAAGAAGGAAAGAATTTTTTTTATAAAGATAGTCATCTAACTTGTTGAAGTTTTATAAAAGAGTCAGCGACGCCGAAAAGTAACCGAGTGTCAACTTGATTTTGCACTTCATTACTTTCATCGGTCGATGAAGTTTTGAGGCATATTATGAGCTTGCGCTCTTGTGATAACTGCATTAGCAGTTTGATATTATTTGTTCTTCCAAGCAGCAATCTGCTGAGGGGTACATTCCTTAACACCGTGAATACGCCCGATGATAAGATCGTCAATAGATTCGAGCTAGTAGTAAACACGCGGTGACATCCATCTCCCGTAAAGAAGGGAGCAGTAACTATGTGGAGTTTAAATGATAGCAGTCGAATACTTTTTCCATGGCTGTGCCACCAAATGTCACACATTTAACCACTTTTCCAGTGGCACAGGATGTATCTATAAGAGATTGTTTAACACCAACAGTAGTGCATCCAGAATCAAATAAAACTGAGACTGGATTACTATTTACAAGACCTTTATAAAGAATAAAAGATCCTCTTCCATCATGCGCAGCCGCAGCAGGAAGAGCGGGTAGAGGAGGACCACAACTTAAGGTAGATACAGTAGTAGTTCAAACAAAGTAGTGCACTGTGGCATTGAGATGCTCTCCCAAAATCAAAAGCAGAGCAAGTGATAGCACTAGAAATACCTTTATTCTTGTTCGATTCATTACTAACTTCTTGTGACTCTTGTTGAGCACAGTTAGCATGATGACATGATCTGTTATTGTTGTGTTGCCATCTACCGCGATTATTATTTCCTCTGGAATTATTATTATTTGACCTACTGAAACTCTTGTTTTGGTTTGAACCG
The DNA here is from genome assembly GCA_024509875.1 of Oreohelix idahoensis. NCBI lineage: Eukaryota > Metazoa > Mollusca > Gastropoda > Stylommatophora > Oreohelicidae > Oreohelix > Oreohelix idahoensis. Next base: position 97,584 of record JAMPIV010007364.1, on the reverse strand, counting down.
CAGTTTCCACAGTTGTGATTGTCATTTTCCCATTGATGAGAATATCTATCAGATTGGTTTTGTTGTCTCCGTGAAAAACTATGATAGGTAGGATAGTTTTTATTGTGGCTACCCCTGCGGAAGTTTCCAAAATTGCCGGAACCAAAATTACGAGGGCTATCAGATCGCCTCCAGTTCTTTGAAGAAGATCCATTATAGGATGTATCGCCTTGATCCTGTCCGAAATTACGATTACTCTTCCTATCAAAATTGCATTGAGCACCTCAAAATTTACGGCTAAAATTAGGACCATTTGGTGCCGCAGAAGCCACGGGTAAACCTTCTTTAACATTAGACTTGCTAACATTTACCTCAGGGTGTGCAGTGACATATTGGCAACAATATTGTTCCATCTCTTTTATGTTCTTATGCTTACACTGATGTAAAAATGCAAGAAAAGACCCATTGACAGATGACATTACCTTATCACGAAGTAATAAGTCCATAAGGGCTTCATATGTGTGTTCAGTCTTAGACAGCTCAATCCATCTTGAGAACGTAAGACGTATCATTGAAATAAATTCAGAGAATTCCACCCCAGTATCTGGTAACATAGTCTTAAAGCGAAGACGATAACCTTCCTCAGTAAGTTGATATTTCTTTAATAAGGCTGCTCTGACGACGTCATAATTATTCTTGTCAGGTTCATCTACCATACTTATAACATTCAAAGATTCACCTTTAAGTATATCTGACAATTGTCCAACATATTGTGACTTATCTACTTTATGAGATTCGCATGAACATTCAAAATCTATCTAGATAGAACGATATATCGTCACTTGCAGAGTTGAAAGCAGGTAGTTTGACCTTATAAGGAACAGCATTTGCCTTACTAGAAGTTGCATGATTATTTGCATCATTTTGTGAATTACCCATATTCACTAACTTCAATTTCTCTAACTCTAAAGCTAAGATTCTTTCTTCGTGTTCCATTTTCTGTTTCCTCTCTTCAGCTTCTAGCTTCTGTTTTCTCTCTTCAGCTTCTAGCTTCTGTTTTTCAGCTTCCATTTGCATTTGCATTTTTTAATCTTCAGCCTCTCTTTCTAATCTCGTTTGTTCAGCCTCTCTGTCCATCTGTATTTGCATTTTCTTTTCTTCGGCCTTCAATGCCTTGGCATATTGAGCAAGTGCAAACTCCTCTAATTTCTCATCCGTCTTACCAAGGGCTTTTCCTTGCTTGATAAAGTAATCCAATGTAGACATTATGTCTGATAATTTGCTATCAGTACCTCTGAAATAATAACAACCTTTATCCCAACCTCAGTGGGAGACAAGTCTCTGACACAGACTTTGTATAATTACCTCAATTATAATATCACTATTAATCACTTCTATATCTAAAGTGCATTATACTGTTAATAGTGTCTGACCAAGTATATATATAAACAGCGTATGATAACAATGAATAACATAAACAAAGAACAAGCATCAAGGACAAACGAAAACGTTTGCAGAAGTCAACTAAACTATAAAGCTTAACTAAAGAAAATGTTACAAAAAATTGCAAAGATAACTGCGAAAAAACAAACAAAGCAAATGACAGCAACAATGTATAAATGAAAAGGTATATAGAACTAAATGAAAGGAAAGGAAGGGAGACAAATACAAACAAATCAGAACAAAACTAAAGAATGGAGAAAAATAGACGAAAACGACACTAACACATCTCGTCACAACTAAGAAAAAAAAATAAAAATTAGCAACAAAAGTCGCTTGCAATTTCCACTGTGGGAAATTTGCAACAGTCCTTAAAGAACGCTGTTGTAGGCCCTCTGTAACGTGGGATACCCTACAACAGACACCGCCCAACCGAAACCCGCTGAAATGCACCTTATGTAACATGTAAACAAAAAACATGTAATATGTAAACAAAGATTGTGCAAAGAGGAAGGCTCAATTCAGTCACAAGATAAAGGCACAGTTCACAAACATAAACAGGCCACTTATCTTCTGATGACAATCCTCAATAGCAGCAATATATCAGTACACCAATAGGCATCCAAGGATCAGAGGATCCACTGCTGAAGGGTACAGAACTCTGAAACGTAGGGTACAGATGTTCTCACAGCTCTGCTTCTTGCTATGATGAGCAATGGTGACTTCAATAGACCAGCAAATAAGGAAGACAGGAACACAGCAACAACAATGGTATCGGCACATGACCTTCTGACTTCGACTCGACAGTTGTGTACACACCTCTACAACAACATCACAGTCCGGTAGCTAATGGAGTCAGGAGCACTGCAATTCCGACGTGTATTCTCAGTTTACAGACGAACGTAACATATCCTCGTCGATAGTTCCATCAATTCGGCACACCACAATGTTGGCTGAATTTATGTTATGGTGTAGTTTGCTGTGACTTAGATATCATGTAGAACGTAACGACCATAGTTCACTGTATCTTGACATCCGAATGTTGAATATTGGAGCCGCGCTGTTGTAATGGCTTCGGCATTGTACTGGTGACCAGGTGTTTATGGTTCAAACCCAGGCGTCAGTGTTTGAAGAAATGTTTACGGCTGGAAATTTGACTGAATAGCCTAAACGGCTCCTGTGATAAACCCTCTGTGGATGGGAAGGAGCGAAGCTCCTGACCGGGTTGGAAGGAAAGTCCTCAGGTTCCCCAGCCTCGCAATGACATGTCATTGGGCCGAAGGACTGAAAGTCCAAGTGCCGCTGGTTTAAAAAAAAAGAAAAGAATGTTGAATGGGTTACAGATCCCGTAAATGCTGGTTACCAGACAAAACCAGCTGGCCACCAAAAATGTTGTAGTTTAATTCATCGTTGAGGTACAGTTCTGTAGATGGGACCCCAAAGAGCTGGCTAACTACATGTTGAATGGTTGTATACGTCTGGTATGTTATAGGATATTGATGATATATATACATACGCCCACACAGGGCTACTGTAAACAAGTCATGAGGACATCACAGTAACTCACGATGATGAAGTCAAGGAAGCGTTAAACGACCGTTGACGTTTCGACACTTTATTACAGGACGACAACAGGTTACGCTGACATCAATACATAGTCATGGTGACAAGACTCAATAACATCATAGGCATGATAACAGTTCAATGCAGCTGGTACAAACAAGGTATGTCAGTCCTTGTTCAAATGATGCCGCCTGAATAGCAGGCTTTAACATGTGCAATGTTCTCTGGGCTTCCTCTAACCCAATAAATACAATGTCAGTATAATGAGCGAGCTCCAATGCTAATATCTTCAGTGACTCTTTCCCGCATAGGAGGAAAAGTCACTACAATGTCAATTGACAACAGAGAGAAAAAATGGTGTAAAGTTATTTTACCTTGCCAGCAATCCAACAAATAACACCAAAACAACACTTGCCATCCTTGGCGCTTAGAATAATACATGGGGATAAATCTTAGACATTCTTTTGTCACACAGAGGCTTTCTTTCCCCAACCGCCTAGCCAGATAGGAGACACTGCGCGTCTTAACCCCTTGAAAATCTCAGCTCGACTCCTTAACATACAGTCTTCTTCCCGCTCGCCAAATTCTTGCGCATGCGTCGTAAGACGCAAGTCCCCTGAGTTAAGCTCAGGTGGGCGATCTGAAACATTCCAGGAAAGGCTGACCACTCGAGCCATATATGGTCAGGTTACAAGACCTCGGTCCTAAAATTAGACCGCTTGGATAAAAGACAAGTGGGATAACAACTACTTCTGACTTAAACCAAAGTATATAGCGAGTAACTCCCCTTTGACCAAGAATCTGAGAATTACGTCCCCGACTGCATTTAACAGACCCCTTTGTAGTTTGGGGGGGGGGGGTGTTGGAGGTCTCTGAAGGGAGACAGAAAGAGTAGCACCCCTGAACCTTCAGGCATGTCGCACAAGGTGACTAAAATGAAGTTGGACATAGGGCTGGCAACCTCATCATGTAAAATGAATTGTCACAGAAACTACAGCTGCAAGAGTATGTGACTGCTTCGGGCAGGCAAGGGGACCAGCTGGAGTAGTGGTTCCAAGTTTTGTAATAAGCACAGAGAAAAATGATGATAAATAAAAATGAAAATAATAGACAAAAGAAAGTGACAACTAAGTCAAATGCATAAAAAATAAATTTTCAATTTTTTTTATTTTTTACCCATTTAGTTCTCACCTTCTTTGCTCTATTGTTTTCATTTTTATGTCCCTGACAAAGTCCTAGTGGCTGTAACATTGGCAGCCTCTTTGTTCTGTGTCCTAATAAGATGTACATCACTTATTGTCATGAACTCCACTAGAAAACAGGAACAGATGATTGATATTCATATAAAAGAGAGATATGCATGCATGATAGCACATTCTTCGGTGGCACATGCAGGTAGCTAGTAAGATTAATTCTGAGGACATTGCAGAGATCTTAAGCGGTCCCCTTGCTAGAAGCCTGCATCAAGTAGTCACATGCTTTTGTGATTGTGGTTTTTGTGACAATATATTTTATGTGATGAGCTTGCTGGAAGCCTGCATCAAGTAGTCACATGCTTTTGTGATTGTGGTTTTTGTGGCAATATATTTTATGTGATGAGCTTGCCAGCCTCAAGTATATCCTCATATTAGTAACCTTGTACGACATGCCTGTTGGTACAGTAGGCCTGTTCTTTCTTTGTCCCTTCAGAGGCCCCCAGCAACTACATGGGGCAGGAGTTAGGATATATAGTGCATATAATTTCAGGTAATGTGTTCAACTACCAGTAAGTAACAGTGGCATCATCCATCCTGTCCCATCATTTTAATACCGATAGATTTATATAATATTTCCAAATTGTGTGTATGCATGTTATCTCTCCTTTGTTCTAAAATGGCAGTCTTCTCATACTTGTTTTGATGTTAATTTTTTAAAGATATTACATAATGAGGTAATAACCAACACTACATTATCAATGTAATATTGATTTTATCAGTATTTGGAATTACAGGACTCCCTGGATGTGGCCGAATTTTATTTTCCACTTGACTCCAACTGGGCGCAAGTTTTTAAAAAACTGTGATTATGTACATAAAGTAGCAGAAGAGGTTATCACAAAACGGAAGCAATTGCTTGTAAGTGAATCTTACAAACATTATTATTACCAATATCTACAGCAGTTTATTATGTTTTATGATTATTATCATTATCATCATCAGTCTGATCAGATAAAGAGCTGTCTTTACATCACCATCAGTCTGATCAGATCAAGAGCTGTCTTTACATCACCATCAGTCTGATCAGATGAAGAGCTGTCATTACATCATCATCATCAGTCTGATAACAGATCAAGAGCTGTCTTTACATCGTCATCAGTCTGATCAGATAAAGAGCTGTCTTTACATCACCATTAGTCTGATCAGATAAAGAGATGTCTTTACATCATCACCATCAGTCTGATCAGATAAGAGCTGTCTTTACATCACCATTAGTCTGATCAGATAAAGAGATGTCTTTACATCATCACCATCAGTCTGATCAGATAAGAGCTGTCTTTACATCACTATCAGTCTGATCAGATCAAGAGCTGTCTTTACATCACCATCTGTCTGATCAGATCAAGAGCTGTCTTTACATCACCATCTGTCTGATCAGATCAAGAGCTGTCTTTACATCACCATCTGTCTGATCAGATCAAGAGTTGTCTTTACATCACCATCAGTCTGATCAGATCAAGAACTGTCTTTACATCACCATCAGTCTGATCAGATGAAGAGCTGTCATTACATCATCATCATCAGTCTGATAACAGATCAAGAGCTGTCTTTACATCACTGTCATTCTGATCAGATCAAGAGCTGTCTTTACATCACCATCTGTCTGATCAGATCAAGAGCTGTCTTTACATCATTATCTGTCTGATCAGATCAAGAGCTGTCTTTATATCACCATCTGTCTGATCAGATCAAGAGCTGTCTTTACATCACCATCTGTCTGATCAGATCAAGAGCTGTCTTTACATCATCATCAGTCTGATCAGATCAAGAGTTGTCTTTACATCATCATCAGTCTGATCAGATCAAGAGTTGTCTTTACATCATCATCTGCCTGATCAGATCAAGAGTTGTCTTTACATCATCATCTGCCAGATCAGATCAAGAGTTGTCTTTACATCATCATCTGCCTGATCAGATCAAGAGCTATCTTTACATTCAAGGTTGATGTTAGTGGATTTCTAACATTCTATTTCCTGCCTTGATGATTTTCTAATAGATTAATTTCTGCCTGCCCTTCCTCTGTGTTTTCTTCCTACTTTCATTACTGTTATTCTTTTGTCCGTTTACTTGTAACCTTTCTTCCTATTGGTCCTCAACCTCTTATCTGATGTGTTTTGGAATTTAGAATATTTTGAATTTCAAAAATGGTAGTAAGGTATGTGTGCTACATAAATACAGTAAAACCCTAGTGGGGTCTGTGTCAGCTATCTGTAAGCAAACACATTATTATTTCTAAAATTCCTGTTTATTTTAAAAGTCACCTTCTTCATATCCGGGCGTCAGCGTTTGAAGGAATGTTTATGACCGGAAATTTGACTGAATAACCTGAATGGCTCTTGCACATAAATCCCGTGTGGATGGGAAGGAGCGAAGCTCCTGACCGGGTTGGAAGGAAAGTCCACTGACCCCCCAGCCTTGCAATGACATGTCATTGGGCCAAAAGAGCTGGAAAGCTCGAGTGCCGCTGGTTAGAGAAAAAAAAAAAAAAAAGTCACCTTCATTATCCCTTATTGTCTAACATTGAAAACATATAACAAGATATGCAACAAAGGGTCTGGTGGGACAAGATCACCAATGGGGATCTGATGGAAAGTACCAGGCAATTTCAAGTGGAGCGAGATGTAAGCAGAAGATGCTGGCATTGAATAGGACACTCATTAAGAAAACCAGTTGATAGCATTACAAGGTAGTCTTTATCTGGAATGCCCCAGTGTTAGACAGGTAGAGGGAGATCAACAAATACATGGAGAAGGGAACTGGAGACAGACAGGAATAGCATTAACTTCTTCTATCCCGTGGGCCATATGGGGGCACCAGAATATGGTAAATCTTTCTCACAAGTGCCGCTTTGTACGGAAACACAGTTATAGTCATGTTTTCTCATATCTGTACGATACACTATATAAAACAAACTTACTACTTACTGTTTATAAGTCTTAAAACACTTCAAAATATTCTTCAGCCATTTTATAACGATCACACACTCACACACATATATGTACATATCTTAAGGTTTATTTTTACACTCACACATACTTGCGCACAGACATATATACAAATCATAAGGCATTATTTTACACACACATACATTGTGTGTGTGTGTGTTTAAAAACATAACCTGTGGGAAAGAAAGTAACAAACCTTTTGGTACCTGTGGAACACCTAAATACTGCCTGAGCTAGATTGAGTTAAGAAGGAATGCAAAGACCTTGAATGGATGACACTAGACAGGAAATGCTTGGCATGGTGATTCTGTGCAAGTGACAATTTCTGCCACACAGGCTCAGATTGTGTGACATTTGATAAAATATTCATTCATAACCCTCCACTCCCAAAGGAGCATAGGCCTTCAACAAACACATGCCAAGTCCTCCTGTCACGTGCCATCATCTCAAGTTCCTTCCACGTTCTCCTTATCATTTTCATCTCTGTTTCCAGCTCTCTTCTCCATGTGCTTCTTGGTCTACCTCTGCCTCTCTTGCCCTGGGGGTTCCAGAACAAGGACTGCCTTGTAATGCTATCAACAGGTTTCCTCAGTGTGTGTCCTATCCATCGCCATCATCTTCTTCTCATCTCTTGTTCCACTGGCACTTGTCTAGTTCTTGTCATCAGTTCCACGTTGGTAACCTTGTCATACCATTTTAATCCCTCTATTCTATGCAAGCACCCATTTATGAAAGTCTGTAGCTTTTTGGTTGTTGTCTTTGTTGTTCTCCATGTCTCAGAGCCATACAATAGGACTGACTTCACATTTGAGTTGAAGATTCTTATTTTTGTGTTGGATCCGATTTCTCTTGATCTCCATATATTTCCCAATGCAATGAAAGCACCTCTTGCTTTTTGTATTCTTATTTTGATATCACTGTCTGTCCCTCCAACTTTGTCTATATTGCTGCCAAGATATGTGTACGATTCTACATCTTGTATTGGTGCTTCTTCAAGTTCAACCCTGTTTTCATTACCTGCATTTATTCTCATTATCTGTGTCTTTTCCCTGTGTATTTTCAGACCCAATTGCTGTGACCTCTTATCGAGTGTTTTCAATTTGTCCAGCATCTGATTACGGTTATGAGACAGAAGAGCCAAGTCATCAGCAAAATCCAGATCATCCAACTGCTTAGTCAGAGTCCACTGGATTCCATTTCTGTTGTGTGTTGTTGATGTTCTCATAACCCAGTCTATTGCTAATAAGAAAAGAAACGGAGACAAGAGGCATCCCTGTCGCACTCCTGTTCTTATCCCAAATGGTTCTGTAAGCTGTCCTTCATGAAGAACTATATACATATATCATATTTTTTAAAAATTAACCATTAAAATGTTAAATATCTTTGGTTGTAGGAGAAAGGAGGCCGTCCTAAAGGTCGTCACTTGGATTTTCTGGACATTCTGTTGACCGCCAGAGATGATGACGGAAAACCCATGACCATGCTGGAGATCAGAAATGAAGTGGACACTTTTATGTTTGCTGGTGTGTATCATCATGTTCTTTCTGCTACTTATGGAGTATGGGACAACAACTCTGGTTCCCTTGCAGGAAGCCTGCACCAATGTATTCAAGTGCTCTTAAAGTGGTAGTTTCTGTGACAATTGTTTTTACTTGATGACATTGCCAGCTCCATTCACAACCTCATATTAATCACCTCTGAAGGAGTGTAGTCATGTTCTTTCTTTGTTTCCACAAAGCACATGTATTGTGCATTATTCACCTGCACCCGCTATTCATATTTGTCTAAATAAGCATAGCGGTAGAGGGGAGTGAAGTGTTGAAGACTTCACTATACTATGTCTCACTTTTATGAGATGGGGTGACCAGTTTCCTTCCTCGCTGCCTTTGCCTTCCCTAACTCAAGAGCAGAGTTAGGTACTGTTACGCACGGATCATTATTATTTTTTCGTTTGTATAAACATTTTTCATATGTATGATCATTTTTTTGACTGAAGTGTGTATTATGTTTTCTATGGTCAAAGGGACATAATCCGAGTTATCGAAACTACAATTTTTTAGGAGTTTGCCTTCTCTTGTATAGAGACACGTTCGGTCTATAATTTCTTGAACGAAGCGTGACCACATCTCCTTATTTGGTAGTACCAGTCAACTATGGTAGATGTCTGAAACCTTTCTTAACGCTTCTTTTCATGACCATAAAAGGCGCGATTCTATAAGACTTTTATCTCGAATGTTCTTAGAATCGTCTTATTGTGAACGGCAACTCAGAGATTGTCGTTCTGCGCATGTCAAAAGCTGGGAGTTCGTTCTGTGTGTTCCGCCCAGTTCGGCAGTTGAGAAATGGTTTAAGAAGCGAGCAGACGCGACCTGCGTCTTGTGATTCTCTGAGGGAAATACATTGTCGTTGTGAGTTAGTTAGCTAACTAGACTATTTCCCAGTATTATTCACGCCTGCCTGGAGGCATATGTTCATGGTTGATTTTCCGAAATAAGGTAATTCCTCTTGTATCGAACTTTATGCTATCATCTAGAGGTTCGTCATTTTGTCGCCTATTTGCTCGCCTGTGTGATTCAAAATGGAGAGGTACTTTGACTAGGATTAAGTCACCGGTAGCTTTATACCTGAACTAGTTAAATATATATGGGTCGCTCTAGACCAACAAGACTATTGTCTGTGTTCCAGGATTCGTTATATCAGAGATCACGTCCAAGTCAGATGGTTAGACTTAGGAACATTATAAAGGTCGAGCTGACCTGTAGCCCATGTATGCTATTCACGTGCAGACAGTAAACGGACTGATTGTATACATCTGATCTGCTAGCATCAGGAGGGGAATATTATTATTATTGTCTATGAACAGTGATAACCTGCAGTTGACACTGTTGCAGAAATTATTATTATTTATACAGCTTCACGAACTAGAACTCTATGATTTATGAATTTCTGAATCTATTGAACTGTGATGTCTTATGACGCATATATACAACAGCTGTCATTGCTGACTACAGAAATTGTTTTCAATGTGCCATATCATCTTGCTGAACTCGTTAACTATGTTGATGTCATAAGTATCATGACTGTTTTGTGGCGTGCAATAAATGGAAGAAACTTATACAACGAAGTTACCCTTTCTATGACTCTACACGTCATGTTGCCTGTGTGATAACCCTGTGAACTGTTCCACTACCACATACACAGCAACATCCTAAATCAGAGAAGACACCTACATCTTACACTTTAATACCAGGTGTCGATAAGGGTGGCAAGTTACCACTTCAGCTCAAATCCACCCTTATCATTTTTGGTGGCCAGAGCTGGTTCTATCATCTGATATTTTGGCGCACCATATCATTTTTGGTGGCCATAGGATGGTTCACTCTGATTCCAGCTATCAAGGGGGTCAGCAAACCCAGACATCATCATCATACTAGATACAACTACAGCATCAACTACCACCTTACAAGAAATTTTATTGAAAATATCCGGATTTTCTGACAGTTGCTGATTTTGAAACTACCCGGCGCTGCTCGGCAATATTGAAGTTTATGTAAAATTAGAAGGACAAGTACCGAGCGAATGGATTTCCTGATCTGGTGAAAAGAAGGACAAGTGCCGTAACAACTGTTCCGGTCTCAGGGGTACTGTTGCGGGTTCAGAAGGTCAAGTGCCGGTTAAATCAATTTAGAAGATTCAGAAGGTCAAGTGCCGTAACAACTGTTGCAGTATTAGAAGCTCATTTCCTTCGTCATGGCTGTTTATGGGAGCAGAAGTTAATCAACGTTGGATCATTATCCTCAGAATGCTGATTACATCCTGTTCTGCACCGTGCTGACGCTGGATTTATAGAAGTTAAGTGGCCTGTTTTGTTTGTGAACTGTGCCCTTATGTTCTAACTGAGCCTTCTGTACTTTCACACTTTCTCCTATTGTTTTCATGATACATGTTTATATGTTATATGTTATTTGTTATTTGTATATTTATATGTTTATATTTCAGCGGGTTTTCTCGGTTGGGCGGTGTCTTGCAGTAGAAGATACCACGTCACAGAGGTTCTACTGTTAGCGTTTTCGTTAGGGACTGTGCGAATTTCCTACAGTGAAATTTGCTAGCGACAATCGTTGCTATATCTGTTTAGTTGTGACGAGTTGTGCTTTATTTTTGTTTCTTGTATATATTTTTTTTTTCTTTTCTCTCTTTCTTTGTGTTTTTTAGTTTCGATTTCGATTGTTTGTATTTGTAGGTCTCCCCTTTGCTATTATTCAGTTCTTTACGTATATTTTTGTGTATACATTGTAGCGTCATTTGTTAGTCATATCTTCGCATATTTCTTTTTAGTTTTGCTGTTTGTGTACATTGACTTTGATCTTTGTTATTGTTTACATTGACTCTGATCTTTGTTGTTGTTTACATTGACTTTGATCTTTGTTGTTGTTTACATTGACTTTGATCTTTGTTATTGTTTACATTGTTGGTGACCTTTGTTATTGTTTACATTGTCTTGTTATTGTTTACATAGTTCTTGCATAGTTAGCTTTCACTATTGTTAATATATGCTCATGCACTATTGGTCTATAGTGCACTTATCATAACTAACTGGTGTTTTTTGCTTATGCACTATTGTAGTGCAGTTATGATAAATAACTGATGGTTATGCACTGATTTGGGTAGTGCACTGATGATTAAGAGGTGACTTGTGATATTATTATACATTTGATAATACAAGTTGGTGTCAACTCCTGTTTCCCACAGAGATTGGGTTCAACATAGAGATTATACAAGCACTTTATTAAGTCTTGTTGCTATTTAACATTGAAATAAGATAATTAATTATTTCAGGTTCTGTACTCACATTTTAGACATCATGTCTACATTTGAGTACTTTATTGAGCAGGGTAAAGCCCTTGGGAAGACAGGTGATAAGTTGGAAGAATTTGCGACTGTTCAATATGCCAAGGCATTGAAGTCGGAAGAAAAGAAAATGAAAGAACAAACTGAACAAAAGAGAATAGAGGCTGAAATAGAACAAAAGAAACTGCAGATGCAGGTGGAGGAAAAAAGATTTCAAATGGAAATGGAAAAACAAAAAAGAGAAGCTGAAAATAAGAGACTTGAAAAAGAAGCTGAAAATAAGAGACTTGAAAAAGAAGCTGAAAATAAGAGACTTGAAAAAGAAGCTGAAAATAAGAGACTTGAAAAAGAAGCTGAAAATAAGAGACTTGAAAAAGAAGCTGAAAATAAGAGACTTGAAATAGAGGCTGAAGAAAAAAAGTTACAGGCCCAGGCTGAAGAAAGAAAGTTACAGGCCCAGGCTGAAGAAAGAAAGTTACAGGCTGAGGCTGAAGAAAGAAGGTTACAAAGAGAGGCTGATGAGAGAAAAGCAAAAATGGAACATGATGAAAAAGTCTTAGCTTTAGAGTTAGAGAAGTTAAAGTTATTGAACACTGGTAATGCTAATGATGCAAATAAGGTGTCAAATAAGACTAATGCTAAGGATTTCAAGCTTAATCTACCAGCATTTAATCCCTCAATCGATGATATAACATTTTATCTAGATAGATTTGAAAGTGCATGTAATGTGCATAATATAGATAAAACATTATATGTGTATCATCTGTCCAAGATACTTAGAGGTGATGCTTTGACTTTGTTGAGTATGGTAGATGTGCCTGACAAAAACAACTATGAGGTTGTCAGGGCGGCATTGTTAAAGAAGTACCAACTTAACGAGGACGGATATCGTCTTAAATTTAAAACCATGTTACCAGAAACTGGAGTTGAATTCTCTGAATTCATCTCAGGCATCCGTCTTACTTTTTTACGATGGGTTGAGTTGTCTAAGACAGAAAATACATTTGAAGCTCTTATGGATTTACTACTTAGAGATAAGGTTATGTCTTCTGTTAATGAAGCTTTTCTATCTTTTCTTCATGAGCGTAAGCCTAAAAACATAAAAGAAATGGAAGAATACTGTAGCCAGTATGTTACTGCGCATCCGCACATAACCATTAGTAACTCTAAGGTGAAAGAAGGTCTGCCAGTTGCTTCGGCAGCACCTTATGGCCCAAATTTTATGCGTAAATTTCAGGGTAGCCAGAAAAATTTCAATAAAAAGAGTAATCGTAATTATGCCCAGAACCATAGTGATCAATTCCAGGGTGATTCTTCTTCCCAGAACTGGAGACAACCTAATACTACACGTTATTCTACTCCGGTTAACTTTAGAAATTTTCACAAAGGTAATCGGTATAGAGGGAAATATTTTATGCAGAGACCTCAATACCAAGATAATAGAGGTTCTCAACAGCATAGAGATAGTAATGACAGTTATGGAAACTGGAACTCAAACCAGGATAAAAATTACAGTAGGGACTTTAATGATAATTGCAGAGGCAATAATGGTCGCGGTAGATCGCAACATAAGAGAAAAAGATATCAACAGACAAACTCTGTTCAACAAGAATCTCAGGGAGCAGATAAACAGGTTAATAATGGTAAAGACCGTAATGCTATCGGATGCTCATCTTTTGATTTTGGTAGGGCAAATAAATGTATCCAATGCAGTACTTTATTTGATCCGAAAACCATTAGTACTTTAAGCTGTGGTCATCCTTTGCCCGCTCTTCCTGCTAATGTTGCTCATGATGGGAGAGGTTCTCTTATATTACATAAGGGGCTAGTAAATAGTAATCCAGTCTCAGTGTTGTTTGATTCTGGATGTACTACTGTCGGCGTTAGGCAATCTCTTGTAGATCCATCCTGTGCTACAGGAAAAGTCATCAAATGTGTCACATTTGGTGGCACGTTAGAAAAGTATCCTACTGCTATAATACACATTGCTACTCCTTTCTTCACGGGAGAGGTCCACGCGTGTCTACTTCCAAACCCTATTGCGGACCTTATTATTGGTCGTATTCACGGAGTTAGGGAATGTACCCCACAGCAGATTGCTGTTTGGGAAGAGCAAAACATTGAAGCTACCAATGCGGTGGTCACAAGAGCACATGCTCTGGATCCACCTCAAACTTCATTAACTAATAATGATGAAGTAAATGACCAAGATAGTCACTTGACTATTACACGTGACTCATTTATCAAATTGCAAGAAGAAGATCCTTCTTTACAAAAATTCTTCATTCTAGCAAAAAAAGGTGATCCTAATCAGAACACTAATAGGAAATCTTGGATTTCTATGAAGAACGGCGTACTTGTACGTATGGTACAAGACTCGACTACGTCCACTCATTCACAAATTCTTGTGCCTAAGAGCATGAGATTGCAAATATTGCAACATGCTCATGACTCGCAATGTGCTGGACATATGGGTTTTTCCCGTACAAAGTCGAGGGTTCTTGCGGCTTTCTTTTGGCCATTTGTGAGCAAGGACATACGAATGTACTGTCGCTCTTGCAAAGTATGTCAGGAGGTCAAATCTAAAGGACCACGACATGCTGCGCCTATCCAGGCTGCTGACATTCCTATTCGCCCTTTTCAAAAAATGGCAATAGATATTATCGGTCCTTTTAGAATTAAGTCGGCTAGAGGACATCAATTTATCCTTACATGTGTCGATATGTGCACACGTTGGCCAGAGGCAATACCTCTCAAGAGCATCTCAACTGCTGATATCGCAGACGCTCTTTGGCTGATATTTTCTCGCTTGGGTTTTCCCGGAGAAATATTGTCAGACCATGGCACTCAACTTATATCAGACACTATGTCACAGGTAATGTCTATGCTACACATTAAAAGGTCTCTCAGCAGTATCTATCACCCAATGTCTAATGGGTTGGTCGAACGTTTAAATAGGACTCTGAAAACTTTACTTGGTAAAATAACTGAGGATCATCCTCAGGATTGGGACAGGGTCTTACCCGCGGCTCTCTTTGCGTATAGAGAGGTCCCCAATGAACATACGGGGTTTTCCCCTTTTGAACTTGTCTTTGGCGCGCAACCGCGCGGCCCTATGTCTTTACTTCACGATCTAATCACTGCCGATAATATTAGCGATGAGACTCAATCTTCTTATGAGTACGTCATTGCTCTTAGGCAAAAGATCATCGAGGCATGCAAACTAGCAACTTCGTCTTCAGAATTTGCTAAAGAAAAGGCAAGGCAGTTTGCAAATAAGAATAGATGTCTACGACAACTTTGTCCAGGTGACAAAGCTCTCGTTCTACTTCCTTCAAGGGAGAACAGACTTCTAATTGCATGGAAAGGTCCATATGCAATAGTCTCCAAAATTTCTGATGTCGACTATGTTGTCGATATTGATGGAAAGCATAAAACTTTCCACATAAATATGCTCACGGAATTTTATGAAAGACCTGACTATTTGCAGCCTATTTTCCAGGCTACGGACAATTCACAAGCAACTCATGGTCAGTACTCATCTCTGTCAGTTATACAGGATGAGGAAACTACTTTTTCTGATGTCAATCTTCCTCTTTCTATGGTCCCACTTTATTCTACGGAATCTTGGAAAAACGTGACCGTTTCTCCAAATCTTTCCGCTGAGGAACATCGACAAGTTTCTTCGATGTTGCAAACATTTCAGGATGTTCTTACAGACATCCCGGGACACACACATGTCATAGAACATGACATTGTGCTAACTGATCACAATCCTATCAGAGTCAGACCATATCCAATACCTATCCATTTCCAGTCTCAAGTCGAAAAAGAATTGGATGAAATGATACGTTTGGAAATCATTGAACCATCCACTTCAGCATACTCTTCGTCTATGGTTATTGTTCGAAAGAAGGATAATAACATTCGCATTTGCGTAGATTATCGCAAATTGAACCAAGTTACGAAGTTCGATGCTGAACCTATGCCTTCATTAGAAGAGCTACTCAATAAACTTTCTAATTCTAGATTCTTTACCAAACTAGATTTGTCTAAAGGTTATTGGCAAGTCCCGCTAACTGAACGTGCCAAACCTTTTACAGCTTTTTCTACACCTAGGGGTTTATTCCAATGGAATTTCATGCCTTTTGGTCTTATGAACGCCCCTGCTACATTCGTACGCATGATGCGGCGAATTCTCGCATATCGTACAGATGTCATAGCATACCTAGATGATATCTGTCTATTCAGTGATTCTTGGGAAGATCACTATTTGGGTTTATACGAATTACTGTCTACTCTTCGCGAGTATAACTTGACTGCAAAACCCTCTAAAGCCTTTATAGGATTTAGCGAGATTTCTTTCCTAGGTCATCGGGTTGGTCATGGTCTTTTAAAGACAGAGGACCACAATGTTTCAAAAATACTTAACATTTCGGTCCCTAAGACGAAGAAACAAGTAAGGAGTCTATTAGGTTTGATTCAATTCTACGGACGATTCATTCCGAATCTGTCCTCCATTATGGCACCGCTTTCTACTTTATTGAAGAAAGGGTCGCCTAATCTGATCCGCTGGTCTAAAGAATGTCAATCCTCATTGGACCAGGTTAAAGCCCTATTTTCATCTCCACCTATTCTTAAGTTACCTACTATTGAGAAGACTTTTGTTCTTCGAAGTGACGCCTCGTCAACAGGGATTGGGGCAGCACTAATGCAGGAGTATTCTGATACTTTGCATCCGGTGATGTATATCTCTAGGAAATTAAATGCTGCAGAAAAGAATTACTCGGTTTTAGACCGTGAGTTATTGGCTATGGTATGGTCTATTCTGAAGTTACAAAGATTTCTTCTAGGCGCACATTTCATTGTGGAAACCGACCAGAAAGCGCTTACTGCTATTCAGAGCAAAAACTTGAAGAGCTCGAGGTCCACTCGTTATGCCATAGCTCTTCAACCATTTCATTTCTCGGTTCGAGCTATCCGTGGTTCGGATAATGTAATGGCAGACATTCTGTCCAGATGTCCACACGATTCCACATGATTCTTCTGTCATATATATATATTTCCTGATATACAGTCCAATGTTATAATGACATGTTAGTAGATTTTGTCTCACTTTTTTTTTTTTTTGAGGGAAATTTATAACATTGTACCATGTAATTATTTAAGAAGGCTTAGTTAGTGATATACGGGCCAAAAGATCACTCGGCCACATTTAAATAAATTATTTTCAGGATTGTATTAAGAAATTTAACAGTTGTCTTTAAGATTTGTGTTATTGATATTTTCGCAGCACATCATTGAAGTCTGCGAGTGTATGTCCATTGTGGAACTTTGAGGATATCAAGTCCTGTCCTACATTGGGAGCGGATGATGTCCACATCTTCTTCTATTGAATGTTTTATGTCAAAGAAGATCAACACATGTATTACTTATTAATTACTGTTACTTTATATAATGTAATAATATAGTGCGGTATATTAGTAAATTACACCGCTATTTGCAACACATTGTATGATAACACATAATATATTTAATTTCATATATTGGTATGAGAATAATTTGATTGTCATTATGTTGTTGCCATCATTGTGGCGTGTGTTGGTGGCACCTTCCTGGAATATATCAGCGTATACTTAGATAAATTTTTTCTCTAAGGATCTGAGATATGATCTCAGTGTCGCTCCATGCGTTGAGCTAATTTGTTAGGTATATATCCACGCATCATACGTGCGTTAGGAGCCTAGATTTTTTCCGGCTCCAGGATTTAAAAAAAAAATGTTTCATTTTTTTTTTTTCCAGGGAGGGTGCGGTAATGTTACGCACGGATCATTATTATTTTTCGTTTGTATAAACATTTTTCATATGTATGATCATTTTTTTGACTGAAGTGTGTATTATGTTTTCTATGGTCAAAGGGACATAATCCGAGTTATCGAAACTACAATTTTTAGGAGTTTGCCTTCTCTTGTATAGAGACACGTTCGGTCTATAATTTCTTGAACGAAGCGTGACCACATCTCCTTATTTGGTAGTACCAGTCAACTATGGTAGATGTCTGAAACCTTTCTTAACGCTTCTTTTCATGACCATAAAAGGCGCGATTCTATAAGACTTTTATCTCGAATGTTCTTAGAATCGTCTTATTGTGAACGGCAACTCAGAGATTGTCGTTCTGCGCATGTCAAAAGCTGGGAGTTCGTTCTGTGTGTTCCGCCCAGTTCGGCAGTTGAGAAATGGTTTAAGAAGCGAGCAGACGCGACCTGCGTCTTGTGATTCTCTGAGGGAAATACATTGTCGTTGTGAGTTAGTTAGCTAACTAGACTATTTCCCAGTATTATTCACGCCTGCCTGGAGGCATATGTTCATGGTTGATTTTCCGAAATAAGGTAATTCCTCTTGTATCGAACTTTATGCTATCATCTAGAGGTTCGTCATTTTGTCGCCTATTTGCTCGCCTGTGTGATTCAAAATGGAGAGGTACTTTGACTAGGATTAAGTCACCGGTAGCTTTATACCTGAACTAGTTAAATATATATGGGTCGCTCTAGACCAACAAGACTATTGTCTGTGTTCCAGGATTCGTTATATCAGAGATCACGTCCAAGTCAGATGGTTAGACTTAGGAACATTATAAAGGTCGAGCTGACCTGTAGCCCATGTATGCTATTCACGTGCAGACAGTAAACGGACTGATTGTATACATCTGATCTGCTAGCATCAGGAGGGGAATATTATTATTATTGTCTATGAACAGTGATAACCTGCAGTTGACACTGTTGCAGAAATTATTATTATTATTTATACAGCTTCACGAACTAGAACTCTATGATTTATGAATTTCTGAATCTATTGAACTGTGATGTCTTATGACGCATATATATACAACAGCTGTCATTGCTGACTACAGAAATTGTTTTCAATGTGCCATATCATCTTGCTGAACTCGTTAACTATGTTGATGTCATAAGTATCATGACTGTTTTGTGGCGTGCAATAAATGGAAGAAACTTATACAACGAAGTTACCCTTTCTATGACTCTACACGTCATGTTGCCTGTGTGATAACCCTGTGAACTGTTCCACTACCACATACACAGCAACATCCTAAATCAGAGAAGACACCTACATCTTACACTTTAATACCAGGTGTCGATAAGGGTGGCAAGTTACCACTTCAGCTCAAATCCACCCTTATCAGGTACCCATTTACTGCTGGGCAGGCTGGAACATGATGATAACTGGTTTCAAACCTGATTACTTTGCCTTGAGAAGCAAGGGCTTTAACCACTTTCTAAATAGTTTTTTCTAAAATGCGAGACATTACTTTTACTTTTCCATTCCCTGTGGAGCATAGGTATTTATAGGTGTTGCTAAGCTATAGTCCTTATCTGCTGTCTCCAATTGTGTCCAGGTTTTCTCTGTCCTTTTTAACTTTTTCTGTTCCTGGCAGTTTTTAAGCTTTACCCAAACCCTGTAATGAATGGCACTTTTTTGTTTTTTTTTCTACAAGTAACATTTTAGAACAATCTGTATTGATATGTATGAACATATGTATTGATGAAAACATATCTTTATAACAGAAGGAAAATCTTTGTGAATTCACTAAAGAATATTGGGGAGTGTTGTAAATAGTATGTGCAACAAATTATTTTTAATCATGTTAGGCAGAGACAGGAGGAAATTTGATGTTAACCAAATGGGCATACTAGGTGGCTCTTGGGACAGTAAGGTGGCATATTGTGGCACATGATATGGCTTGTGGGGTAGGAATTAATGCTGCTCTAGTGGTCTTATCCATGTTTTGTGGTCTTTGCAAAAATTGCAAAGGAAAATGATGAGCTTCAAATTCAAATGTGCCCATAACTAAAAGTTAAAATAGCTGCAGTGAAAAGAAATATGTCAATAAAATCCAATATGGCCACTGTTTCCATGACAACAAATAGCACTGTACTATCAATCACTCTGTTATGCAAAACTATTATTGTTGTAGGTTAAGCCTGTGAATTATTTATGACAATTACATTTTACTGTAGCTCCTTCTCTTAACAGAAGTCTTTAAATATATATATTTTTGTGCTGGGCATGAATAGAAATGTTATTGTTTTTATATATGAAGATAATAAGAACAACTGTAAGTCATCTACAAGTTAGCTTTTCAGAAAAAATGGCAAAAATTTCTATGCCTAAAAGCCAGCCCATGAAAGTTTAAGAGTTAATATTCAACAGGTTAAAAGATGCCATAAGGCAAGTAGAAACTTCATATTGTCATAATGTTCAATAATAGGTGGCAGTAATTATAGAATTATAGATTACTTGTGTTTGTATATAGTGGAATATTAGTCAGAAATGTTGAAAAGCACAATATAGATGATTACAGCAGGCAACATAACTTAAGAGGTTGTTACAGGAGCAAAGATATATCATATTCTATACTGTTTTCAGGTCATGACACTACGGCCTCTGGTACTCCCTGGATTCTCTACACACTTGCCAAGAACCCAGAGTATCAGGTCAAAGTTCAGGCTGAAATTGATGAGGTGCTAGAAGGCAGAGATTCAGACAATATTGAATGGTAGTTGATTACAGTCTTGTAACAACCATTTGTTGAATTAATTTGTATGTATTGATACCTTTCGGACTCTCTTGTTTTAAATTTTTTCTTTTCGCTTTATAGCTCCTAAAGGAACATTGAGCCAGATCTGCAATAATTTACTCTTGAGGGAAACTTTATATGATCTAATAGTGGTAGTTTCTGTAGCAATTTATTTGACATTGTGAGTCTGCTTTAGTTACCTTTTACTATGTGGTATGCGAAATATAATTGTGCTCTCTCTTCCATACCTCTACACCTCACAGTAGAAGACGAACGGCTAAGTAAGTAAGTAAGAATCTGTCACCTACTTTCTAATTTCTGCTGAAATGGATTAGAATTAAAAACACCTTCTTGCGTTTTTACCTAGTCCTTCCTCTTCTACCTTGGGGGTGTAGAGGTTTTTACTTGAGTACAATGACTTCAATTCTAAGAGGCAATATTGTTTCAACCTTTATCCCGAAGTGTAATTTTTTTGTTTCTCATTTTAAGTACCAGCTTAAGAAAGCTATTTAAAGAAATCACATGATTTCATGCAACATTTTGAGTAAAGCCTGTTCTCGCCACTGTGTTTTCCCTGGAGTTTTAGCTGTCTGCTAACATTCAATCGTGTGTTGTACTTACAACAGAAAAGATTCAAAAACAGGTGTGAGTTATATTCAAAACAATTTGTTTAATGCCTATAAAACAAAATGAAAAGACAGGAAATTACCCATAAAAGCACTATTAATTCATGTGCTTCTAACAGTCAGTTTCCCATCTTTGCAGGCACATGACATACACTAAATATATAATTAAAATGAAATTATTCTTTGCATTTCATGGAAAATTAAATACTTTTTTCTCTTTTTGCATTTCCGGCATATTTTGCAAGCTAAAAGATGATAGGGTGTGAGACTTTTTAAGATGCGGTAAAGAGGTGCAAGACTTTTAAAAGGTTAAAAAATGTTGGTCTGGAGCGATTAAAAACAAATATTCTTGTTCTTCGTCTTATATTTGCTCATTTGAGTGAGCATTGCCTTACACTTCTTCATTTCCTTCCAGGTCTGATATAGCCAAGCTGCAGACACTGCATCTGTGTATTAAGGAAGCCAATCGACTTTACCCTCCAGTACCATTTATCCAGCGAGTTCTGACAGAGCCCATAGAATTTGATGGAAAGACAATACCTGCAGGGACAAATGTGACTGTAGCAATAATTAACTTGCACTATAACCCTCTTGTGTGGGACTCCCCTGATGAGTTCAGACCTGAGAGATTCCTGCCAGAAAATATGAAAGACAAAGACAGCTTCTCTTTCACTCCATTTTCAGCAGGTTCCAGAAACTGTATTGGACAGAATTTTGCACTGAATGAGGAGAAGGTGCTGATTAGCCGTATTCTGCGCAGGTAACATTAGAGTTTTAAAAAAATGATAATTTACGTTTTAATAAGGGGTAATCAAACTATTTTTTAACCTTAATAATTGAAATCTGAAAAAAATTGATGACTGAAATTTTATAAAATAATTAATAAAATATTACAAGGATAAATTTTCTGGTTTTTTTTTTTTTTTCTCTACTGCTCATGTAGTGAAGCATTGCATGAAAACATTTTTTTTCTTTTTTAAATACAAAATGAAGAAAGAAAATCCTGTTCAACTTCTGATTGGCTATTATTAGGATAAATAGTGTCTCTAATTCCAGATAAAATGTTCAGTTCCCGATACCTGATTGTGGCATCATTTCTTCAGTCCAATTATTGTCTTACTTACTGACTTAGTCGTTCCCCTTCTACTGTGAGGTGTAGAGGTTTGGAAGAGAGAGCGCCAGACTATCCTATCGGCTGTCTTCCTCCTGGCCTGGTTCCATTCTAGTCCTCGATCCTTCAAAGATTGTCTAATGTTGTCCACCCAGCGGACTCTGGGTCGTCCTCGGGGTCTGGATCCTTGGCTCTTTGTTTCCCATGCTTGTCGTGGTATCCGATCTTCTCCCATTCTGCAGACATGGCCAAACCATCTTAATTGGGACTGTTCTACTTGGGTCTGCAGGGGGTAGGATTTTAGGCCTTGACGTATCGTCTGGTTGCGTACCATGTCTCTTCTTGTTACTTCAACCACCTCCCTCAGATACCTCATTTCTGAGGTTTGGATCTGGCTTTTATGCGTTGTAGTCATTGCCCATGACTCGCATCCGTATGTCAAGACTGGACATAGGTGGAGCGGTATACAGCCATCTTCGTTTTCTTACCAACCTCTCTCTTGCTGAGGAATCCTCGATTTATGGCCTGAAAAAGTCTCCCAGCTGCTGCTTTTCGAATGGCCAACTCTTTTTTGATGCCTCCCTTTTGGTCTATAATAGCTCCGAGGTATTTAAAGTGGTCGACCTGCTCCAGGACCTGTTCTCCCAGCTTAATCTGATGTTTTCTTTCTTCTCGTGATATCACCATGGATTTTGTTTTAGAGCTGCTTATGACCATCCCTCTCTTCTCCAGCTCTTCCTTCCAGACTTGCAGGTTGGATTGGAGATGCGCCTCTGATTTAGCAATCAGGGCAACATCATCAGCAAATGCCAGCTCCGAAATATAGACCTGTCTCATCTTCCAGTACCCCACTGAATACTTTCTTGTTCTCTCCTTACATGCCTTGATGACATCGTCCATAAGGAGTATGAAGAGGTAAGGTGGTAGGATATCACCTTGTCTTACACCAGTGGTGGTCCTGAACTCTTCTGACTTATGGTTTGCTGTCCTCACATAATTTCTGCAAGACTTGTAGAAGCTCTGTATAGCATGAATCAGAGGTGCTGGAATATTCTTCCTTGCCAAACAGTCCCAAAGTTTACTCCAGAGGACCCTGTCAAACGCCGAGTCTCTGCTCTAGGATTCTAGAGTAGATTTTACCAGGGACACTGAGAAGGGATATGCCTCTATGGTTTCCACACTGTCGATTGTCACCCTTTTTGAAAATTGGTGTTATGATGGCAATCTCCCAATCCTTTGGTATGGTCTTGTTGTACCACGCTGCCTGTAAAACCCTTAAGAGTAATAGGTCGCCTGATGCTCCCATGAACTTAACCATTTCTGGTGTTATACCATCATGCCCTGCTGCTTTGCCCATCTTGATTTTCTCCAGTGCTGCCTTCCGTTCTTCCATCTTTATGTCATCTTCACCATCATTGGTTTTCTCTTCTGTGCTAGTGTTTATCATTTCTGATGCTTCACCATGCTCACCATCCAGGAGTTCTGAGAAATATTCTTTCCATCTTCCATTACTTCCTTCGGGGCAGTAAGCAATTTGCCTTGCTTGTCCTTTATAAATTTGAGAGGGCATTGTTTTTCCTTCCTCATGTTCTTTAGGGTCTTATAGAACAATTTCTGGTTTTCTTGTGCATCTTTTTCTAGCTTTTCTCCAAATTCTTCCCAGGACTTCTGTTTTGCTGCTAGCACTTTGTTCTTTGCTTCTGTTCTGAGTGTCACATATTCTCTATATTTTTCCATTTGTCCTGTTGTGTTTTTAGCTCCTAAGTATTGTTTCCATGCCATTTTCTTCTCTCTTATTTTCTCTTTGACTTCCTCTGTCCACCAAGGAGTCCTTTTTCTCTTGTTCCCAAGTTGGACTTCACCACGTGCTTCTGCAGCAGCTGTCTTTATGATATCCTTGAATTTAATCCAGAGGGTTTCCAAGTCATCAGGTCGTTCTTCTGTGTTGCTCACCGCTGCAGCAATAAGCCCCTGATATCTGGTCTTAATTTCTGGCTCTCTCAGCTTGTAGGTCCTAATGCTCATTTCTCCTGCTCGTTTACTTGGTTTCTGCGTGATGTTGGGCAGTTCCTAGGCTGAGCAACTCTTTCAGTTGTTCTTTTGATTGTTAGCAGGTAGTGATCACTTCCAATCTCTGGCCCCCTCCAGACTCTAGCATCTCGGACATATTTGAATGAGCTTCTCCGAACAATGGCATAGTCGATCATTGACTTCTCATTCTTTGTTGGTTCACATCTAGTGTATGCATGTATGCGCTTATGGAGGAACTTTGTGTTTGTAATGATCAGATTCTGCTCACTGCAGAATCTAAGGAGTCGCTTTCCATTGTCATTGAGAGTATCTTCTCCATATCTTCCGATAACTCCACCCCATCTTGCATGGTCATTTCCAACTCTGGCATTAAAATCTCCGAGCATGATAACTTCATCTAGGCAGTCATCCACTGTCCTTTGAAGCAGCTCGAAGAATTCCTCCTTGACCTCTGCTCTCTCATCCTCATTTGGCCCATACACTATGACCAGGTTGACTATGGTTTCTCCTTCTTTTAGTTTAACGACCATAATGCGCTCCGAGACAAAGTTCCATCCCTTGATACTATCTTTTGATTTTGGGCCACAATGCAACCCACGCCCCCTTTAGCTCTTTCAGACATGGGTACACCACTGTAGAGCAGCGTGTTACCATTGAGATCCATGACTCCTTGTCCTTTTTTCTTTGTTTCCGTTATAGCCAAGATTTCTAGTTTTGCTTTCCTCATCTCTTCCACCAGCTCCTCTTCCTTCCCATTTATACTTCTTGTGTTCCACGTTCCATAAGTCGTAGTCCGTAGTCCGTTCCAGTTCGTCGCCTTTAGAATCAGTCCAGTTTTCTCTCTTGTGTTGCTAGTAATCGTGATTTAAAGCAAACAGGTGATTGGCCTGTTGTGCCTTTGCATGGTGGAGGGGCTGCCTCCTTACGGCCTCCGTGCAGGCCGCCCTCCTCCTTTTTCATCCGGGCTTGGGACCGGCATTGGCGGAGTTCCAATTATTGTCAAAAAGAGTAAATTAAATATTTCAAATTGTGTGCATGTGCATATATGTTTTTTTCCTTTATGCAAAATTAGTAGTCCTCTCATACTTGTCATATTGTTTACCATTTTGGTACTGGTCTAGAAAGCGGGCCCCAGACTTTTTCCGAAACGAAACACAATTTACGAAATGGTAAACGAAATATGTATCGTATGAAGGGGGGAGATAATCAATATATGTAAAATGTGATTAAAAGTCCAAAAATCGGATCGGGAGTTGTTAAATAAAAAGTCGGATTCGCGTTTTCAAAAACCTGAACTTCCGGGGCCCGCTTTCTAGACCAGTACAAATGTTTTTATTGACAGAAACATTTTATTTATTTATTTTATTTTTTAGATTTATTTAATTTTTTTATTTATAATAAATTTTATTTATCATAGTGTTAACAAATCTGCATTACAGATCTTTAACCAGATATTTTTTAAGATTTCCTGTTCAGTCTGCTTCTTTAATTTCCAGTTCCTTCTTCTCCATAGGATTTTTGTCTTACATTTGTTTTTTAGTTCCTGAAATGTTGGGCACCTCTGAAGTAGATGTTCAGCAGTCTTGTTATCAGTGCCACAGTTACACTCATCAGTAGTTCTAGTTACCAGGTTTGAAACCTGGTAGCAATATGCTCCAGTGTACTCGGCTGTTGACTTAGGCATGGCAGAAGCATTGAAGAAGATTAAAGGTCACACCATAAAACTGAGAGCAGTAAAGATTCTTATTAGACTAGTAAATTATAAAGTGACATCCTCTTGTTTTGTTAGCACTCCAAGGGGGGTTACAAAGAATCATTCTCAGTGACTACATAATTTACTAATCTAATCTTTACCGCTGAGACCTGGTATAGATGAAGTTTCTTAACACTTCACTCCTCTTCAGCAGTATCTGTTATGTGACTACTGTTTTAATCATAAGCTTTTAGAATTATTATTAATATATCCTTTTGTTTTTTCTTAAAAGATATGACGTGGAACTTGCACCAGATGCTCCACCTGTTGCAAGATCAGCCGTGGCTATACTTAAGAGCGACAATGGTCTTTGGTTTCGGCTAAAGAAGAGGGAGATCTAACACTGCCTTTCATGATTTCCAGTTTGGGGAGAGTGCTTGTTACTGAGTTCTTGTATGGCCACATTAAGAAACATCTAGAAAATTAGGACTTGCGCAATGCAGATCCAGTGCTGGTTGACAATCCATACTGTAAAGTCAAACAGGCATGTTAAATGGATGCATAAATCCAAACAGGCATGTCAAATGGATGAAGTATATGGTCCGAAAAATCTAACCTAAACCAAGTGAATGGTTTAAAAACAAAAAGGTGCCTTTAAAGAAAAATTGCTTATATGAATAAATTTGAAAGTAAGTGGAATAAAAGGATATGAGAGTTATTTAAGAAAAGTGTAAAGAATTTGTTTGCTCAAAAATCTTCAGTATTCAAAAGGCTGGGGCAGCTTACTCAAATATGAAAGAACATACATAATTAACACTAATACATACATGCAAATAAACCTAAAGACAAAAAATACATAGCTACAAAATACACAAAAAGTCTTGCACTCACACACAAACACATAAAAACAAAATAACATGCAAAAAACAAACACATAGCAACAAACATACATACGCACATGGAACAATGCAAACATAAAACACACATGAATAAATACTGCATTCATACATGTATTATTAAAACACAAAAAAAAAACTAAGCTTAGCATATGTGATTTGTATATGGCGTATAATATTTGTAACTTTTAACTTTTGCTTCAAATTTTGGTTTTGATTTATTTTAGTGCCAAATAACTGACAATTAAGTATTTTATATGCAAATATATTTCAAACTACTGTATATAAAATGTTTTTTATGCTTGTTATGTTTTCCATGAAGACTTTACCCTTACCTGTTCGCCCCACTCTTGCCATGAAATGTTATGGGGAGCTGAAGTATTCATTCTTGAGCCAAGCGTGTCATACTGGCTGATGTCAGCCCATGTTGATGTCAGTGTCAGCCCATGTTGATGTCAGCCCGTGTTGTTGTAGGATTTCTGTGATACTGTATGACCATTTGCCTTTTGGTCTTCCCCTTGTCTTTAAACTAGAGCTTCTACTGTTGTGGGCATGCTGTGATAACTGACCAGACTCCATTCTCTTAAGATGACCAGACAACATTATTTTGTGTCTCTTAATTTATTTGATAAAGCATATAATTCCTTCAATTTTTCTGATATCATCATTTCTCATTCTGTCTCTCCTGGCGACATTAATTAGGTCACGACTGACTGTTAGGAATGAAACTATTCAGTTATTTATGCTCCTTCTCAACCTGAGCATGACGGTGGTTTCATGAACATGAGAATTCTGTTTACATCATTGTGTAATTTTTGTCTTCTGTCTCCTCGTTTTCTGTAATTTTTTTCTTCTTTTTCCTCTTATTGTGTAATCTTTGTCTTCTGTTTCCTATTATTAAGTAATCGTTGTCTTTTGTTTCCTAATTATTGCATAATCTTTGTCGTCTGTTTCCTCTTATTGTGTAATTTTTGACTTCTGTTTCCTCTTATTCTGTAATCTTTGTCTTCTGTTTCTTCTTATTGTGTAATTATTGTGCTCTGTTTCCTATTATTGTGCATTCATCTTCTGTTTTCTATTATTGTATACTTTTTGTGTTCTGTTTTCTATTATTGTATACTTTTTGTGTTCTGTTTCTATTATTGAGTAATCTTCATCTTCTGTTTTCTATTATTGTGTTCTTTTTCCTAATATTGTGTAATCTTTGTGTTGTTTCCTATTATTGTATAATGTTTGTGTTCTGTTTCCTAATATTGTGTTTTGTTTCTTATTATTGTGTAATCTTCATGAGTATTCCAGATCAAGGACTGCCTTGTAATGCAATCAGTAGGAAGGATTAGTTCATATTTTTAATTTTGTTGGTCCATGCCTCTATGCTCATGATAAAGGTGACAAAAGGTGTTTCCCTAAAGTATCCAACATTGTTACTGTATAGCTCCTTCATATAAAACAGACTTCCATATATTTTATAGCTTAAAATAATTTTCTATGGGAGCCGCGCTGGTGTAATGGTTACCACATTGCGCTGGTGATCAGGTGTTCAAGGTTCAACCCTGGGCGTGGGCATTTGAAGGAGTGTCATCGACCAGGATTTTGACTGAATAACCTGAATGGCTCCCGAGATAAACCCTCTGTGGGTGTGAAGGAGCAAAGCTCCTGACCTGGTTGGAAGAAAAGTCCACAGACTCCCCAGCCTCGCAATGACATGTCATTGGGCCGAAGGGCTGAAAGCCCAAGTGCCGCTGGTTTAAAAAAAAAATATTTTCTGCAATTCATTTTACAGCAATTTTTTCTCTCTTTGTCTCTCTCTCTCCCCTCCCCCTTCCGCCATGTTAAAAAAAAAATTGTAAATCTATGCATTTGAATATTTGCCTTAAAGTAACAATAACATATCTCTGAGATAAATCAATAAATTATTTTTTGAAAATTGTGTCTTTATGTACTTATTTTTGTAGACCCTGATATCTGTGAGCAAAGAATTGGATCACTGGCCCCTTATGAAACATTTGAATGTGATTGAAAAGGCTTGTGCATAAAGCTAGCCCTAAACAGAAGGCAGGGCTAAATATGAAGAGATAAAAGCAATAATCAGAAATAACTATAGACAAAAATTGCAGAATCATACTATGCATAATCAAGAAGAGACTAAGTGATAATTTCCAGTCTAACAACCGGCCATTGCAGATTCAAATACCATCTGTACAACACAATGAACATTTGACAGACAAATATGTGCCCATGTGGGGAGAACAAACAGACAAATATGTGCCCATGTGGGGAGAA
The DNA here is from genome assembly GCA_024509875.1 of Oreohelix idahoensis. NCBI lineage: Eukaryota > Metazoa > Mollusca > Gastropoda > Stylommatophora > Oreohelicidae > Oreohelix > Oreohelix idahoensis. The sequence goes on along the minus strand of JAMPIV010007364.1, from coordinate 68,314 downwards.
CAAACAAACAAATATGTGCCCATGTGGGGAGAACAAACAGACAAATATGTGCCCATGTGGGGAGAACAAACAGACAAATATGTGCCCATGTGGGGAGAACAAACAGACAAATATGTGCCCATGTGGGGAGAACAAACAGACAAATATGTGCCCATGTGGGGAGAACAAACAAATATGTGCCCATGTGGGGAGAACAAACAAACAAATATGTGCCCATGTGGGGAGAACAAAAAGACAAATATGTGCCCATGTGGGGAGAACAAACAAACAAATATGTGCCCATGTGGGGAGAACAAAAAGACAAGATCCTCCAAAACTGTGCCCATGTGGGAGCAAACAGACAGCATGACCTTGTGCCAAACTAGTAGGGAGAAACAAAACAGACAAAAGTGCTGTGTGGGGGAAGAACAAAAAGACAAATATGTTTTTGTGGGCAGAACCAAACAATACAGCCAAATATGTGCCCATTGTGGGTGTGATATTTTCAAATTGTTATTATTAACAAATTATGTGCCCATGTGGGTTTTTTTTTTTACTTTTTTGAATAAACAAACAAAATTTAATATGTGCCCATTGGGGTTTATTTATGTACTTTTTTAATATGTGCCCATATGGGGAGATTTTTGCTTTGACAAATGATGGCCCATGTGGGGAGAACAAACTGACAAACAAATATGTCCCATATGGGTGAGTGTTCTTACAGTCAAATATGTGCCCATGTGGGCTGATTTTCAAACAAACTGAAATCCGTTTATGGCTCTATCATGTGGGGTTCTTAAGATAAATAAAACATATGTTGTGGGAAACAAAAAGTTTAATTTGCCCGTGTGGGGAGAACTAAAACAGAAAAAAATGTGCCCATGTGGGGATAACAAACAGCTAAAAATATGTGCCATGACATGTGGGGAGAACAAACAGACAAATATGTGCCCATTTTGGGGAGAATAAAAGACAAATATGTGCTTCATAGAAGTTGTAGAGAACAAACAGACATTTTACCGATATGTTTACCCATGTGGGGAGAACAAACAGCAAATGATTTATTTCAAACAACATTATATGTTCCCAAGTTGGGATGAAATAAATCTTGGAAGCCAAATGCAGTTTGTTCCCATGTGGGGTTGGTTACGAAAACGCCGAAGCAATAAGTGTGCCCATGTGGGCGTGAACAAACAAATCACACTACTGATTGTTACCCCATCTGCTTGAGAAACAAATATCCATGGTATTGCACTTTGGGAAAACTAGAAAGTCTGTGGTTTATATCCAAATATTGAATCGTGTTTTCGAAACCAGTGCCTCAATGATCCAATCACGAGTCTGATCCAAGTACCACCAGAACAATATCCGCTGGGGTGAATGAACCATCAGAAAGTGATAGTTTACCTGCTTTATAAACTAATTCTACTCAGATTACATTACCGTTGAATGATGGTGTTTACTTAATTACAACCATTCAGCTAACTTTCAGATCTAATACGCTGATCTCGCTCTTACCAAAGGACACTACGGAATTACTCGGTTTTTCGCGACTCAAAGAATGGAATCTTTTAGCGCCCAATACTCCGATATCTAAATTTCGTCATAGACACAGAGAACTTGTTCAATACTTTGAGATGGATGATGACATTTGCTATTGCAAAGATGTAAACGGTCATGAGCACATAGTCAACGAGTGGCGATTTTTCATCGATTCTTCCAAGACTAGTGTAAAAGCCGTGTTATTGCATAACAGAAATTTATTTTCATCAATTCCAGTCGCCTACTCTGTTCAGATGAAAGAAACTTATGACAATATGGCTATACTTTTGGCAAAAATAAAGTACAATGACTACCAATGGCGGATTTGTGGAGACCTAAAGGACATTGCAATTCTCACGGGCATGCAGACTGGGTATACTAAATTTGGTTGCTTCCTATGTGAATGGGACAGCCGCAACAGACAGGAACATTATGCAAGAAAGGTGTGGCCTATCAGGGATCGTATGCAGCTCGGGCATAAAATGTAATACACGAGCCATTAGTTAACAAAGACAGCATCATTTTACCACCGTTACATATAAAGTTGGGGCTCATGAAGAATTTCGTAAAAGCGTTAGATAAAACGAGCAAAGCTTTCACTTATCTTCGAGAAAAATTATGACGGTGGAGTGTGACCATGCTTGCCGATTATTGTTGGATGCTTCATCGCGATGTACCACATGCCATTCACCGACGAAAGTCGACTGCAAAGAAATTCAAGCCTACATAACTGTTATACTTATTGTACGAATGATGTTGTAATACTGTATGCGTTGTTAAAAAACCTCAATTGCGTATTTCTAGAGATCCCGACCTGATAGAGAAAAACGGTTTGCAGATTTAAAAACAGCGCATTAAAATTGACCAGAAAAACATGGAAATGTTAGAGAAAGAAAAAAAAAGTTTTTTTTTGTTAGTCAGTGTAATCATGAGTTTACTTTCAGAGTATACATAATTTTTTCATTGATCTTTTAAATTGTTGCTTTCGTTTTTGTGATATATTGTTTTACTAATTTTTGTAGTGTTTGTGGGGACTTGGTGTCTATTAAATTTTCTACACTTAGTTCTATTTGGAAGTTTGTACAGTAATCTTATATACTTTGTCTGCGCTGGTCATACTTCTTATATTCCAGCAAAAAGTGTTCAATGACATCAAGTTCTCCACCAAATGTGACTGAACATGGATTAAATATGAAGTCCGCAAGCTTCGCATGCAACACACACATAAATAAAATAGGAGGTGTTGTCTGAACGTGTACATGTGTGTTTAAAAAAATATTAGGGGATGGGGGGAGACCAAGTAAGTAAAGCAAGGTGAAAAAAAAATTGTCTACAACACGTTGTGTTCCCAAGCGGTCACCCATCTAAGTACTAACCACAACTGACGTTGCTTGACTTCGGTGAACAGACTAGAACTGGTATTTTCAATGTGGTATGGCTGTAGAGAAAACCTGAGACAGACTTTCAGCTTTATAAAAGAGATAGACATCATTCCAGCAATGAAGTGTTCAAACATGAAGCACATCAAATTCATCCCACAAGACAATGTGACTGAAAGATGAATTAACAAATGGGAGTCCGCAAGCATTCACATTGTAAGAGACAACACACACATAAATAAATGGCTAGGAACTTTATTATGTTCTGAAACAATGTACATGTGTGTAAAAAACAACTAGTGTATGGGGGTGCACCAAGTAAGTAAAGCAAGGTGAAAAAAAAATTGTCTACAACACGTTGTGTTCCCAAGCGGTCACCCATCTAAGTACTAACCACAACTGACGTTGTAAGAGACAACTCGGTGAACAGGCTAGAACTGGTATTATGTTTAAAAAACAATGTGGTACCACTGTAGAGAAAACCTGAGACAACTAGTGCTAGGTATAAATAGAGCTAGCAACTTTATTTGTTTAGTAAAAACAATTTAAGAAAAAAACATGAAGCTAACAAATCTCATGTGGGTCCCACAGACATGTCTGATGAGGCAAAGAGAAAACAAAAAGGGATCACTGCTGCATCAGGCACATTGTAAGAGACAACTAGTGTAGGTGGTGCATATGGCTAGCAACTTTATTATGTTTAAAAAACAATTAAAACCACCATTGTAAGAGACAACTAGTGTAGGTGGTGCATATGGCTAGCAACTTTATTATGTTTAAAAAACAATTAAAACCACCATTGTAAGAGACAACTAGTGTAGGTGGTGCATATGGCTAGCAACTTTATTATGTTTAAAAAACAATTAAAACCACCATTGTAAGAGACAACTAGTGTAGGTGGTGCATATGGCTAGCAACTTTATTATGTTTAAAAAACAATTAAAACCAACATTGTAAGAGACAACTAGTGTAGGTGGTGCATATGGCTAGCAACTTTATTATGTTTAAAAAACAATTAAAACCACCATTGTAAGAGACAACTAGTGTAGGTGGTACATATGGCTAGCAACTTTATTATGTTTAAAAAACAATTAAAACCACCATTGTAAGAGACAACTAGTGTAGGTGGTGCATATGGCTAGCAACTTTATTATGTTTAAAAAACAATTAAAACCACCATTGTAAGAGACAACTAGTGTAGGTGGTGCATATGGCTAGCAACTTTATTATGTTTAAAAAAGAAAATTAAAACCACCATTGTAAGAGACAACTAGTGTAGGTGGTGCATATGGCTAGCAACTTTATTATGTTTAAAAAACAATTAAAACCACCATTGTAAGAGACAACTAGTGTAGGTGGTGCATATGGCTAGCAACTTTATTATGTTTAAAAAACAATTAAAACCAACATTGTAAGAGACAACTAGTGAAGGTGGTGCATATGGCTAGCAACTTTATTATTTTAAAAAAAAATGTAAACCACCATTGTAAGAGACAACTAGTGTAGGTGGTACATATGGCTTGCAACTTTATTATGTTTAAAAAAACAATTAAAACCAACATTGTAAGAGACAACTAGTGTAGGTGGTACATATGGCTAGCAACTTTATTATGTTTAAAAAACAATTAAAACCAACATTGTAAGAGACAACTAGTGTAGGTGGTACATATGGCTAGCAACTTTATTATGTTTAAAAAACAATTAAAACCACCATTGTAAGAGACAACTAGTGTAGGTGGTACATATGGCTAGCAACTTTATTATGTTTAAAAAACAATTAAAACCAACATTGTAAGAGACAACTAGTGTAGGTGGTACATATGGCTTGCAACTTTATTATGTTTAAAAAAACAATTAAAACCAACATTGTAAGAGACAACTAGTGTAGGTGGTACATATGGCTAGCAACTTTATTATTTTAAAAAAAAATTAAAACCAACATTGTAAGAGACAACTAGTGTAGGTGGTACATATGGCTAGCAACTTTATTATGTTTAAAAAACAATTAAAACCAACATTGTAAGAGACAACTAGTGTAGGTGGTGCATATGGCTAGCAACTTTATTATGTTTAAAAAAGAAAATTAAAAACACCATTGTAAGAGACAACTAGTGTAGGTGGTGCATATGGCTAGCAACTTTATTATGTTTAAAAAAGAAAATTAAAACCAACATTGTAAGAGACAACTAATGTAGGTGGTGCATATGGCTAGCATCTTTAATGTTTAAAAAACAATTAAAACAGTTGTAAGGCTCATGTGTAGGTGGTCATATGGCTAGCAACTTTATTATGTTTAAAAACACATTGTTACAAAACACATTGTAAGAGACAACTAGTGTAGGTGGTGCACATTGTTAGCAAATTAGTTTAAAAAAAACAATTAAAACCAACATTGTAAAAGACAACTAGCTGTAAAATGCCAATGGCTAGTACTGGTTATTATGTTTAAAAAAGAAAATTAACCCCTTGTTTTAGTGTAGGTGGTAGGTATGGCTAACAAAAGTTTATTATGTTTAAAAAAAAGGTAAAGGATCCTTGTTAAAACGCCCATTGTATATTGGTTAGAAATATGGTACTAGGCCCATGTTTTCTCATGACCATCGCACACTAGGGTTGCATATGGCTAGCAACTTTATTAACCTTCCCATGGTTAAATTTCAAACCAACATTTAAAGAGTATTGGGCTCGACCCAGGAGCCGTGGCGCCTTTATTAAAAAAAACACATTGTTACACATGTTGTTACCAAAACACATGTAAGAACAACTAGTAATGGTAGGTGCACTAACCATATGGCTAGCAACTTTATTATGTTTATTGTAAAGAAAATTAAAAAATTTACAAATAAGAGTGTCATATGCATGGGCAAACAAAGGAGGGTTTTTTTCTTGACCATTCGATTTTAAACATTAAATTTTTATTATTATTCAAAACACAAATCTGGGCCTGGGTCTACTTCTATTACCGTGGGGATTGTTTTCTTAAAACACATTCTCACCTCTTGAATGTTCTCAGAGAAAGCAGTAGTCACTATTGTTAATCCCCGTAAAAAGCTTTGGCCTTACAAAGGAGCAATGCACGGCCCCTATGCACTTTTCTCTGTACAAATAAGGGGCAACATTGAAAAGGTGTCAGCAGTAGTATCATGCAACTGTTACACTGATTCTATAATCCTAAACCCTTTTTTTGAATGGGTGTTCTGCAGGTCCAAAGATTAAAGTAACAGGGTCACTGTTTTATTGCACTCCGCTAATCACGGAAAGGTAAAACAGGTCCTGTTCACACGCCCCATTGAGCATTTTTCTAGGGGCTTGTCTGGTTCTTATCATCAAAATTCCACCTTAGGATTTGTCCATACCATTTTCTTGACCATTTATACGGCTGTATTCACTAGGGGTGAATGTGGTCAGTCTTCATTCAACGACTGTTGAAACTGCTGGCCAAATGCGGAGTCTGAAGATTCTTATTTTCCCAATGAGCTTAGTAAGCTCTGTAATTTCCCAATTTGCCCTTGGGCATCGACATCCTGGAGCCCTTTATTATGTGCGGTTATCTAAAAAAAAATCCCACCGTGTCTTCTTCTCAACGTTTTTGTTCTAGACCACTTGTATCTCTATTTCATCAAGCCTCATACTGATAACCACCCTATTCTGCCTTTGCACAGGCCCTTTATTAAAAGTGTTTTATTGTTATTACCTTATGTTAAATTTCAAAACTCACATTGTGTGTTTATGCATGCATGCCATGGGTGCTGTTTCTTCAGCAGATTATGTTTATTATTGGGTTTTTCTGTCCCTCCAATCGATTTTAAAACGTGTTAAATTTTTTGATTTTATTTATCATTTTATCTCTGCCTCTACTTGTCTGATTACCCTAAGGGGATTATTTTCTTCTTCTTTTCTGAAATATTGTTCACTCTCAGCACGTCCACTTGGAATGGCCTCATATGTGTTAGAGAAAGCAGTAGTAAGTAGACAGTTTGAGGCTATTTGATCCCCGTAAAATTCTTTTATCACGAAACCGTGAATCCTGCCTCAGCTGGCGTCGGCCTCCTTTGAGATATGCGCCCAGATTTCTTCTGTTTACCACATATAATCGGGCAACTTTGACATGCCAGCAGATGTTCAGCAGGTCATTTTTATCAGTGCCTTTATAGCAAATGTGCATTTTACACTGATCCTTCGTAGTTCTATTGAGTTTCCAGCTTGTTGAATAGATGGTGTCTCAATCTGTTGTTTTCGGAGATCACATTCAACCTTGTCATGAGATTGAGGCCACTCAAGTTTGTCTCTTTAATTGTTTCCATCACTGCATATAGTGGACCCGAATAGTTAAGAAACGTTTGCCCATTTAAACGTAATGTTTCGGAAATGTTTCTTATGGCAGAACAAGGAATGCCTTTTGATACGTATTACATTCAGGTAAGGTCTTGAAGTTAGATTCTGATCCAGTGTCCTATCACAGCCAGTGTTCACAGAGGTCGGCCTCCAATCGATATGGTTGATTCATCTTTTGAGAAGCCTCTCATAATATGTACTTGTTAAAGAGCACTGGTTCTTATCATCAATTCCCTACATTAGTTGTGAAAAATTCTTGTCCAGTTGCTTGTCATGCCATTTGTAATCCTTCTTATCTATTCAAAATAATTTTCTCAGGGCCACACCTTCATGCCATAAATCGAGTCTGTATTTTGTTAGTTGTTAAGTATTAATATTTTGTTCTGAGTATTTCTTTTTGGTCTAAAGCCAGCCCCTGTTCCTCTGACAAGATTTTTCTGATTTCTGTTTAATTCTGTTCATGAAACATCAACTTCACTAATTTGAGTTGAATTTTTAGATTCTTTTTTTATGACTGCGTCCATTCTTTTGGCCATTTTTTTGTACTCCATACTTGGCATGTCATTTTTACTATATCTGTCCTCCAATTCCTCACATGGATTGCCCACCCGTGACTTCCCTCCTTTCATGAACAATGAAAGCCCGTAATAATGTTCTTGTTCCTTTTATTAATGTTTATGCCTAAGTTGTCAAGTTTACAGTTATTATTCTTTAATATTCTGTCCATCTTCAATTACAAGCTGTGTTTATCATTGTAGCCAAAAAAATTTGCTATCTTCTACAGTTACCACATCTGTTTAAGGGTTTCTATAGTTTTTCACATTTATGTCTCATAATCTGACAGAAGCTGTTACCTTTTATTAGCCCCGTATTAATGGACTCACATTGATCAGCTACCCATTTTTCTTTGGCCTGTTTCATTTTCTTCCTAATATTTTTATTCACCATACTGTATTGCCATGCTGCTTCAGGAACCTCTTTCTTAACCTTTTTCATTTCCCGCCGTGTATCACATAACTTCAGAATGTCATCTGTAACCCATGGTTTGTTTATTTTCTTTCTTTTACCAAGTATTTCTGTTGCTGATTCAATGAGCACGTCTTTCATGTTCTCTGTGATTGAGTTGATATCATCCTCCAAAAAGTTGAGAGCTGTTATTGGCTCAAATATGTGTCAGCCTTCAAACCAACAATTAATCGTAATTATTATTCATATGTTAGCCAATATGTTTATGATGTTTCTTCTTTATTGCTCCTTATGGAGCCTCCATCCACTGCAGCTGGTCTTCTTGCAGGAAGCCTGCATCACAGTAATAATGTGCTCTTGCAGCTGTGGTTTCTGAAACAATTTGTTTTACATAATGAGGCTGTCAGCACCCATACACAACCCCATATTCCTCACCTCTTATTGACCTGAGGGAGCAGTAACTCTAGACTTTCTTTGTTCGCCTACAGGCCCCTTGGGAACTACATGGGTCTATTTTTGCATAATTATCTTCTCCTTGCACTTTTACATACCATAAATCTCCTCTTACACTTTTAGGCAAAAATAAACTGTTTCTTATATTGCACTTTTAGATACAGTAAATACTCCTTTTGTTTATTTGGTGTATAAACTGCTGTTTATACTTGCAGTGAACTTACAGTAAACTTCTTCATACGCCTATAAAAACATTGTAAAATTTACTGTACATTATTTTGTTATATCTGTGGAGAAAATGTATGCTTTTGATTAGTTTAACGAGATTCTACAAACCACAAAATGAAACCATTTCTACCATTGTTTTACTCTCTAGTCTACCTGGCTGTAAATGGGTACTTGACTCTGCTCTTAAGTTAAGGAACGCAAGGCAGCGAGGAAGAGACATTTGAGTTGAAGATCCTTTTTATTAACGCTGGATTTGTTTTTCTTTTTATTTAGGTTTGGTAGATTTGGCTTCCTCTTTTATATAATCCTCTTTTTTGTTGTTCTGTGAGTTCCAGTTTAAAGCATGTTTGGCTATATCGCTCAGGTAGTCCCATAGCAGATACCTCTGTAGGGAACTGAAGTATTAGAAACTTTATTATACTAGGTCTCTGCTTTATGAGGTGAGGTGATGTGACCAGTTCCCTTCCTCACTGCCTTTGCCTTCCCTAACTCAGGAGCAGAGTCAAGTACCATTTTACAGCTGGGTAGACTTGAGTGTGACGCTACCAGGCTTTGAGTCAAGTAACTTTGAAGCGAGAGGCAAATGCTAAAATCACTCAATCAACAATGGAGAAGCTGATGTGGTATGATGCTGCAGCGGTATTCTATAAATTTACTGGGCATTAATTATTTATTGATTTCATATACACAAAATAAGACAGCTGGTTAGCAGAGAAATAGAAGTAACGTGTCAGAAAGCGTAATTAGTTGGCTCGCTAATTCTACTGCTCCAACATCCACGCACATCCTTAGAGATTAAGCTGACCGTGTGGTGATTGTCATAATATCAAACCTTACATAAGAATGAAAACATGTTTTTCTCTTTAGTGTTTTTACAGCAACATCATCATCACTGCTCTTGTGGTAGTGGTTTTTGTAGCAGATTGTTTGACATGATGAGGTTTCCAGCCTCATACACAACTTCTTGTTAGACAACTAGTACAACATGCCTGAGGCAGCGGTAGGCATGTTCTTCCTTTATCACATAAGAGCTCCCCCAGAAACTATACGGGTGTTTTTACAGTTTGTGGATATAAAACGTAAACAGTGAGAAAGTACTCTAATGTTTGCAAATTGTCCTACTCTCGCTTTCTCTCTCTTCCATACTTCTTTTTTCTGTCTGATTTTTGGCCTTGATCCAACATTCATGTAAACAATAAGAAAGTACTTTAATATTTACCAAATTGTCCTACTCTCGCTTTCACGCCCCCCCCCCACCCCCCCCCCCCCTCCTTCTTTGTTCTCTCTGATTGATTTTTGGCCTTGATGCAACATTCATGTAAACAGTGAGAAAGTACTCTAATGTTTGCCAGATTCTGCTCTCTCTCTACCCCCCTTCCATACTCCGTTTTTTTTCTCTCTGATTGCTTTTTGGCCTTGACCCAACATTCATGAAGGACAAAACAAGATCATACTTGTTGCACTATCTTAAATAAACTATCAAAATTTAACATTCCTCCATTGTTGATTTTAATATTATTATTAATTATTCAATATAGCAGAAGCCTCAAAGATAAAAAAAAGGCAGACATCTATTGTCGTCTGTGAGGGCCTCATTCCTCCCAATATCCATCAACTTTTATGGTCTCTGATTACATTAATATAGACAAGAACCCTCTAACATATTGAGGCTCTTACGACATTCACTCATTACCTTTCACCTGTCCAAGGAACATAGGCCTCCAACATACTAATGTCAATTCCTCCTGTCATGGAACATAGAAGGCGATGAACCATAAACACTACAGACATTACAAAACACCATAACAAATGCCACAGAATCTACACCCTGGAAGAACAAACAAACATACAAACAACATGTATTATACTATATAGAACAAAAAACACTATATACCCTAGTATTACTGGGGCTGAAAGGGGAGCAAAGAATAGAACACTGTAACCGACCATGCAAGAGGCAACTAAGGACGGTTGGGTATGGGTCAGCTACCCCAGCCTATAGAAAATGTAAGCCATATTAAAAAGTATAAAAAAAACTGAAATTAGTCTGTGTTGCTGACTCGCCTGTTTTCTTCTAGGTAAATGTCCAGAATAGGCACCTGGAATGTTCAAATATTAAACAAACAAGGGAAAACTGCACAAGGAAGTCCTTGTTCTAGAATCTCCAGGGTAAGAGAGGTAGAGGAAGACCAAAGAACACCTGGAGAAGAGAACTGGAGACAGACATGAAGGGGATGTTGAAAGACCTTGACCTGATGGCACGAGGCAGGAAGACTTGGCATATGTTTGTTAAAGGCCTATGCTCCTTGGGGAGCTGAAGGACGATGGTGATAAACCCAATTTATAACCCACATGGGGTTAAACAGGGTGTACCGTGCATGAGATAAACACCAGTTTTCTTATGTATAGACCAAAAACCAAACCAGTCAATCTCATGCCATGCTGTCATTTAGTCTAGTGTTTTCTATTTATCTCTTCCACATTCCCTTCTTTCCTCAACCTCTCCCATGTTTCAATGTTTTCTATGCATTCAATGTTTCAATCTTATGTGTTTCAATGTTTCTCTTTTCTGAACATTACCTTCTTCTTTAAGTACCATGCCTGGGGGAATAGGTGATCATGTCTATTCACAACTTCGTGTCTCCAGTATTATTAATAGATTCTGTTGTTAACTTCTTTCCATGCCATGATGTGACACTGTCCAATATTTTTTCCCTTTGTCGTCCTCTATCTCTCTTACAGCAATGGTTTTTGTAGTCATGTATTTTGTATGGTGAGTTTGCCAGCCCCATGCACAACTTCATATCAGATGCCTCTTATGACATGTCTGAGGTAACAGTGTCTAATTTTGTCTTTGTCTGATCAGACCCAAGGGAACTAAGCAGGATGACAATGTAGTACTGCAGACCCCTACTGCAGACCCCTCTTTGTTTCTTGACGTATCTTCAGTTTTTTTATCTCCACTTTGTTGATAAGAAAACTGGCTTTTGTGTAATTCTTTCCCAGAATCCTTCATTGTGATCTCTTCTATTATACAATTTTCATTTTTTAAAGGTTTTATTTAGGACTGTAGAGCATCTGATTGGTTACTTGGTTAGAGCTCTGGGTTCTCTGCGGCAAAGTTACATGGTTTCAGAATTAAAAATGGTGGCATCATGGTCCAGTCTACCTGGCTGTCATTGGCTACCTAACTCTGCTTTTGAGTTAGGGAAGACAAAGGCAGTGAGGAAGGAAAGTTGTCACACTCTCAACCCTGTATATACAGTGAATCTCTAAAACAAGTCACTCCACACAAAAGTATCTGTTATGGGACAACACTTATATTTTTCTTTTTTTAATGAATATATTTACAGACTGTCCTTGACTTATGATATATGCAATTTATGACCATTTATACTTATGATGGCCATCCCATTAATCTTGTTATATCGTTTTTCCCTAAGTTTAACACTTCACAAACTATGTCAACAATTCAAAAGAGTTGTGATACTGTGGATCCCATCTCACTGCAACATCCATGGAAATGAAGTGGCTGACAGATTAGCAAAAAAAAGGTAGAAAACTTCCTCAACTTGATACAAGCATAACTTATGAAGAAGCCAAGAGTTTTATCAAGTACAGATACAGCAGCAAGTGGGAAGAAGTGCATCCAGGCCAGACACAAAAATGATGCACAGTACCAGCTCAGCAGAAGAGAACAACTGGTAATCTTCAGACACAGGCCACAACTGATTGGGGTACCATCTATTTAACAATTTATAGATAGGAACTACTGATGACTGTAACCGTGGCACCAGTAAAATGACTGCTGATTATCTGCTTCAAAGGTGCCCAACATATGAGGAATGGAGAAAGTGCATATGGCCATTACCCGTACCATTCCTGGAAAAACTCTTCGGAGATATCAAGAGCCTAAAGCTGACCACTGCTTTTTTTGAACATATTCAAGTTGACGTCTGGAGGTGAACGAAGAAGAACAAATAATTTTTGTATAATTTTTGACTTTCGACATTCTTGTCGTAAATTGTGTTTATTCATCACATGTATCTGTATTTATTACAGTATTGTATACTATAGTAATTTTATTTATACTTTTTATTATTCGTTATAAACAAAGAGAAAAATCAGTTTAAACAAATACAATGAAACACACCTGTGTATTTTCGCATCCATGCATTTTATCTGCTAAATTATTCTTAAGATTCAAATGTTATATTGTGATTTTTAACTCATTACCATATTGAATTATGAGAGGGTCGTCATAATGGAGCTCCTTCAGAATTAGATAGTCTGTATTTAATTTTTTTTTTTTAAACTTTTTTTGTTGAAAATTGTGTGTTTTATTTGTTAATAAACTAAACACAAAATATACTCTCTTTAGTTTAAAAAAAAAAATTATTTATCAGGAAAACAAAAACAACATAAAACAACCTAAATTTTAAAAATTCATTTATTTTCTTTTTTCCCCCTTAAAAACAACTGCATGCTTTGGGAAATACTGAATTCAAGATGGCTGATTAGTTGAATTTCTTCTGATCCACTCTTCCACTTTCACCAAGACATAATGTAAATCCTCCTTAATTTTTTCTGTTATTTGTTGGCATCTGTTAATCACATGATCTAATTGATTTTTAAACACATTTAGGTCATTAAAAAATTTAGAGACAGCCTCACTAGACTGGTCGCTATGGTCACCGTGAGGTTTAACTTCAGAGATAGCCACACTAGACTGGTTGCTATGGTTACTGTGAGGTTTAACTTCAGAGATAGCCACACTAGACTGGTTGCTATGGTCACCGTGAGGTTTAACTTCAGAGATAGCCACACTAGACTGGTTGCTATGGTCACCGTGAGGTTTAACTTCAGAGATAGCCACACTAGACTGGTTGCTATGGTCACCGTGAGGTTTACCCTCTTTAGTTGCATTAACAGGGTTGCCAGCTCCCTTTGTGATGATGCTCAGCACCAGCAAAATGGGGATAAAGTACGCAACTCTCATCTGTAATAAATAGCAATAACATAACAAGTTAATAATAAATTAGTTTCTTCAGTCTGGATTTGTCTGGAAAGACAAAGAAAAATGTAGGAATACTGCAACCTCAGGAATGTCGTAGAAAGTGACTAATGTGAGGTTGTGCAACCTCATGAATGTCGTAGAAAGTGACTAATGTGAGGTTGTGCAACCTCAGGAATGTTGTAGAAAGTGACTAATGTGAGGTTGTGCAACCTCAGGAATGTCATAGAAAGTGACTAATGTGAGGTTGTGCAACCTCAGGAATGTCATAGAAAGTGACTAATGTGAGGTTGTGCAACCTCAGGAATGTCGTAGAAAGTGACTAATGTGAGGTTGTGCAACCTCAGGAATGTCGTAGAAAGTGACTAATGTGAGGTTGTGCATGAGGCTGGCAACCTCATCATGCTTCAGAAACCATCACTGCAAGAGCCTGTGAATGCTTGATGCATGATTTCTAAAAGGGGAGGAGCTACAGTGGTGGATCCATGCTCCATAGGGAGTGCAAAGGAAAATAATGAAGTCTGGAATTTGAGAAGAAAACTTTATTTGTCAAGGTTTTTATTTGTCAAGGTTTTTATTTGTCAAAGTTTTTATTTGTCAAAGTTTTTATTTGTCAAAGTTTTTATTTGTCAAAATTTTTATTACTCAATTATTATCATTGACATGACTTTACTACATGTTCCTTACAGAACATGGAACAACCACTGTAGTGGTCCTCTTACAGGACATGGAACAACCACTGTAGTGATACCCTTACAGAACATGGAACAACCACTGTAGTGATCCCCTTACAGAACATGGAACAACTACTGTAGTGGTCCTCTTACAGGACATGGAACAACCACTGTAGTGGTCCCCTTACAGGACATGGAACAACCACTGTAGTGGTCCCCTTACAGGACATGGAACAACCACTGTAGTGGTCCCCTTACAGGACATGGAACAATCACTGTAGTGGTCCCCTTACAGAACATGGAACAACCACTGTAGTGGTCCCCTTACAGGACATGGAACAACCACTGTAGTGGTCCCCTTACAGAACATGGAACAACCACTGTAGTGGGCCTCTTACAGGACATGGAACAACCACTGTAGTGGTCCCCTTACAGGACATGGAACAACCACTATAGTGGTCCCCTTACAGAACATGGAACAACCACTGTAGTGGTCCCCTTACAGGACATGGAACAACCACTGTAGTGGTCCTCTTACAGGACATGGAACAACCACTGTAGTGGTCCCCTTACAGAACATGGAACAACCACTGTAGTGGTCCTCTTACAGGACATGGAACACCACTGTAGTGGTCCCCTTACAGGACATGGAACAACCACTGTAGTGGTCCCCTTACAGAACATGGAACAACCACTGTAGTGGTCCCCTTACAGAACATGGAACAACCACTGTAGTGGTCCCCTTACAGGACATGGAACAACCACTGTAGTGGTCCCCTGACAGAACATGGAACAACCACTGTAGTGGTCCCCTTACAGAACATGGAACAACCACTGTAGTGGTCCCCTTACAGGACATGGAACAACCACTGTAGTGGTCCCCTTACAGAACATGGAACAACCACTGTAGTGGTCCTCTTACAGGACACGGAACAACCACTGTAGTGGTCCCCTTACAGAGCATGGAACAACCACTGTAGTGGTCCCCTTACAGAACATAGAACAACCAGTGTAGTGGTCCCCTTACAGAACAACCACTGTAGTGATCCCCTTACAGAACATGGAACAACCACTGTAGTGATCCCCTTACAGAGCATGGAACAACCACTGTAGTGGTCCCCTTACAGAACATGGAGCAACCACTGTAGTGGTCCCCTTACAGGACATGGAACAACCACTGTAGTGGTCCCCTTACAGAACATGGAACAACCACTGTAGTGATCCCCTTACAGAGCATGGAACAACCACTGTAGTGGTCCCCTTACAGAACATGGAACAACCACTGTAGTGGTCCCCTTACAGAGCATGGAACAACCACTGTAGCTGATCCCCTTACAGAACATGGAACAACCACTGTAGTGGTCCCCTTACAGAACATGGAACAACCACTGTAGTGGTCCCCTTACAGAACATGGAACAACCACTGTAGTGGTCCCCTTACAGAACATGGAACAACCACTGTAGTGGTCCCCTTACAGAACATGGAACAACCACTGTAGTGGTCCCCTTACAGAACATGGAACAACCACTGTAGTGGTCCCCTTACAGAACATGGAACAACCACTGTAATGGTCCCCTTACAGAACATGGAACAACCACTGTAGTGGTCCCCTTACAGAACATGGAACAACCACTGTAGTGGTCCCCTTACAGAGCATGGAACAACCACTGTAGCTGGTCCCCTTGCAGAACATGGAACAACCACTGTAGTGGTCCCCTTACGGAACATAGAACAACCACTGTAGTGGTCCCCTTACAGGATGCCTGCACTAAATGTTCACATGCTCTTTAATTGTCAAAATGGGCAGTGTTTATTATTATAACACGATACACACGCAGACGGCAACAGCAGTGAGGAAGGGAACTGGTCACACTCACCTCATAAAGCAGGACATAATATGGTGAAGTCTGCAACACATCACACCCCCATAACTGTTCCATATGGGAATACCATTACCTACGCACCTGAATGTACCAGGGCCAGAAAAGCTGGGCTAAGAATAATAACACTGTAACTTGCCAGGCATGTCATAAAATGCTATAAAGGAGGGTTGGACATAGGGCCAGTTGGCCCATCCTGTAGACACTTTAAGCCATACCAACTTCAACAACAATGGGCAGAACAATTAAAGAAAATGCTGCAACTCAACCTCCAAGACAGAAGGTCCGTGGGTAAGGAGGAGTTTGATGTAAGCCACAGAATGTCAAAAGTGGGCTACATGGTGGGGTTTTAAACCCCATGTGCAACTTTGATTTTGTCACGTCTGATGACAAGACTGGATATCATTGAGGTTTTGTTGTCTCTCAGACACCCCCAGGAATCACTTGAAGTAGAAGTATACGTATTTTCAGTGTATTGTTTCCATAGTAACAGAAATCAGCACCATATTGTTACTAAATAAAATATTTGTAAAATTTCAATACAGCAATGGTAGTAAATAAAGTACTGATATAAAAATTTTAATAAAGCTAACGTTAAGGAAACAATTGATCACACTTAGAGCAGTAAATTAACGAAGCTGAAATTATGTATCAAAAGCATGAAATTAAAAACCCATCCACATTCCCCCAGCTTTCTAACACAATAATACCAAATATAAACACAAAATGTGTAAAGAACTACCATTTAAAAAAAAATAACATTTACAATTATAAACACACAATCAAGACACTTATTTAATTAGGAAATTTTAATTTACTCTATTTACAATAATTGGACATGAGGTATAATGCCACAATCGGGTACTGGCAATTGAACACATTATCTACACTATAAGGGTGCGCAACCTGAATTCTGGTGGTGTGAGACATGCCAATACGGGGCACTGTACGAAGGATGGCCACCGACCGAGCAAAGTGGAATCAATTTGTTGTTGCCCTACAAGACGCCACTAGGCGTGATGGCCACTGACTGCTTTGACGGTCGGCGGCTAAGGATCAAAGAAAAAAGAAAGAAAAGAAGAGACATGCCAGATACTTTAAGTGCCAAATCAGCATGAAAACAACATAACACACAAAACTCAAATATACTTGTACAAAAATTGACAATGTGAATTCAGTACCAAAACTAAGTCACATTCTTAAACATTTTTTCAAGCATAAATAAAAAAAAGCCACAGCATTAAGCTCACTAATCTGTTAAGCTCATGATTACTGTCAAATGTTCAGTTTACATATATTATAACAATTATTTTTAAAATTTAAAACATATTTACAATTATTTCACAGCATTTCTTTGGTTATGAATATTCTCTACTGAAAATACTAACTTTCTTCAGAAAGTTTCTAATACAGGTGCTAGTTTTATTTAAAAGATCTATTGCCAATGAGGAGGGAAGTGTTAGAGGCTTCACTATACAAGGTCCAGCTTTGAGAAGTGGGGTAACCAATTCCCTTACTCGCTGCCTTTGCCTTCCTAACTCAAGAACAGAGTCAGGTACCCATTTACAGTTGGGTAGACTGGAGCATGAAGCCACTGTGTTTCAAACCTGGCATGTTGGCCACGAGAGGCCAGTGCTCTAACAACTCTGCCAATCAGACACTTCCATAGGGAACAAACAGAAAGAGAATGATGATGATGATGATGATGGTGATGATGATGATGGTGATGATGATGATGGTGATGATGATGATATCCTAATTATGACCCACCAGAGGTTGAACAGAATATCTTTCTCTGACAATTTACAATAAAAAATGATAAGAAATATATCACTAATGAATTTAACGTTAATATTTGTAATGGTAAAGGCGACGCTAGCCAATATTACCTTAGCGCTGTAATAGATGACAACAAAGGAACTGTAGCAGATTCTCTGAGCAACGCAGGATAACGTCGAAATGTAAGCTTGTGAACAAATATTCTGGCTTAGTCTAAAACTGGTTTTTATAGAGTCTGAGCAACCCAGGCATCGCCATTAAAGATGTTTTAATATCTTGTCTCATTATCTCTTTATTAAACACTTGCACGTGTGAACAGGTGCGTGACGTAGGTGTGAAGGAGCATTCATGGCAAATGGTGACATTACATTGTTATCACAAGAAAGATGTTTGCTGTGCCGCTCCTAATGGAGCAGGAGCTCACCACTGTAGCTGGTCCTACAGGAAGCCTGTCCCAAGCAGTTATAGGTAATGGAGCAGGGGCACACCACTGTATGTCAAAAGTAGGCTACATGGTGGGGTTTCAAACCCCACGTGCAACTTTGATTTTGTCACGTCTGATGACAAGACTGGATCACCCGTTTGCCAGTCACTTCGATTACGGAAACAGCAGCAAATGGGTTGATTTGCCGTTGCCCTAAAGACGCCACTAGGCGTGATGGGAAACAATGGCAAAGAAAACCTATCTGCTGTTGCCCTAAGATGCCACTAGGCGTAATGGCCACTGACTGCTTTGACGGTCGGTGGCTAAGGACGGAAGAAGAAGAAGACACCACTGTAGCTGGTCCTACAGGAAGCCTGCCCCAAGCAGTTATAGGTAATGGAGCAGGGGCTCACTACTGTAGCTGGTCCTACAGGAAGCCTGCCCCAAGCAGTCATAGGTTCTTACAGTGGTGGTCTCTGCAGCAACTTGTTTTATGTGAGGAGGTTGCCAGCTCCATGCACAACCTCATATTAGTTGACTTGTAGGACATGCATGGGTGTGCAGTAGTCCTGTTATTTCTTTATTTCCGTAGAGACCCGAGGGTATTAAACAGGGCACTATATCAATTAGTCATCTGTAAATTTGGTATGTCATCATCATCCCCTTTCAGCTCCACAAGGAACATAGGCTCAAACTTCCAGTCTCATGTCATCAGGTCAAGGTCTTTCTATGCCTTCTTCATGTCTGTCTCCAGTTCTCTTCTCCATGTGTTCCTTGGTCTCCCTCTCCCCCTCTTACCCTGGGGATCCCTGAACAAGGACTGCCCGTTAAGTCTAAGTACTATTCTGTTATCTCCCTTCATACAGGGCAAGCTTTAGGAAATGCTAAGCCAAATTGGAACAGTTTTTATGGGGCCCAGGCAGGGGTGACTAAAAAAATCATGCTAAACAAAAACACTTTTATTTCTTCCATGTATTTTTTAGTTTCCGTGACTACGTAAAGTTATAACAAAATTGTGTATCATTTTCACTATGTTGTACGTTGTAAATATCACGTTGATTACAATGAACTTTATTGTACACCTGACAATATTATTTTTAAAACATTTAAATCCAGATTTTTTCATGAGAACTTTCAAGAAGACATGGAAAGACCAAAATGGATGGCACAGGACGTGCAGAATGGGAGACGATCGTCTGCCACGGCAAGTATGGGAGGCTAAGAACCAGGGATCCAGACGTCCAGGACGACCTAGAGTCCACTGGGAGGACAACATTAGGCAATCTCTGATGGACCGAGGATTAAAATGGAACCAGGCCAGGAGGAAGACAGTAGATAAGATAGTATGGCGCTGATAAGGGTGGATTTAGGCTGACTTCAATTACCACCCCTATCGACACCAGTTAAATTATAGTTGTAGTGTAGGGTGTCTTATCTGGTTTATGTTGTTGCTGTGTGTAAAGTAGTTAGCTAGTCCACAGAGTTACAGCACAGGCAAAGTGACATGCGAAGTCATAAAGGAGGTAACTGCTCTTGACGTTTTCATCATTTATTTCACGCCACAACGACAGTTACTTCACATACATCATAAACATCACAGCTCAATAGTTTTCAGCATTCAAAATGATATTGGTGCCAACTGTTAGACATGTAGGATCCAATCCTCATCAGTCATAGCGTAAACAACAGTTCAAGGTTCACAGTGTCATCAAGTTATTATTCATAAATCTGTCTAAATAATATGGCACAGAGCTGGATGCATTAATATTCATTACTATCAATAGTGTAACAGTGTCAGCTGTATTTCATCAGTACACATACATAATAATCATTACTCCTCTCCTGATGCTGGTAGATCAGGTGTAATAAATAAGTCCGTTATCGTTTGCACGAGAAATAGCATTGAGGAGTACAGGTCGAACTGACCTTTATCACATTCCTAAGTCTAACCCTTTGACTTAGGTGTAATCGCTGGCATAGCGAATCCTGGAACACCGACAATAGTCCTGTTGGTCTAAAGCGACCCATATATGTAAATTGTTCAGGTATAAAGATACCGGTGGCGAAATCCTAATCAAAGTACCTCTCCATTTTGAATCACACAGGCGAGCAGAGAGCAACAAAATGTCGAACTACTAGATGGTATCGTAAAGTTCAATAAAGAGGTATTACCTTTCTTCGGAATCAACCACTAAAACATATGCTTCCAGGCGGCTTGAATAATACTGGGAAAAGTCTAGTTAGATAACTAACCCACAAAGACAATATATTCCCCTATGAAAAATCACAAGACGCCGATGCGTCTATCCTCTGCTCAGTACATCATCTCAAATCCCCGCTGGGCGGAAGACGATTCTAACCCCTGAAAGTCAGACATGCGCAGAAAAGCCTACACCTGAGTGAAATTCAACGAGACGATGGTTGAAGACCTTCGAGAAAGATTTTTGTAAGAAATCTTGCCTTATATGGCCAGCAACGAATCCTCAACACTGGTTTCAATCATTCAAAGAAACAGATGACCGATACTACCAAATAAGGAGAGTGACCAACACATCGTTCAAAAAAAAATGGACCGATGAGTCCCGTCACAAGCGAAGGTAATCATCCTTGCAAAATGTACTCGCAGTAAAACAAGAGTTATTTATCTTAGACTGTGCGAAAAATCAAGGTGTACAATTCAGACAAGTTAATTACACAATGCCTTTAGAAAAAATTATACAATGTCTTTAGACAAAATTATACTATGTCTTTAGACAAAATTATACAATGTCTTTTTTTGAAAAAGTATACAATGTCATTTGAAAAATTATACAATGTCTTTTGAAAAATTCTGTGCGTAACAGGCGCTCTCTCTTTCAAACCTCTACACCTCACAGTAGAAGAGGAATGACTAGGTGGGTGGGTTGGTTGGTTGGAAACCAATACTCGACAGGAAGCTCAAAGATATTAATGATGATGTTTGCAGTATGTCATGATATGTAGCTCTATACAGAACATTACAACAGGAGGCAACGTGATTAACAGATAGCTTATGAAGTCAACACTGCAAGAGTACATGAATAACTGGTACATGCTTCAGTGGTGGTTGCTTGCTCAGTATGGAGCACAAAGGGAAATAAATGGGTAGATAATATGTGGTATAAACATTCTGTCATAAAGAAGTACATGCTGACGCACTTGGTTCTTAGTTTTATCACCATCATTTTTCTTGTCACTCTCCTATTGGAGCTACTACTGCAGCCGGTCCTCCTGCAGGAAACCTGTACCAAGTATTCACATACACTTGTGGTGATAGTTTCTGTAGCAAGGTGTTTTATACATGGTGAGGTGTCAGCCTCATTCACAACCTCATATTAGCATGAGGTTGCCAGCCCCAGTACACAACCTCATATTAGCTGCCTTATACAACATGTCTGAGGGATCAGTAGTCCTATTCTTCCTGTGTCTCCTCAGAGACGACCCATGACCTGCATAGAGCTGATTGTTAGTGTAACACAAGCTTACTGTTCTTAACTGGACTTGATCTTTCAGTTACTGTTAGCAATGCCAGTGTGACGAGAACAGAATATTTCTTCTAGTTTAATGATGAGTCAATCAACCAATACACTTTAGCTCCTCAACAAACACATGCCGAGTTCTCCTGTCACTTGCCATCAGCTCAAGTTCTCCTGTCACTTGCCATCAGCTCAAGTTCTCCTGTCACTTGCCATCAGCTCAAGTCCTCCTGTCACTTGCCATCAGCTCAAGTCCTCCTGTCACTTGCCATCAGCTCAAGTTCTCCTGTCACTTGCCATCAGCTCAAGTTCTCCTGTCACTTGCCATCAGCTCAAGTCTTCCTGTCACTTGCCATCAGCTCAAGTCCTCCTGTCACTTGCCATCCGCTCAAGTCTTCCTGTCACTTGCCATCAGCTCAAGTCCTCCTGTCACTTGCCATCAGCTCAAGTTCTCCTGTCACTTGCCATCAGCTCAAGTCCTCCTGTCACTTGCCATCAGCTCAAGTTCTCCTGTCACTTGCCATCAGCTCAAGTTCTCCTGTCACTTGCCATCAGCTCAAGTTCTCCTGTCACTTGCCATCAGCTCAAGTCCTCCTGTCACTTGCCATCAGCTCAAGTCTTCCTGTCACTTGTCATCAGCTCAAGTCCTCCTGTCACTTGCCATCAGCTCAAGTTCTCCTGTCACTTGCCATCAGCTCAAGTCCTCCTGTCACTTGCCATTAGCTCAAGTTCTCCTGTCACTTGCCATCAGCTCAAGTTCTCCTGTCACTTGCCATCAGCTCAAGTTCTCCTGTCACTTGCCATCAGCTCAAGTCTTCCTGTCACTTGCCATCAGCTCAAGTCTTCCTGTCACTTGCGATCAGCTCAAGTCCTCCTGTCACTTGCCATCAGCTCAAGTCTTCCTGTCACTTACCATCAGCTCAAGTTCTCCTGTCACTTGCCATCAGCTCAAGTTCTCCTGTCACTTGCCATCAGCTCAAGGTCGTTCTATGTCTTCCTGTCACTTGCCATCAGCTCAAGGTCGTTCTATGTCTTCCTGTCACTTGCCATCAGCTCAAGGTCGTTCTATGTCTTCCTGTCACTTCCCATCAGCTCAAGGTCCTCTTTTCGGGTAACATGATAGCTAGTAGCAGAGGTACCAGTGTACTAGCATCTTGACGCGAATGTAGAATGAAAATTAGATGAAGAGCTATCCAACAGAACTTCAACGAGTGGAAGGCAAAATCAGGCCAACATGATCATACTCAACTCGTCGGTAAAGTTATTATAATTTATTACGTGGTACGAAGACGTTTGACAAGACGGTACAATGTTCCTTGACAGGTACGATGAACAATTTATACATAGTAGTGACAGTTCCGATAAAACGATACATCTCTGGTCATTCATATCTAAAATCCTCTCTCACGTAAGTAATAAGAATCCAATAATATTCCTACTAGGTTTTAACAGCAAGGGAATGTCCGTTGACCTTGCTTGAGGTCATCCACTTAAGCATGTACTCCCATACCACGAACTCCCGCATTCGTCCAATAAGAGACTGTTTCTATCCAAGACATAGTTCCATACAACGTAGACTCAATAGATATTCACTGGTACATATATGAAGAGGTATCTGAGTTAGTATCTTTAGGTTTTAACTAACCTCTCAAAAATCATGCCACGACTTTGGCATTACAATAAAGGCGTTTACACATATGAATACTGCAATCAAATTAACTTCTTTCCACTCGTAGGAATCCTTCTTCTACGATACGAATCCTAAAGGCTAACGACTCTGTAGGTCCATTCTAGGAATAACATATTCCCGCTAGACTAATATAAGAGCGGCCTTACAATACAGCCTACAATCAGAAGTGGGGCGATAACTTACGTGACATTACTGCTATTGGTTTCGACCTGAAGACCAATACAGATCACTAGAATAAATGGCTTCCATAAACGTGCCATGAAATACAATAATAATATATCAATCACGGACATAAACAAGGTCCATGTTGCCCCTCCAAATCATGACGTCAGAAACTACTCAACTAGGTTACCCGTGCGTCCCAAAGCAACTCACACTGCTTTGTGCACGTCAGTGCGCGAATCATTCGACCGCACAAATAATATAACTATATTGAGACTGGTGCGTACATTTGGCAGGACCGAAGACTACCCCCTTAGGTAATAAATGTACGTAACAGCTCCCTTATTACCTCCCCTTAAAAAAATTAATTCTATTAATTTTTTTGAACTTAGTACCCGGGAGAGGTGAGTCAAAACTACAACAAGATATATGAAATGCATAAAGTTATACCATATTAAGAAAAGAATATTAAACGAAAACAATATAACTAAATGATAGTATGCATTAAAGCACACATCCACCATCGACCTACTTTGGAACGATGTGGTAATATTCGAAGTAAAAGAAGTTGAAAATGAAAATGAAAAAACCATAAAAAAAAAAAGATGATAATAAAATTCAACTAAGTTTTCTAAAAAAAAAAATTCGAAACATATGATTTCAAAAATAAAAATGAACAGCAACACTGATGATAATCAATGACAAGAGAATCAATAAAACAGAAAAATTGAAAATACAATGTGCAAAAATGAAGCAATGCAAAATTAAACACTTTAAGAATCAACACACTTAATGTTTTCTAACACTAGTATGGTTGACTAGTGATCTTAACAGTGAGATATCATAACTAAGACCCGTGAATGCAGGTATTACGTGACAACTAAGAAAGTTAGTATATGTGTGATCCATAATTAATTAAATAGATTAAATTGAATTATAGTAATTTATATATTTCTTAATTACTAACAAATAACCAGTTACTAATATATTCTAAGTAATTCCAGTATCACTCATTGTCAATGTTCAGTTACAACTAGTTAGTAATCGATGAGACGATGTTCTCAATGTTCCATACACGATAAAATATATTCTCGAACACGATATGTAGTGTAATATGTTCCATAGGAATAACAAATGTATATTTGTCAATGTTGCCGTAATAATAAAATGTTATTCTAATACCACTGTTCCCGTTTTAATAAAACGTTACTACACAAGAAGTAATGTTATAATCTATAAGTAAGTATATCCTGAAAGATATATTTATACGAATACTTCAGTTATATGATCAGTCTTTATAGATGTATAATCAATGAAAATGTACACAGTTATTCATGTTATCGGTGAGGATGTTTCAACATCTGGAAGTGGTTTAGTTTCGACAAGTTCGCTTGGGCATCTCGACAAACAGTCTGCGAACACATTCTTCACTCCAGGAATAGCTCGTATTTCAAAATTGAATGGTTGAAGCGCTATAGCGTAACGCGCTGACTTCGATGATTTGACGTTCTTTGAGTTCAGTGCGGTAAGAGCTTTTTGATCAGATTCCACCACAAAGTGTGAGCCAAGGAGGTAACGTTCCAGTTTTGTGATTGCCCACACCAACGCTAGGAGCTCTTTATCCAGAACGGAGTATTTGAGTTCGCTCTCCGTAAGTTTTCTGGACACGTACATCACCGGAAATAAGGTGCCGTTATATTCCTGCATCAAAACTGCAGCAATAGCGTAAGAAGATGCATCACTGCGAAGAATGAAAGTGAGATTTTTGTTAGGCAACCTCAAAAAAGGTTCTTTTGAAAAAAAATCGTTTTATATAGTCTAACGCCGTTTGGTGATCCTGCGACCACTTTATTACATTAGATGTGCCTTTTTTCAGTAGAGACGAAAAAGGTGCAGTTATAGTAGACAAATGAGGGATGAATTTTGAATAGAACTGTATTAGTCCTAAAATAGACCTAACTTGTTTTTTTGTCTTAGGTGCTGAGATGGTTAAAAATTTTAGAGACGTTACTGTCTTCTGTATACATGAAACCATGACCTATGCGGTGACCCAGAAATGAGATGTCATGAAAACCGACAAAAGCCTTTGAAGGTTTTGCTGTTAAGTTATAATCCCGTAAGGTAGAAAGTAAAGCTTTTAATCCATGAATATGTTCATCCCAAGAGTCACTGAAAAGACAGATGTCATCTATATAAGTAATGACATCGGGACGATGAGACAATATGCGGCGCATCATGCGTACAAAGGTAGCTGGCGCATTCATTAGTCCGAATGGCATAAAATTCCATTGAAAAAGACCCCGTGGCGTCGAGAAAGCGGTGAATGGCTTTGCTTTAGGAGTTAGTGGCACTTGCCAATAGCCCTTTGAAAGGTCAAATTTCGAAAAGAATGTGGCATGAGATAATCTCTCCAATAAGTCGTCTAAAAGAGGTAACGGTTCCGCATCGAATTTTGTAACTTTGTTTAATTTCCTGTAATCTACGCAAAGACGTATATTGTTGTCCTTCTTCCTAATGATTACCATAGAAGAAGAATATGGTGATGAAGATGGTTCAATTATATTTAATTGAAGCATCTCATCCAATTCCTTATCAACCTTATCACGAAAGTGTAAAGGGATAGGATATGGGCGAACTCGAATAGGCGTATCGTCAGTCAGAATAATGTCATGTTGGATGACTGACGTATGACCTGGGATGTCAGTGAGGACATCCTCATACGAGTGTAGAATATTAGAGACTTGCTGACGTTGATCAGCCGAAAGAGTAGATGAGATTGTAACATCATTCCATTTCTCAGTGGAATGGAGTGGTACAACTGGTATTGGTAGTTGTACATCATCGAAAGAAGATTCTTCTTCTTGGATGACTGACAAACTAGAATAGTGTTGAATAGGAGGTGTAGGATCGTCAGTTGCCTGGAACACTGACTGTAGATAATCAGGACGTGAGTAATACTCCTTCAACATGTTAATGTGGAAGGTTTTATGTTTACCATTAACATCAACGATGTAGTCGACATCGGATATTCTTGAGATGATCCTGAAAGGACCTCTCCAGGTAATTAAAAGACGATTGTTATGCGCAGGTAGTAAGACAAAAGCTTCATCACCAGGTATGAGCTGGCGAAGACGTCTATACTTGTTTGCAAATAGACGAGCTTTTTCTTTGGCTTGTTCAGATGATGCAGTAGCTAGTCTACAAGCATCTATGATTCTCTTTCTCAGAGAGATCACATACTCATAAGAGGATTGAGTTTCCTCTTCAATATTCTCGTCAACCAATAAGTCGTGGATTAACGACATCGGACCGCGTGGTTGCATGCCAAAAACAAGCTGGAATGGAGAAAACCCCGTGGCTTGATTTTGTACTTCGCGATACGCAAACAGAGCCGCGGGTATGACCCGATCCCAGTCTTGGGGATGGTCTTGGGTCATCTTACCCAACAACTGCTTGAGTGTCCTATTGAGACGCTCAATTAACCCATTTGACATCGGATGATAAATAGAACTAAGAGATCTGTCTATACCTAATGTCTTCATAACTTGAGACATGGATTCAGAAATGAACTGAACCCCATGATCCGACAAGATTTTCCGTGGAAAACCAATGCGTGAGAAGATTAACATCAATGCCTCTGCTACACTGGCAGATGAAGTGTTCTTGAGAGGGATGGCCTCAGGCCAGCGAGTGCACATATCAATGCACGTAAGAATATGCGTATGCCCTCTAGCAGATGGAAGCATCGGACCAATAATGTCTATAGCCATTTTATCAAATGGTCTAATCGGGATGTCCGCAGCTTGAATAGGAGCCGCATGAAATGGACCCCGTACCTTAACTTCCTGACATATCAAACAAGACCGACAGTAGAGAGTGATGTCCCTATGGACGCCTGGCCAGTAGAATGCCGAAAGCACTCTGGATTTGGTACGCGAAAAACCCATATGGCCCGCACATTGCGAGTCATGCGCATGTCGTAATATACGAGATCTCATAGAGGATGGGACTAAGATCTGATAACATAAGGATGAATCCTTTTCCCGTATTACTCTAACCAAAATCCCATTTTTAAGTATAAAGTCATGTCTAGATTTTGCAAGTTTGTTGCTGGTATTCTTTTTGTTCACATAATGAAAAATTTTTTTTAATGAATCATCATTCTTTTGCAATGTTGCAAACAACTCCCGTGAAATAGGAGCATCATCATCACAAGTAGTATGAACTGTAGGTTCAATAGGTGTATCATGCGACATATTAGTAGCTTGCGCTCTAGTCACTACTGCATTTGCAGTTTGAATATGTCGCTCTTCCCATTCAGCAATTTGCTGTGGTGTACACTCTTTTATACCATGTATGCGACCCAGTATTACGTCACAAATTGGATTCGGAAGGAGACATGCCTGGATCTTTCCTGAAAAAAATGGTGTGTTAAGGTCAATAATAGCGGTGGGAAATGTTTCAATGGTGCCACCGAAAGTCACACACTTGACAACCCTGCCCGTGGCACAACTTGGGTTGATCAGCGAAGTCCGGACGCCCACAGTGCTACAACCTGAGTCAAATAGGATAGAGCATGAAATGTTATTGACAAATCCCTTGTTAAACATAAGAGAGCCCTGTCCCTGGTGTACTGACGCAGCAGTGGCCGTACAGACTGCAGGTAGACTAGGCAAGGTATGTCCGCAACGCAGCGTCGTGATCGCCTTAGGCTGGAAAAGAGTCGAGCATTCTGGACAGTCTTTCACCTGGGTACAATCAAGAGAACAAGACATAGCATTGTGAGTTTCAGCTACTTTACCCTGTTCAATGTTAGCCTGTGTATCACTTAAAGCGACATTAGAATGTCTATGTGTATTACTCAACGATCTATCTCGTCGGCGCGATCGATTGTGATTATTGTCATTAAAATTGCCACAATTGTAGTTTCTGCCTGAGTTAAAATTTGGATGAGTCCGATAATTTGTAGAATGATCGTTATGATGTTGGTTAAATGGTTTATTTCCAAAAAATTGTCTGTTTTGTGAACCCTGAGATTTTGATCTCCAGTTTTGTTTATTATAATGTCCTTGATTATTTTTAAAATTATTGTTACCAAAATCTCGCGATCTGTGAGCTTGGTTCCAAGAAACATTAAATGGAGCAGATTGTTGAAATTGCTTCCCTTTGTAAAAGTTATCATTGTTAAAATTGTAATTATTTCCCTTATTGACATACCTGTCAGTACTAAAGGAACGATTGCGTGAAAAATTGTTTTGTTGTGCTGCAAAAGCAACAGGCAATTCACTCTTAATCTGTGCATTACTCAGATCCATGGTTGGGTGAGCAGTGCAAAAATTTTTTGCATGTTCTTCTAAATCTTTCATTGATAAAGGTTTCCGTTCGTGTAAAAATGCGAGAAATGTAGGATTTACAGACGATAGTACCTTATCGCGCATCAGTAAATCGAAGAGACCTTCATACGACTTTTCAATTTTGGATAATTCGATCCATCTTTCGAGGGTGAGTCGTATTTGTGACAGAAAATCACTGAAATTTCTGCTTGATTGCGGTAGCAATGTACGAAATCTTAATCGGTATTCATCTTCTGACATTTGAAATTTCTTCAGAAGTGCGGCTCTAAGAGCATTATAATCATTCTTCTCATTAATACTGGTAGTATGATAAACTGCTAAAGCATCCCCAGTAAGTAACCTGGATAAATATGTGCAATACAGTGTTTTATCCACGTTATAAGACACACAAGTGGCCTCAAACCTATCTAGGAAGAATATCACGTCATCAGACGGGGGATTAAATTTTGGTAATTTAAGGTGAATTTCCTTAAAATGGTCATGTCTGGATGAAGTTTGGCTTTCAAAAGTTCTCTGAGAATTAGCTTCCTGAGTTAACCTAAGTCTCTCATATTCTGACTCTGCTAATTTCAGTTCATGCTGTCGTTTTCTATCATTCTCTTCCATCTCAAGCTGAAGTCGTAATGTATTTTGTTCAGCTATTAATCTTCTTTCTTCCATTTCCTTTTGTTTATTTTGCATTCCCTTTTGTTTAACTTCCATTTCAATTTTAAGTAGTCTTTCTTTTTCTGCCGCATCTCTTTTAAATTTCTCTTCAGCCTCGAATTTTTTCTGTTCGGACTCACGCTGAAATCGTTTCTCTTCTAATTCAGCGGCTAGTCTCATTTTTTTTCTCCTCTTCCTCAGCTATAAATTTCCTCTTCTTTTCATCTTCCTCAGCCTCAGTCCGTTTTTGATCTGCCTCAAATTGAAGTTTTTCTAGTCTTAAAATTTCTAACTTTCTCTGTTCGGCTTCTATTTCTTGAGCTTTCTTATATTCTGCAAGTGCAAATGCTTTTACTTCATCAGGAGCCATCTGAAGAGCTTTTGCTTGCTTAATGAAATAGTCTAAGGTAGACATTATTTAATATTATTATGTAATAATACTACTTAAAAGTGTTACTACAACTAGTGGTCTTCGTTCCTGTCCTAGAACGGTAAAATCAAGTTATATAATAGGCAATAATATTAATAATTAATAATGTAATTTATAACATGTAATGGTGTGAAAGCAATAACGTGACAGACAACAGTACAATACTGACACGACACGATAATCAAGACAAATGACTACAGTCGTAGAAATCAAATAAAATAAAAATGTGGGAACTAAAATAGAATGTCGTAAAAAATTACGATGACATCTACGATCCAATAATGCACAAGACAATTGACAACACAGTGTAAAAACATATGCTTTGTAAAAAACTGAATGATAGTCAGGTTAGACGGACAATAATCACATACAAAATACATCATGAAACTAAGGTACAAGTAAAAATAGCTACGAAAACAACAATTAAAAACGTGACGAAACAGCTAAACAGATACTGTTATAAGGGACAACTAGCGATCGGAACTTCGGCAAGGTTTCTAGCCTTGTACCGGAATTATCGCTCAATTGAAACTTACAAAATGAGCCCTACAGAACGTCTGACGAAGAGCCCGAATTGGCTTCGAGATGGATCTCGTTCGTCAGATCAACCTCCCTACCTCCCACGAAGAATACAACACATATAACATGTAACATGAAAAATATAAATGTGGACATAACTACATGAGGCACAGCTAAACGTAATAAAGTGTACAACGAAAACACGTTATACTCATCTCGCGTGCAGGTAAAAAATCAATGTGCCTCGTCTCCGTGGATGTACGTTTGAGGATAAAATACTTCGTTCTGAGTATTAGACCACAGCTCGCACGCAATACTGACGAAGAGGTGATTCCAAGGTAGTCAGTCACTGTACAACCTGACGTGGATGTTGATTGATGACCTTGACCCTGTCCGTAAGTTGATTGTGATTCACCAACACAGTAGATTCCAAGATGTTGTCGCCTTGAAAGTACAAATCTTCCATTCAACCGATACTTGTATAGGGTACGTTTCCTTTGAAATTATTGATTTCCAGACCACACTGGCATACCATTTACTGTTGAGCGCTCTTTTCGGGTAACATGATAGCTAGTAGCAGAGGTACCAGTGTACTAGCATCTTGACGCGAATGTAGAATGAAAATTAGATGAAGAGCTATCCAACAGAACTTCAACGAGTGGAAGGCAAAATCAGGCCAACATGATCATACTCAACTCGTCGGTAAAGTTATTATAATTTATTACGTGGTACGAAGACGTTTGACAAGACGGTACAATGTTCCTTGACAGGTACGATGAACAATTTATACATAGTAGTGACAGTTCCGATAAAACGATACATCTCTGGTCATTCATATCTAAAATCCTCTCTCACATAAGTAATAAGAATCCAATAATATTCCTACTAGGTTTTAACAGCAAGGGAATGTCCGTTGACCTTGCTTGAGGTCATCCACTTAAGCATGTACTCCCATACCACGAACTCCCGCATTCGTCCAATAAGAGACTGTTTCTATCCAAGACATAGTTCCATACAACGTAGACTCAATAGATATTCACTGGTACATATATGAAGAGGTATCTGAGTTAGTATTTTCAGGTTTTAACTAACCTCTCAAAAAATCATGCCACGACTTTGGCATTACAATAAAGGCGTTTACACATATGAATACTGCAATCAAATTAACTTCTTTCCACTCGTAGGAATCCTTCTTCTACGATATGAATCCTAAAGGCTAACGACTCTGTAGGTCCATTCTAGGAATAACATATTCCCGCTAGACTAATATAAGAGCGGCCTTACAATACAGCCTACAATCAGAAGTGGGGCGATAACTTACGTGACATTACTGCTATTGGTTTCGACCTGAAGACCAATACAGATCACTAGAATAAATGGCTTCCATAAACGTGCCATGAAATACAATAATAATATATCAATCACGGACATAAACAAGGTCCATGTTGCCCCTCCAAATCATGACGTCAGAAACTACTCAACTAGGTTACCCGTGCGTCCCAAAGCAACTCACACTGCTTTGTGCACGTCAGTGCGCGAATCATTCGACCGCACAAATAATATAACTATATTGAGACTGGTGCGTACATTTGGCAGGACCGAAGACTACCCCCTTAGGTAATAAATGTACGTAACACTTATATTCTGCATTTGACTTATCCATATTGTTTGTGGAAAAAAATGTTTACAGAATGGGGTAACCAGCCCCATGCCCAACCCTCCTTAGTTGCTTTTTACAACATGCCTGGTAGGGTACACATGTAACTATTCTTTGCTCCCCTTTCAGGTCCCAGCCATACATGGATGTAATGACGAATGACTATAAATAATTGTTCCAGTTTTCACAGAAACCAACCACAATGTCATGGTCAAGTTCCAGATCGACCAAATCTTCAGGCAACTTTATGAAAGTGTCTTTTTCATCTGCTTGTATTGCTCTTTTTTGTATATGTTTCTCATCCTCGTATTTCTTTGACCTATGTAATTCTTGTCACCTGTTTGTAACTGTGGCTGACGAAGGGTGAAACCCGAAAAGTCTTGTGTTTCCTATGTACCGTTAACTTGTAAAATTGATTTCATACCATTTTATTATTTTTTTTTTTTTACTTTATATATTTATGAAACTGTCAGTATGTTCTTGTGGACTTGTAATATTCTCTGAGCTGTCACTGCTAACCTGACTAATTCTGGATGTTGTCTCTGAAACACTGTTCTTTATAACATAAACACCAGTATTCTCTGTAACAGTCTGGCTTACGTTTTCACAAAAACTTGGCAAAATGTTTTCTACTGGTAAACTGTCAGTATAAATATTTTCTTGGAGATGTCCAGCCTGGGGGAACTGATTTCAGGAGCATTTTTTCAGTAATGAAGTTTTTAGAAGTAACAGCAGAACTATTAATACCAATGTCCTTAACAACTGTGGTTTCTTTTCTTTGGCCACCTTGGTTACAAGATGCATCTAGTACCTGATTCTTGCTTATGACAGAATTTGAAATAGATCTCTGGCTATGTTTGAAATAATCATGAAAATTGTCTATGTCCTTAATCTGATACTTCCTAGGCACTGATTGTATAGGAGGATAGTGCAATTTTCCAGGGCTGTAAAAAATGTCTGATTGCCTTGCAATAACTGGTGTAAGGTCACAGTCTGTAAGATGGCAGGAATCACCAACAGGAACAATGTGATAAGAAGTGCTATCAGAAGTTTCATGTGAAGAAACTGTGGGCCTAACATCATTTGTGAGGTTGCCAGGAAGCCATTGTTTGTTTTGATATTTGGTTTCAGCCAGTGAATTTTGAAAAGCATGTCCATTTAATGATCGGTTTGGTGTTCTTGTCTTGCTCTGCACACAATTGGCTGAGGGGCTGTGAGAGATGACAGCATGATGTTACCACTAGAGGGCATCAGGAGTGGTTTGGATGCAGGTGAGGGCTCTTCTAATAGAAAATCCAATACATCACTTAGATCTAGATCATTACTGGTCAGGAGTTCAGGATATTCTTGTATGGAAAGCCTATCAGGCGTCAGTGACTGACAACTATAAGGGGTCAGTGTGTCTCCTTGATCAAAAGAAATCTGTTTTTTCGTGTCTTGCTGATCACTGCCACTTAACTTAATAGAATCGGTTTCTCTTATAACAGGATTTATATGCCCTGATGAAGAACAGTCACTTATGAATGCTTCACTGTTATCTGATAGTGGATGCAAGCTGTTATCCTGCAGACCGCTACCAAAGAGCAGTGAGTCAAAGGGCCATTCTTGCTCTGAGATGCTTAATTGTAATGGGCAAGATGGGTTTGTTGTTACTGATGAAATATCATGTATTATCTGTTTGAAAATTTGATTTTCTATGGAATTTTCTGAGTCAGCAGTAACAATGAAACCAGGCTCTTCTGATGAGAGAAAAGGTTTGCTGCAATCAGTTCTTTGACGTGTGTCCCTAACTGTGTTTTCTGAAAAGCATTCATGCATAACTGTCTTATGTATTAATTTGTCAGAATCATCTGATGCTGGAGAACTATGAGGCAATCTCTGATCTGTGTTCTGTTTTGTATGTGAATTTGATCTTGTGGCGTGGATTTCTTTGTTCGATTCCTGGCTATTTTGAGATGGATGTCTACTTGCAGACTGTGACCCAGCTGAACTGTTATGTCCCTGCACGTGATGCTGATGAAGTGTTTCTTTAGTTAAACAAGCCTGCCTCTCTGTTACATGTGAAAATGATGTCCTTTTAGATGAAGATACTGAAGTCACTGGGTGTACAGCACTGATGTCTCCATCAGCAGGTGCTGTACCTATGTTGAGCCTCCTCTTCTTTTGCTTTCTGTCAAAAGCAATGGATGCCATTGTTGGCCATGATGCTCCCTTGGTGAATAGATCAACACTGTAGCCTAGATTTTTAATCTTTTCAAAATCTTGTTTCTCCCTGGACAATACACACTGTGCTTCTGCTTGGCTGAAATGACAGAAACATGAATGAGATATAAATTAGAACAAAGTTAAATGTAATGTTGAATTTACTAACATATTTTCTATATTTAAAGCACATGACACTTGACATGTAAAGAACAAAAATTAATATATAAGGATTGAAATGGGATGAAGTGAAAATGATGGTCTGGTGTGTTTATTGTAATGCATATTGATGATGACAGATGAATAGTGATCCCAAACACCTCAGGCTTTCCCACTCTCCTCCCCTTATTAACAAGATGACAGATATGACAGACTACCATTTAGGAACAATGGAAAACACATAAGCATGCACATCCACACAATTTGATACTTTTGATTTACTCTCTTTGGAATAATTGGAGGGGCAAAACGATGCCATATTCACATATCAGAAATCAAAATTATTACCTTGAAATAGTGGCACTATGTATCCTAATTATAACCCATCAAAGCTTGAAAAGAATATTTTTTCTTATAAAAAAAAAATAAAAAACTTCTCATGTAGTGGATATACATGGTGATGATGGTGGGGTGTGTGGTTATGGGTGAAGGATGGAGAAGTCACTTGTTTAAACAATATATTATTGTTACTTTACTTTACTTTTGTGGTCCACTGTTGCCATAAAGTTTTGCCAAGAGTGTCCCACTGGCTGCCGTGAACCAGATCTTCTGCTGTTGTAGACATGTAGTGGTAATATATCGGGCTCCATTTTCATGAGATGGCCAGACCATATAATGTTCTGTCTCATTACGTACGTGATCCAGGATGTAGTTCCTATGGTTTTTCTGACATCATCATTTCTCACTCTGTCTCTTCTGGTAACATTTATGGCTTTTCTTAAGCACCTTATCCCAGAGTGAGTGTGATTTTCCTCTCCTATGCTTTCTTCAGTGACCATGTTTGATACATCTTACTGATAGCAAATAGTTGATAAAAATGTACTATTTATCACCTGTTCTTCAGTTTTTAATACTGATATTTGGATGTTTGAGTAGTAGTGACAGTCTCTGCAGTGGCTTTTTGAAATCTTGTTATTATTATTATTGTGTATGCCTGTATGGTAGGTTTAGATTATTGGTGGTCATGATTGTCAGTCCAAGTGAACTTAAGTATTTAGACTGGGTGTGTCCTATCCATCGCCAACGTCTTCTTCTCAACTCTTGTTCCACTGGCACTTGTCTGGTTCTTGTCAACAGTTCCACATTTGTGACTTTGTCATACCATTTCAGTCCTTCTATTCTACGCAAGCATCCATTTATAAAAGTCTGTAGCTTTTTGGTTGTTGTTTTTGTTGTTCTCCATGTTTCAGAGCCAAACAATAGAACTGACTTCACATTTGAGTTGAAGATTCTTATTTTCGTGTTGGACTTGATTTCTCTTGATCTCCATATGTTTCCCAATGCAATGAAAGCTCCTCTTGCTTTTTGTATTCTTATTTTGATATCATTGTCTGTCCCTCCAACTTTGTCTATATTACTGCCAAGATATGTGTACAATTCTACATCTTTTAGTTGTGCTAGTTCAACCTTGTTATCATTTCTTGCATTTATTCTCATAATCTTTGTCTTTTCCCTGTGTATTTTAAGGCCCACTTGTTGTGACCTCTCATCAGTATTTTCATTTTGTCTTGCATTTGATTATGATAATGGGACAGAAGAGCCAAGTCATCTGCAAAATCTAGATCATCAAGCTGTTTAGTCAGATGCCTTTGGATTCCATTTCTGTTGTGTAATGTTGATGTTTTCATAACCCAATCTATTGCTAGTAAGAAAAGAAATGGAGACAAGAGGCATCCCTGTTGCACTCCCGTTCTAATCCTAAACGGTTCTGTAAGTTGTCCTTCATGAAGAATTCTGCATGTCATGTCTTCATAGGTCTTCTTTATTAATTTAATGCTCTTAATGGGAACTCCATAATGCCTCATCAGTTTCCAAAGTGATTCACTGTCTACACTGTCAAATGCCTTTTCATAGTCCACAAATCCGATGTATAACGATGAATTCCATTCCAGACTTTGTTCAACTATTATTCTCAGTGTGTCTATCTTGTCTGTACAGGATCTGTTTTGTTGAAAACCTGCTTGTTCATCTCTCAGTTGCTTGTCTATGGACTCTTTTAATCTCTCAAGGATGATTCTGTTACTATACTTTTCCTGGCTTTTTTTTTCTATAATTTGTGCACTCTTGTAAATTTCCCTTCTCTGCTTCCTTTGCCAACTCTTCAATATACTTCCTCTTGTCTCTTTTGATGTTTCTTCTTACTTCTATGTACACTTCATGAGCCTTGGCTTTGGAGCTTCTGGTTTTACTTCTGTTTAAATCTGCTTTCTTGTTTTTCCTGTCTTCTATCTTACTAATGGTTTCTGTTGTTATCCATGCTTTGTGCTGATGTTCTCTTTTTCTCAGCATTTCTTCACATGTCTCGTTCCATATATTTTGTGCTTGTTGCCAGTGGTCATCTGTATCTGCCTCATGTTCTAGCTGTTGGAGTACTTGGTATTTATTGGATACTGTGATTGAAAATTTTTCTCTTATTTCTTAGATATCCCACATTATACTGTTGTCTATAGCTATATACTGTTGTAAATTTCTTGAGTTTTAATTTTGTTTTAGCCA
Source organism: Oreohelix idahoensis (assembly GCA_024509875.1). Lineage (NCBI taxonomy): Eukaryota > Metazoa > Mollusca > Gastropoda > Stylommatophora > Oreohelicidae > Oreohelix > Oreohelix idahoensis. The sequence goes on along the minus strand of JAMPIV010007364.1, from coordinate 30,792 downwards.
ACAGGAGATGGTGATCTGAAACCACATCTGCTCCTCTACATACTTTTACATCATGCAATGATGACCTAAACTTCTTACTTATGCATATATGATCAATCCGGTTCTCAGTTCTGTGGTCTGGTGATATCCATGTTGCTTTATGTATTCTTTTATGTGGAAATATGCTTCCTCCTATAGTTAGTTGATTTGAAGCACAGAAGTTAGCTAATAGTTCCCCATTCTCGTTCATCATACCTAATCCATGCTTTCCCATGATTTATTCAAAGCTGGTGTTATCTGCTCCTATTTTCGCATTTAGGTCCCCCATCAAAATTATGATGTCCTTTCTTTTCTTTTTGTCCAAGACATTTTGTAGTCTGGTGTAAAATTCCTCTTTCTCAGATTCTTCTTTATCATTTGTTGGTGCATAAAACTGGATGATGTTTATATTTATTTTCTTTTTGGCTGATTTAAACATTGCTGTTATAATTCAGCGTCCTATTGCTTCCCATTCTATAAGTGCCTTCTGTGCTTCCCTAGACAGCATTAGAGCCACCCATTCACTGTGGTGGGCTCTTTCTTCCTCATGTACCGAGGACAACACCATTTCTCCTGTAATGAATCTCCTCCTTTCTATGCCCTTCCATTGTGTCTCGCAAAGACCCAGGACATCAATCCTGTACTTTTCATTCCTCTGCTACTTGTGTAGTTTTCCCTTCTTCATAGAGTACGAACATTCCAGGTGCCAAATTTGGAGATTTTCCTAGATGAAAAAAGGTTAGTCAGCAACCCAGACTCCTTTTGGCTTTCTCTGGGTTGCTTCATGTGCCTCCTTTCCAGAGGACCTTCTTCTGTCTTGGGCGGCTAAGTTGATTTATGTTCTGTATTTGACTTGTCCATGAGTGTTGAAGTTTTTTGGTAAAAGTTTTTTATGGGATGGGGTAACCAGCCCCATGCCCAACCATCCTCAGTCGCTTTTTACGCATTGCATGATAGGGTACAGTGTTACTATTCTTTGCTCCCCTTTCGGGCCTCGGTAACACACGGGTGAAAGTCATCTTGCTTATTGCTAAAATATCTTAAATTGTTGCAGCTTTTTGGTTCTGAAACGATTAGAGTCCCTGCAAAAATGATTGCTGCATCTTGTTTGCTTGAAAGATAATATTCCGAGTGCTCAGCTTTTTTTCAAAGCTAAATACACTTTCTCTCAAAACATTCATCTGCCATGGTCTCCTGTTTGTACATTGATGCATGGTGGGGCACCTTCATACTTGCAAAAATTCACTATAACTACTGCTTGTATTTCAAACATAGTGACCTACATACTGGACCCCGCAAAACCTTGAATTGATCAATTTCAGTGTTGAGTTATTGATTCAGATGTTATAAATCTGTCAAAACTAACAGCTAAATCATCTTCAGAATAAACCTACATTCACATGTCAAAGGTGTGAAAGCTTGAAAATACACCTGATAAAGCTCTGTTTTAGTTAATGTAATGTTTACATGAGTATTTATTATTTATTGTTATCACTCTCAATTCAAATGTATAATTGTTTCCACTGTCTCTCTCTCTCTTTCACCCTCTCTGTGTTACATTTTTGTAGTGGTTTTTGATGTTATTGCGTGGTTGCTATGTTACCTAGTGTACTGGATGAGGTCAGCTGTGAAGGCTCCTGAAGATAACAGTTTATGTGAGTTACAGAATGCCTTTCTTCAGAGAGTTCTAGAATTCTTACCTGACAACAACATTTCTCATAACAAGAACCTCAGCCGTGCCATCTTTGTTGTAAATAATATTGAAGTTTGTGTACATCCAAACCCAAGTTCCTGTTCGTGATAACAACCGGTAATATCCAGATTCACATTTGCCATCCTGAGGCACTAATGAGTAGAAGAAAATATGGGCTATTTAAGCTTTTAAATCAAATGACATTTGTAGTGGTTTTTGATGTTATTGCGTGGTTGCTATGTTACCTAGTGTACTGGATGAGGTCAGCTGTGAAGGCTCCTGAAGATAACAGTTTATGTGAGTTACAGAATGCCTTTCTGCTACCACTTAGGACCTCAAACAGACTTTTTCTGCTATTATGTATGTTAGCTACGTTTAATGTCTAGGGTAATGAAATGTGATGTGTAGGTAATTAAATACACAGACACACACATGTAAACACTAATTCTAATAATAATAATAATAAGCTCTATGATCAAATCAACTAACACTGGCTTTTGAATTTAAATTTTTACAATTTTTTAGAATTTATTTAGTCCTGAACCAAATTTTCTTCTGGTCAGGACATATGAAACAATATGTATTTATCAATAAAAGTGCATATATATATATTGAATAATCAAAATGAAAATTTTGTACATAGATATATTGTTACATTGGTTAATATTAACACTAACTACAGTGTCTTTGGAAAACTAGCACTGGATGTCTAGTCGTGGTGGTGTCATCATACCCGATCTCTGTTTACAATAGTCATTGTCTTTGAAATATGGAACTGAGGTATAGTTTTTATACACCAGGATTTTGTTTATTTATTTTATTGTGGAAAAATTTGATGAATCCACAGCAGGCCAGGTTTTCAACTTATCTGGCCTGTGACGATGTAGTAAAGACTTCCAGTGGCCCACTCCTCACAGTTGCTGGAGTAAAATGGTAGGCTTCTTAATCATCCACTCTTGGACCTCTTCAAAGCATCTGGCACTAGCGCAGTGCCAGACCAGAAACTCTGAAACCAAAATTTTTGCCATGTGTCAACACACTGCCTACTTCACCATTTTTACACACAACAAAGCAAACAAATTACAAAGACCAGGTCAGATCTCTCTGACCGACCCAGCACATCTCACCCAGGCGGTATCCAATAGCACTAGTTTCCCATTCCTTTATGAACTGCACTGCATCTGAAATATTTTCATTAATCTCTTTTTTTTTCTATAGAATAAAGTGGGTGATATGTTCCCACTGATTTCCTGAAATAAAGAGCTGTCTTTTATATTCTTGGTTATGTTTTTTTCATTTGGTTCATTGCCTCTAGGCCCTGGACTGTCGCTGGGGACCTAGAATAAGTACTCACTTGTCGTAATCATTTTTCATTATATGGCAGTATCAATCACTCATTAAATGTTAAATAAAAGGGTTAATGAATTTTTATCCTTACCACAATTCAAAATTGAAAACACAGTTACGTTGTACTAGCAAAACTCAGCTGAGCTGCTGGCTAGATTATGGTGTCCCACTGATAATATATAATATCTCCTGGAAATCACTCTTCTAGCATTAACGAACTGTGTGTTTGGACAGTTTTCTACAAAATGGCACTTGCCTTTACTTTTTTTCTATAATATGGACGCTTCCGTCCAATCAGCGGACTTCCCCTCTACCGTTCAAATATTTAAACTACAATGTCCAATTTCAGTCCAGTCTCGTGTGTAGTATTTTTCTGTCGGTCTGTCCGTACGAACTTGGTTTTTCCCAAAATTACACTTGGTTTTGGACGAAACTACAAAAAAAACTACACAATTTTTTCCCCACTTACTTATACGATTTCTATGCTAAGTTATTTTTAGCTTCTACCCTCCCCTGATTGCCCCTTGTCCACATGCAGTTTGTTTTTTCTGCGTTTGGCTCAAGGACGCGTCAAAAGTGATTTTTGTGAGAAGTATGCACAAATAACTGTCGGCTAGTCTGTATTGAACAATACAGTCTTTCGTCAATATCTTCCGTGTTATCTGTCCGTCTGTGTAATTAAAAGTATTTTATTTCTCAGGGAAAGATGGGCTATCAAACTATCTAGTTTTTATTCTCCTAAACTTATTATTAAGAAAAAACCTACTTTTTCAAGGTTAGTTTTGAAATTTGTTTTTGTACCTTCGTCCACGGCGTTTTGCCGCTACATTCAAACTAAAACGACTATTTACCGTAGAACGTCCAAGATACGTCTGTTTCTGACAAGAGCTAAGGTCGTTTTTCGTCCAATTCCTTACATTGTGTCAACTAGTGGCGTAATTTTTTCCTTTAAAACTACAAATTGCGTCTTCTAGCCTTTAGATTTAAGTACGTGTTCAGACCGCCACATTTTTTTCCTTTTATCTCCGTTTCCACCCCGTCTAAAAGGATAGTGTTGAGCGCTCTTTTCGGGTAATATGATAGCTAGTAGCAGATGTACCAATGTACTAGCATCTTGACGCGAATGTAGAATGAAAATTAGATGAAGAGCTATCCAACAGAACTTCAACGAGTGGAAGGCAAATCAGGCCAACATGATCATACTCAACTCGTCGGTAAAGTTATTATAATTTATTACGTGGTACGAAGACGTTTGACAAGACGGTACAATGTTCCTTGACAGGTACGATGAACAATTTATACATAGTAGTGACAGTTCCGATAAAACGATACATCTCTGGTCATTCATATCTAAAATCCTCTCTCACGTAAGTAATAAGAATCCAATAATATTCATACTAGGTTTTAACAGCAAGGGAATGTCCGTTGACCTTTACGAAGGACATCCAATTGGGTACACAAATCTCAAACCCACTGAATTCTGCATTCATGCAATAAAACTGTCTTGATCCAAGACTTCAATTCTCATTCCGTCTGTTCAACATCATATTAAGGGTACATACATAGAGATACATCTAGGTTAGTATTTCATGTTGGCTAACCTCTCGGTATCCATGCCACGACTTTGGCATTACAATAAAGGCGTTTACACATATGAATACTGCAATCAAATTAACTTCTTTCCCACTCGTAGGAATCCTTCTTCTACGATACGAATCCTAAAGGCTAACGACTCTGTAGGTCCATTCTAGGAATAACATATTCCCGCTAGACTAGTATAAGAGCGGCCTTACAATACAGCTTACAATAAGAAGTGGGGCGATAACTTACGTAACATTACTGCTATTGGTTTCGACCTGAAGACCAATACAGATCTGTTGCGTGATAAATTCTCGCAACATCGTTTTGTTTCAATGTCTGTTTTATAACGCAAGGGCAACAACTGCTTGGAATTTATAGTCACTTTTCTCGGTAAGCATTTGTCTTCTCGCGTTGGTATCGAATGCAGTTAAGTTTGAGCTGTGGTCATTTTTGCGCTGGACTGCGCATGACTTGTCTTGTTGTTTGGTCGATCGGTTTCCGCCCACGACTAGTGGAGTGAGCGATTTGGAATGGCGAAAGAGATGCCTCGTTGAAGAGGGGATCTCCGCTATTTTTTGTTCTGTCAGGGATGTGTAGTCCTCTTAATGGATATTTCGTTTATTCGAGATAATACCTCTAGTGTTTTCCCACATGTCGGGAGGCGTGATATTTCTGTGTATTTCATGAAAGCAAGGTAAATTGATTTTTTCATTAACTCTATCGATTTTGGGTCGTGAGCGATTTCGATTCATAGCCTGTCTGCGAAAGTCGTCGTCACGAGATGTTTTCCTAGCTCACATGTCGCTGCATTGTACTGCATCGGTTGATGCATGTACCAAGGACCATTACTTGCTACTTTGTTAAATGAATTAGGTTTGGAAAACCTTTATTATCTAGAGGATATTTTTGTGGACATTATTTATACTTCGGCAGACGTGTCTGTCTTGCTGAAGTCAGATTAAGGAGAGTGAACTGATCTCATACATCTGGTTATCTCCTGGCTGTTATAGAAAAGGATGGAGTTTTCCACCTGACTACATTTACAGCACTATGAAATATAACATGCATCTGACTCATCATTGTAATGCTGTCTACCGTCTATTGCTGTATTGAATGTTGCTGTGATAATGACTGTTTGATGTGCCTACACATTTGCGTAACCATTTTGTCACTGTGGCGTCCACAATAAATAATGAAGAAAAACGTCAACGGCTGTTTCAAGACTCATTGACTTTATACGTCGTGAGTTTACTGACGTCCTATGTGGATTGCCCTGTTATTGTTGTATGAACATTGTTTTGACTGAACACATCTACACACTACACAAAACCAGACATGCGGATACCATCCATCATCATATGGCATCACGCATCATTTGGTGGCCATAAGCTGGTTTGATTCTGGTACTAGCAAACACGGGGTCCCTTACCCACTTCATTTTCAACAAGAATTCATCAGCATCCTTCAAGAAATTAACATTCTTCAATACAGTCAACATCTTCAAAATTTTCAAAGTACTCGGCGTTGCCCGGTAAAAGTCAAAATTTCAATTTTTTGACGGAAACAAGAATTTGACAGTACCCGGCGTTGTTACATGTTGCCGGATAACTCGGACTGCTGTTATCTTTTACGCAAGTCAAGCAAGTTGCTGCTGTCAAGGTTCCAGTGCTGTCGTTTTTGTGAAGGTCAAGTGCCGGTTGAAACGGGTTGTTTTCTGAAGAAGGCCAAGTACCGATTTCCATCAACTTACTTTTGGATTAGAAGGTCAAGTGCCGAAACAACTCAACACACAGTACTTCAGAAGCTCTTGTACCATCGTGTTAGCAGTGGAAGCAGTTCAGATGTGCCATCATCGTTGGAGCTTCGCTCTTTAGGACGTTGATTGACATCCGTTTTTCTGCTGTTCGACGATTGGAAGCCTATAAGTTAAGTGGCCTGTTTGTATGTAAACTGTGCCCTTATACTTCTGCTGAGTCTTCTGTGTATCATCTCATTCTATATGTTATATGTTTATATGTTATTTGTATATTTATATGTTTATATTTCAGCGGGTTCTCGGTTGGGTGGTGTCTCCGTTAGATTATGCCACGTCATAGAGGTCGTCTATTGTGAGCGTTTTCTGTAGGGTTTGCAACTTTCCGATACTGGAATTTGCTAAGCGACTTCTGTTGCTATTTATGTTAGCTGTGATGACATGTTTTAATATTGTTTTCGTTATTATTTCGCATTCTTTAGTTTTGTTTTGATTTGTTTGTATTTGTTAGCCTACTCTTGTCTATAATTTAGTTTCATACAACATTTTTGTTTATACACTGTGGTGTCATGTATTTTGTTTAATTATAGCGCAGATATCGTCACATTTTTTGTGATATTTCATTAATTTCTGCTTTATTTTTAGTTGATTTCTGCGAAAGTTTTTGTATTGTTGCTGATCTTTGTTATTGTTTACATTGTTATTGTTTACATTGTTTGTATTGTTTACATTTTCAATGTTTACATTCTGCATGTGTTTACATAGTCATTGTTTACAGTTATAGTAATTAGTTAATGGGCTATGCTAATGCACTGTTACTACTACACTGATGATAAATGAATGATGAATAGTGTCGTGCACTATTGAATGAGAAGTGCACTTATGATCAAGAATTGAGTGTTGATATTTCATATACAAGTTCTTTGATTGGAGACTTGTTTCCCACAGAGACTGGGATAATATAAGGTGATGTGAATATACAAGTGTTTAATTAAGACTTGTTACACTTAGGTTTGAAATAAATTAGTTAATTATTTCAGGTTTTGGACTCATATGTTAGACAACATGTCTACATTTGAGCACTTTATTGAGCAGGGTAAATTGCTTGGCAAGACTGGTGATAAGTTAGAAGAATTTGCAACTGCTCGATATGATAAAGCAATGGAAGCTGAACAAAAGAAACTGCATATGGAAGCTGAACAAAAGAAACTGCAGATGCAGGTGGATGAAAAAAGATTCCAAATGGAAATGGAAAAACAAAAAAGGGAATCAGAAGCTGAGGAAAGAAAACTCCAGCTACAGCTAGAAGCTGAGAATAAAAGACTTGAAAAAGAGGCTGAGAATAAAAGACTTGAAAAAGAGGCTGAGAATAAAAGACTTGAAAAAGAGGCTGAAAATAAAAGACTTGAAAAAGAAGCTGAAAATGAAAGACTTCAAAAAGAGGCTCAGGCTGAGGAAAGAAGATTACAGAGAGAGTCTGATGAGAGGAAAGAGAAAGCAAAAATGGAACATGAAGAAAAGGTCTTAGCTTTAGAGTTGGAAAAATTGAAATTGACAAGCATGAGTAATGGTAATGATTCAAACAAGGGTTCATCTTCTGGTAAGGCTAATAATGATACTTTTAAGATTAAGTTACCAACATTTAGTCCTTCCAGTGATGACATAATGTTCTATCTGGACAGATTTGAACAAGCATGTACAGCTCATAACATAGACAAAGCAAAATATGTTTATCAGTTATCAGGGATACTGACAGGTAAAGCTCTAAGTATATTAAATATGGTGGATGAACCTGACAAGAACAATTATGAGGTTGTCAGGGCCGCTTTGTTAAAGAAATATCAGCTTAACGAAGACGGCTATCGTCTACAATTTAAAAACATGTTACCTGAAAATGGAGTTGAATTCTCCGAGTTTATTGCAAGAATACGCATTACTTTCTCACGATGGGTTGAACTATCTAAGACGGAAAAAACTTATGAAGGACTTATGGACTTAATACTTAGAGACAAAGTCATGTCGTCTGTCAATGAGTCTTTCCTTGCTTTCCTTCATGAACGTAAACCTAAAACAATAAAAGAAATGGAAGATTTCTGTTGCCAATACGTAACTGCGCACCCACACATAACCATGGGTAACTCTAAGGTGAAAGAAGGTTTACCAGTTGCTTCGGCAGCTCCGTATGGTCAAAACTTTGCTCGTAGATCCCAACAAAATTTTGATAGAAAGGGTAGCGGTAATTTCTGTCAAAATCATGGAAATCAATTTCATGGTGATTCTTCTTCGAAGAATTGGAGACAGCCTGATAGTACTCGTTACTATCACCCTAATAATTATAGGCATTTCAAAAGAGGATATGGTAATAGAGGTTATTCCTGCCGAAGACCTCAGAACCAAACAAATAGATGTTCGCATCAATGTGAACATGATAGTAATCGTGGAAACTGGAATTCGAACCAGGATAACAATTACAATAGAGACAATAATAACTGCAGAGATAATAATAACTTTGATAACTTCAGAGGTAATAATAGTCGGGGTAGATCTCAACACAAAAAAAAGAGATATCAGCAGGCTAATGCTGTACAACAGGAAACTGAGGGAGCCTGTAATCATGGTGTTGATAATAAAAACTTTGACGCTGTCACTGGTTCTGCTTTTGACTTTGAGAGAGCAAACAAATGCCCCCAATGCAGTACTTTATTCGAACCGGGTACCATAACTACTTTGAGTTGTGGTCACCCACTTCCCGCTCTTCCTGCTGCTGTTGCGCATGACGGGAGGGGTTCTTTAATCCTACATAAGGGTCTTGTTAATGATACTCCGGTCTCACTACTTTTCGATTCCGGATGCACCACTATTGGTGTTAGACAATCGCTTGTAGATCCATCTTGTGCTACAGGAAGGGTTATTAAATGTGACACATTTGGCGGCACTCTAGAAAAATATCCTACTGCTGTAATTCGCATTGCCACTCCTTTCTTTACTGGAGATGTGCATGCTTGTCTCTTACCTAAGACTATCGCGGACCTTATTATTGGTCGTATTCACGGAGTTAGGGAGTGTACCCCACAGCAGATTGCTGCTTGGGAAGATAATAACATGCAAGCTACAAATGCAGTAGTTACAAGAGCACAAGCTCTACAAACACCCGAAACTTCACTGAATAGTGATAATGAAGTTGATAGCCAAGATAGTCACTTAGTAATCACTCGTGACTCTTTCATAAAATTGCAAGAAGAAGATCCTTCTTTAAAAAAATTCTTCGTTCTTGCGAAGAAAGGTGATCCGAATCAGGATACAAATAGAAAATCTTGGATTGCAATGAGAAACGGCGTACTTGTACGTATGGTACAAGATTCGACTACGTCGGCACATTCGCAAATTCTTGTTCCCAAGAGCATGAGAGTCCAAATATTACAACATGCTCATGACTCGCAATGTGCTGGACATATGGGTTTTTCCCGTACGAAGTCGAGAGTCCTTGCGGCTTTCTTTTGGCCTTTTGTCAATAAGGACATTCGTATTTACTGCCGATCATGCAAGGTATGTCAGGAGGTCAAATCTAGAGGACCACGACATGCTGCGCCTATCCAGGCTGCTGACATTCCTATTCGGCCGTTTCAGAAAATGGCCATAGATATTATTGGCCCTTTTAAGGTCAAGTCGGCCAGAGGACATCAGTTTATCCTTACATGTGTCGATATGTGCACACGTTGGCCAGAGGCTATTCCTCTTAAGAGCATATCTACTACAGATATCGCAGATGCTCTTTGGTTGATATTTTCTCGCTTGGGGTTCCCCAGAGAAATATTGTCAGACCATGGCACTCAACTCATATCTGACACTATGTCACAGGTAATGTCTACCTTACATATTGAACGATCTCTCAGTAGTATCTACCATCCTATGTCTAATGGGTTAGTTGAGCGTCTGAATAGAACGCTCAAGACTTTGCTTGGTAAGATAACTGAAGATCATCCTCAAGATTGGGACAGGGTTTTACCCGCGGCTCTCTTTGCCTATAGAGAAGTCCCTAATGAACACACAGGATTTTCTCCCTTCGAACTTGTCTTTGGCGCGCGTCCACGCGGCCCTATGTCTTTATTACACGATCTCATCACTGCCGATGATATTAGCGATGAAACTCAATCCTCATATGAGTATGTCATTGCTCTTAGACAAAAGATCATTGAGGCATGTAAGCTAGCAACTGCTTCATCAGAAATTGCTAAAGAGAAGGCAAGACAGTTTGCTAACAAGAATAGATGTCTACGACAACTTTGTCCAGGTGACAAAGCATTCGTCCTACTCCCCAGTAGGGAAAATAGACTTCTTATTGCATGGAAAGGTCCGTATGCAATAGTCTCTCGGATTTCCGATGTTGACTATGTGGTCGATATTGATGGAAAGCATAAAACTTTCCACATAAACATGCTTTCGGAATTTCACGAACGTCCGGACTATTTGCTGCCTATTTTCCAGGCAACGGATGATGCTCCTGCACCTCACGGTCATTATTCATCCCTGTCTGTCATTCAGGATGAGGAAGCTACCTTCTCTGATGTCAACCTTCCCCTTCCAGTGGTTCCATTACATTCCACGGAATCTTGGAAAAACGTTTCTGTTTCTCCTAATCTTTCTGGTGACGAACATCGACGAGACTTGTCGATGTTACAAACATTTCAGGATGTTCTCACTGACATTCCTGGACACACAGATGTCATAGAACATGACATAATTCTTACCGACAATAATCCAATTAGGGTTAGGCCGTATCCTATTCCTATACACTTTCAGTCGCAAGTGGAAAAGGAATTGGATGAAATGATTCAATTAAATATAATTGAACCATCGACTTCACCATATTCTTCTTCCATGGTTATTGTCCGGAAGAAGGATAAGAACATACGAATTTGCGTTGATTATCGCAAATTGAATCAGGTCACAAAGTTCGACGCTGAACCGATGCCTTTGTTAGAAGATCTACTGATTAGACTTTCTAATTCTAGATTCTTCACTAAACTTGACTTGTCTAAAGGTTATTGGCAAGTGCCTTTAGCAGAGCATGCCAAACCTCTTACTGCTTTTTCTACACCTAGGGGTCTATTTCAATGGAATGTTATGCCTTTTGGTCTCATGAACGCTCCTGCCACTTTCGTTCGCATGATGCGTCGAATTCTGTCACATCGTTCGGATGTCATCGCATACTTAGATGACATCTGTCTCTTCAGTGATACCTGGGAAGATCACTATTTAGGGTTATATGACTTACTGTCCACTCTACGTGAGAATAATTTGACAGCAAAACCTTCTAAAGCTTTTGTTGGTTTTGGTGAAATCTCTTTCCTGGGTCATCGTGTTGGTCATGGTCTCTTGAAGACAGAAGACCACAATACTTCCAAAATACTGAACATCTCTGTTCCTAAAACGAAGAAACAAGTTAGGAGTCTCTTAGGTTTAATTCAATTTTATGGGAGATTTATTCCAAATTTATCTTCGATCATGGCACCTCTCTCAACATTGTTGAAGAAAGGTTCGCCTAATCTGGTCCGTTGGTCTGAAGAATGCCAATCTTCACTAGACCAAATCAAGAATATATTTTTCTTCTCCTCCCATCTTAAGATTACCTACTCTTGATAGGACTTTTGTTCTTCGGAGTGATGCTTCATCCACTGGGATTGGAGCAGCACTGATGCAAGAATATGCAAATACTCTGCATCCTGTTATGTACATTTCTAGAAAACTAAATGCGGCAGAGAGGAACTACTCGGTTTTAGACCGTGAGTTGTTAGCGATGGTTTGGTCAATTCTAAAACTACAAAGATTCCTCCTGGGCGCACATTTCATTCTAGAGACTGATCAGAAAGCTCTTACAGCTATTCAGACTAAGAATTTGAAGAGTTCGAGATCCACTCGATATGCTATAGCTCTTCAACCTTTTCACTTCACGGTACGAGCTATCCGTGGTGCGGATAATGTGATGGCTGACATTTTGTCTAGATGCCCACATGACTCCAACTAATACTTCTGTCCTATATTTCTATATATTACAGAGTCATAACACACCTATATTTCTACAATAGATTAGCACATCTGTACTTACTTTATATGTACACACTATCGTGCTTTGTTGTCATCTTCTTCTGTTCGTTTTTTAAGATGATAGAGGAGGACTGAGTAGTTAATATAAGGGCCGTTAGTTTACTAAACAGCCACAATTATTAATAATGTATTGTACCTTATGAAGCATATTAGTTATTAATTAGCATTATATTGCTTGTACTTTCTCAGAATGTCATTGTTGAGCTGAGGACTTACCTTACGAGTTCTAGATTGTGTACTTACCCTCGGAATACCAGAGCATATATCCTGGATCGTCATGTAGTTTAACTTTACTATGTACTTATGTCATTACATGTCAAAGAATGTACTATTTAAATTTTCCTATCAGATTTGTACATCCATTTTTAAAGACAATATTAGAGTATGCTGTTTAATGATGATTATAGTAACTTGCATACGTATATTGTGTTTACATGCTAACGTGATGTGTGTTGGTGACACCTCCCCGATGTGAATATTTTTTGAGACATATTTATTTTTTCTGTTGAGGTATATCCTCACCAGACACTCTATAATTAGCCTATTGTTTGGCAATTTAATTAATTATCAGCGCATAATTCGTGCGTTTTGAGCCGCTTATCGCTTGCTCTTTGATATTGAAAAAAAAATATGTTCCACATTTTTTTTTTTATCGGGAGGAGGTGGTGATATGTTGCGTGATAAATTCTCGCAACATCGTTTTGTTTCAATGTCTGTTTTATAACGCAAGGGCAACAACTGCTTGGAATTTATAGTCACTTTTCTCGGTAAGCATTTGTCTTCTCGCGTTGGTATCGAATGCAGTTAAGTTTGAGCTGTGGTCATTTTTGCGCTGGACTGCGCATGACTTGTCTTGTTGTTTGGTCGATCGGTTTCCGCCCACGACTAGTGGAGTGAGCGATTTGGAATGGCGAAAGAGATGCCTCGTTGAAGAGGGGATCTCCGCTATTTTTTGTTCTGTCAGGGATGTGTAGTCCTCTTAATGGATATTTCGTTTATTCGAGATAATACCTCTAGTGTTTTCCCACATGTCGGGAGGCGTGATATTTCTGTGTATTTCAAGAAAGCAAGGTAAATTGACTTTTTCATTAACTCTATCGATTTTGGGTCGTGAGCGATTTCGATTCATAGCCTGTCTGCGAAAGTCGTCGTCACGAGATGTTTTTTCCCAGCTCACATGTCGCTGCATTGTACTGCATCGGTTGATGCATGTACCAAGGACCATTACTTGCTACTTTGTTAAATGAATTAGGTTTGGAAAACCTTTATTATCTAGAGGATATTTTTGTGGACATTATTTATACTTCGGCAGACGTGTCTGTCTTGCTGAAGTCAGATTAAGGAGAGTGAACTGATCTCATACATCTGGTTATCTCCTGGCTGTTATAGAAAAGGATGGAGTTTTCCACCTGACTACATTTACAGCACTATGAAATATAACATGCATCTGACTCATCATTGTAATGCTGTCTACCGTCTATTGCTGTATTGAATGTTGCTGTGATAATGACTGTTTGATGTGCCTACACATTTGCGTAACCATTTTGTCACTGTGGCGTCCACAATAAATAATGAAGAAAAACGTCAACGGCTGTTTCAAGACTCATTGACTTTATACGTCGTGAGTTTACTGACGTCCTATGTGGATTGCCCTGTTATTGTTGTATGAACATTGTTTTGACTGAACACATCTACACACTACACAAAACCAGACATGCGGATACCATCCATCATCATATGGCATCACGCATCAAGATCACTAGAATAAATGGCTTCCATAAACGTGCCATGAATACAATAATAATATATATCAATCACGGACATAAACAAGGTCCATGTTGCCCCTCCAAATCATGACGTCAGAAACTACTCAACTAGGTTACCCGTGCGTCCCAAAGCAACTCACACTGCTTTGTGCACGTCAGTGCGCGAATCATTCGACCGCACAAATAATATAACTATATTGAGACTGGTGCGTACATTTGGCAGGACCGAAGACTACCCCCTTAGGTAATAAATGTACGTAACAGATAGGCCGTTAGTCTGCATGTTATAACTAGTTAGTTTTCAATGGCGCTAGAAAACGCTGGCGTGGGCGAGAACGTATCAGTGTATCTTACCAATATTTTTATCCCTACATGTTATTTTACCCGTTATCTTTATAAATGGAGGAATTTTAACGTTGCATCACTGTAATTTCACCACAACATTGTTAATTCACTATCAGGACATTGTTAATTCACTATCAGGACATTGTTAATTCACTATCAGTCAATGGAAGGTTAATTCACTATCAGTCAATGGAAGGTTAATTCACTATCAGTCAATGGAAGTTTTAAAACAGGTAAACAGATTCAAAACCTAGGCATCGGATATCGGATGGAAGATGCATCTCAGAAGTGAAGCGTGAATAGCCCAGGCAAAAACATCATTCTATAACAAAACAAGTATTTTATGCAAAAACTCCTTGTCAATGGAAGTAAGAAAGAAATTTCTTCATTGTTACATAGAACCAATCCTGACATGTGGGAGTGAATCATGGGCAATTAGCACACAAACAGAAATGTGGTTTTACATAAGAATATTAAAAATACCATGGCCATCTAAAAATAGTAAATAGGAGGTCCTGAAAGAAGCCAATGTGCAATGGTAGCTTGTTACTCACATTAGAAAGAAGCCAATGTGCAAAGGTAGCTTGTTACTCACATTAGAAAGAAGCAAATGAGCAATGGTAGCTTGTTACTCACATTAGAAAGAAGCCAATGTGAAAAGGTAGCTTGTTACTCACATTAGAAAGAAGCCGATGTGCAAAGGTAGCTTGTTACTCACATTAGAAAGAAGCCAATGTGCAAAGGTAGCTTGTTACTCACATTAGAAAGAAGCCGATGTGCAAAGGTAGCTTGTTACTCACATTAGAAAGAAGCCAATGTGCAATGGTAGCTTGTTACTCACACCAGAAAGAAGCCAATGAGCAATGGTAGCTTGTTACTCACATTAGAAAGAAGCCAATGAGCAATGGTAGCTTGTTACTCACATTAGAAAGAAGCCAATGAGCAACGGTAGCTTATTACTCACATTAGAAAGAAGCCAATGAGCAACTGTAGCTTGTTACTCACATTAGAAAGAAGCCAATATGCAACAGTAGCTTGTTACTCACATTAGAAAGAAGCCAATGAGCAACGGTAGCTTATTGCTCACATTAGAAAGAAGCCAATGTGCAACGGTAGCTTGTTACTCACATTAGAAAGAAGCCAATGTGCAACGGTAGCTTGTTACTCACATTAGAAAGAAGCCAATGTGCAACGGTAGCTTGTTACTCACATTAGAAAGAAGCCAATGAGCAACGGTAGCTTGTTACTCACATTAGAAAGAAGCCAATGTGCAACGGTAGCTTGTTACTCACATTAGAAAGAAGCCAATGTGCAAAGGTAGCTTGTTACATTAGAAAGAAGCCAATGTGCAAAGGTAGCTTGTTACTCACATTAGAAAGAAGCCAATGTGCAAAGGTAGCTTGTTACTCGCATTAGAAAGAAGCCAATGTTCAACGGTAGCTTGTTACTCACATTAGAAAGAAGCAATCTACTTTCTTTGAGCATGTTATGAGAAGAACAGAGCTGGAATACGTGGCAACAACAAGGAAAGATTGAAGGAAAAAGTGATAGATGAAGACAAAGAAAGCAGATACTGGACATTTTGGCATGGAAAGAAATGAAAAACTGAATTGATAAATAGTACTGGAGAAAGGAAGTTGTGGAGAGACATGATTGCATACGCCATCAGGCATGGTACTTGAAGAAGACATTGTTAAAATAGTTACAGAGCCATGAACCACTGAATACATAAACCATATTTTGTTGTCTCATTTAAAAAATAAACTAGTCTGGAGACTAAAGTAGTTCTGTCAGGTTGTGTATGAATTTTTGTTATCATTATTCGTTACACTGCAGCTCCCTGTGAAACACAGGCCTTTATTCAAGTAGCACAAAGCTCTCCTCTCCTGTGCCATCTGTTCATTTTCTTCCCATGTCTTGTATCTTCTTTATATTTATCTTCTATCTTCTTCTGATCTCCTTGCTTGCTTAATTAAGCATTTCATAGATCTCAAAGCTCAAAGCAAAACTTGACATGCTGCTCCTTCAAGTCTGCCATTTTACTTCACTTGAACCAGCAAGTCCTCATCAGCCTTGGCAATCAGTTTAGAGCGTGGGGCAAAGGGAAAGGAGAGCTGGAAATTAATCAACTGTTATATGATCATGTCAGGGATGATGTTGCCATTGTGTACACTGATGGGTCTGTACTCCATGGTGAGAAATCAGGATGAGGTTTCTTGGCTAGAGAAAAGGGCAGGGTCATTGCTGAAAACAATCTTCAGCTTAAGAATGGAGACAGAGGCAGCTACTGTAGCCCTGTTGTGGCTGTCTGAAACTCCATCAACCAGGGTAGTTACTGTGTCAGACTCTCAGACCATGCTTCAGAAGGTCTAAAATGGATGGCTCCGGCATGAATGGAAAACATTTAAAAAAAGCCTGAAATCTTCAGGAATTGATGTGGATCTACTGTCCTAGTCATGCAGGGTGTACGGCAATGAGAAAGCTGACAGACTTGCTTTGAGAGCACCAATAGTGGAGACATTGGATATAGATAAGGGAGAAATACCTAAGACAATTAGTGATTGCCTATTAGAGAATGACACTGCAATCGATGAATCATCAAGGCTCAGACTGCTGGAATTTGGCATGAAACGTAAGACCAGCAGGGATGGACATATGAGAGGATGCAGCCATCATGTATACAATCAGCGTGCTATAGGAACAATTAGCATTCATAACCTTTGACATTTGCTGTGGGAGACTGAGCACCTATGGGTTTGCCTGGAGTGCAGAGATGTTGATTCTGATCAACAATAACAAAACTTTACTTGAGAATCACAGAACACTGCTGATAGCTCCGTACACAAATGTTTGTGGAAAAGGAACACATGCACGCACTACCATGAAACTTGCACATGCCTGAGACAGGAAGTCTTTAGTGCTGTTTAGCTGCACAGGTACATACTACTTCCAGACAGCATTCCACATGGCCAGTACAGACTTTTGGATAGCACCTCATACACATATATCCTCTTAAACCATGGAGTCCTGTCTTTTGCTTGTCGTGGCAGGCTGTCTCTTCTATGCACATTACGTGATGTCCTTTATTTCTGTCTGTTTTTCAATTTCCGTGTTTCTCAACGTGTTCCCATTTTACACTTAATATTTTCCTTCACAATTTTGGATTTCACATACTGCTAGTATGCTCAATCAGCCTGGGCCACAACTGCAGTAAACACCCCCCTCCCCTACCTGTGAACATGGTGCATCAAAACACTTCACGTCATTATCTTCTTCTTTTGGTGATTGGCCGCTAACTGACAAAGCAATCAGTGACTATCAAGCCTGGTGGTGTCTTGTAGGGCTATAACAAACTGTTTCCACTTTGCTTGGTGGACAGCCATCCTTCATGTGGTACTCCAGTTCTGGTTGGTTCAATCTTACAGTTGTGTATTTTGTAGCAATATGTAAGGTCATGGTAAGGTCGTCAGCCTTACACACAAGAAGCAGCGGTTCTATTGTTTCAATGTGTCATCTCAGAGACTCCAAGAACAACCTGGCATATTACAGATTTAAAATAATACAGGGTGGTCATAAAGTCTTTCCCTGATTTCAAAAAAAAAAGTATTCTGTGCAGAGACACTTGGTTTTTTGGAAATTATTCCAGAACTAAAAGAGTTTTTTTATGCTATTTGTAGATTTCAACATTTGCGATTTTCAACACTAATATTCAAGGGATTGCAAGTTCTCTTGAGGCACGATAGGTTGATTTCTTAGGACTGCGTTGAAACGCCGTGCGCACTGCGTCCACAGTTTCTGCACTCACACGAGGCCTACCTGCTCTGGGCATGTCACCGACGCTGCCAGTGTCCATAAACTTTATATACCAAGCTTTGATGCTTTTAACATCTGGAGGATCTCGTAAAATTTTGAAATCAGGGAAAGACTTTATGACCACCCTGTATTTTAAAAGTTGCCATAAACAGCTAAACAATGAAGACCAAACAAAATGCAAAGGCATCCTCACTGCAGATGCTGCTGCAGGGGAATGAAGTATTACAGACTCTTAAATTACAGTGTTAAATTACAGTGGTTCCTAAACTTTTTTTCTCTATGTTGCACTTTCAGAGTGAACATTTTCTTGTGCCACACCCAATTTTTTATTGATAAGAAATACTTTCAAAAACAAAAAAAATTAACCATTACCGGTGCTTTATTCATAACACAGAACACAACTACTTTATAATATGATCATGAGACATCCAGAAAGTATAAAACAATGCAGCTACGTAAAGATATGATTCATTCACAAAATATACAAATGCAATGAGTGGTGTGAGCTTATTTTTGTCAGCTAATCTTTAGAATTAACATTATTTGTAACTATTTTTTAAAATCTATTCGATGTAACAATAAATTATATTCCTAAATAAAATCTGGAAACTTCTACGGGTTTATATATGTATATATTTCCCATATTATATCACATGTAATAAAATAAATAAAAAAATGACCTACATATTTATTTTTGGCATATGAATTTTTTGAAAATATCTCTTAATCCTTGACTGACTTTGAACACAACATTACTAATCTTCTTGCACTACACTAATGTGCACACACCACACTTACTAATACATCTTGCACTACAATAGTGTGGCACACACAACCATGTGGAACCACTGTGTACAGGTATCAACTTTATAAGTTTGGGGTAACTGTTTTTTCCCTTCTTTACTGCCTTTGCTTTTTATTTCAAGAAGCTATTCAGGTTACCCATTTAAGCTGGCAACATTGCAGCATGAACATTACCAGTTTTGAACCTACAGCTTTGCCATGAGTAAAGCACTGTTGCTTGGTGTTCACTAGATATTTCATATTTAAAATAATTATTTAAAAATTTGCTGTAAAGGCAAAACAAAATGAAGATCAATAAAGGAACAAAAATTACAGCCACATTTGCATTACTTACAGTTCCTGTAAGTTATATTTACCATAACAATATCTGACGGATCTTCAAATCTGAATGCTTGCTCCCAATAAGTTATCACTAGGACTGTACCCTAGCAGATCCCTGGAATTCCTGGACCAAACAAAAAACTGTATCATAATAATTTATTACTTTCTGTCCCAAACAAATTTCTATGATAAGTGGATAATAAGGACTGTCCCCATAAAGGGAGTAGCAACGAGTTAAAATTCCATTTCAGATTAAATTTATGAAAAATGGAATTTTACTGTAGCTCCTCCCTTAATTGACTGTCCTTATATCCACTTATCAATAAAAATTGTTTGGGACATAAGTAATAATATTATGATACATTTTTGTAATTTTGTCCCTGATAATAGGATCTGCTAGGGTACAGTCCAATAGTGAACTTATTGGGATCAAGCATATCAAATTTGAAGCATACCGTCAGATATTGTTATGTGTAAATATTAACTACAGGAGTAGTAAGTAATGCAAAAATGTGCTGTAATCTTTTGGTTCCTTTATTTTGATCTTCACTGTTTTGCTTTACATGCAAATTTTTAAATATTATTTTAAATATGAAATATCTAGTGAACACCAAGCAAACAGTGCTTCTCATGGCAAAGCTGTAGGTTCAAAAACTGGTATTGTCATGCTCCAATGTTGCCAGCTGTAAATGGGTACCTGATAGCTCTTGAATATAAAAGGCAAAGGCAGTAAAGAAGGAAAACAGTTACCATACTTTATAAAGCTGATACCTAGTACACCAGTGGTTCCCACATGGTGTGGTGTGCCACACTAGTGTAGTGCAAGAGATTAGTAAGTGTGGTGTGCCACATTAGTGTAGTGCAAGAGATTAGTAAGTGTGGTGGGAAGATTCAAAGTCAGTCAAGGATTAAGAGATATTTTCAAAAAATTCATATGCCAAAAATAAATATGTAGGTCATTTTTTTATTTATTTTATTACATGTGATATAATATGGGAAATATATACATATATAAACCCGTAGAAGTTTCCAGATTTTATTTAGGAATATAATTTATTGTTACATCGAATAGATTTTAAAAAATAGTTACAAATAATGTTAATTCTAAAGATTAGCTGACAAAAATAAGCTCACACCACTCATTGCATTTGTATATTTTGTGAATGAATCATATCTTGACACGTAGTGCATTGTTTTATACTTTCTGAATGTCTCATGATCATATTATAAAGTAGTTGTGTTCTGTGTTATGAATAAAGCACGGTAATGGTTAATTTTTTTTGTTTTTTGAAAAGTATTTCTTATCAATAAAAAAATGGGTGTGGCACAAGAAAATGTTCACTCTGAAAGTGCCAACATAGAGAAAAAAAGTTTAGGAACCACTGTAATTTAACACTGTAATATTAAGAGTCTGTAATTACTTCATTCCCCTGCAGCAGCACTCTGCAGAGAGGATTTCCTTTGGCATTTTGTTTGGTCTTCATTGTTTAGCTTGTTTAATGGCAACTTTTAAAATACAGGGGTGGTCATAAAGTCTTTCCCCTGAATTTCAACAATTTTACGAGATCCTCCAGATGTTAAAAAGCATCAAAAGCTTGGTATATAAAAAGTTTATGGACACTGCCCGCGTCGGTGACATGCGCAGCGCAGGTAGGCCTCGTGTGAGTGCAGAAACTGTGGCCGAAGTGCGCACGGCGTTTCAACGCAGGTCCTAAGAAATCAACCTATCGTGCCTCAAGAGAACTTGCAATCCCTTGAATATTATTGTTGAAAATCGCAAATGTTGAAATCTACAAATAGCAATCAAAAAACTCTTTTTTAGTTCTGGAATAATTTCCAAAAAACCAAGTGTCCCCTCTGGCACAGAATACTTTTTTTTTTTTTTAAAATCAGGGGAAAGACTTTATGACCACCCTGTATTATTAATTAAATCTGTAATATGCCAGGTTGTTCCTTGGAGTCTCTGAGATGAACACTTGAAACAATAGAACCGCTGCTTCTTGTGTGTAAGCTGACACCTTACCATGGACCTTACATATTGCTACAAAATACACAACTGTAAGATTGAACCAACCAGAACTGAGAGTACCACATGAAGTATGGCTGTCCACCAATTCAAAGTGGAAACAGTTTGTTTATAGCCCTACAAGACACCACCAGCTTGATAGTCACTGATTGCTTTGTCAGTTAGCGGCCAATCACCAAAAGAAAGAAGATAATGACGTAAGTGTTTTGATGCACATGTTCACAGGTAGGGGAGGGGGGTGTTTACTGCAGTTGTGGCCCAGCTGATTGAGCATACTAGCAGTATTGTGAAATCCAAAATTGTGAAGGAAAATATTAATGTAAAATGGGAACACGTTGAGAAACACGGAAAATTGAAAAACAGACAGAAATAAAGGACATCACGTAAAGTGCATAGAAGAGACAGCCTGCCACGACAAGCAAAAGACAGGACTCCATGGTTTAAAGAGGATATATGTGTATGAGTGCTATCCAAAAGTCTGTACTGGCCATGTGGAAATGCTGTCTGGAAGTAGTATGTACCTGTGCACTAAACAGCACTAAAGACTTCCTGTCTCAGCATGTGCAAGTTTCATGGTAGTGCGTGCATGTGTTTCCTTTTCCACAAACATTTGTGTACGGAGCTATCAGGCAGTGTTCTGTGATTCTCAAGTAAAGTTTTGTTATTGTTGATCAAATCAACATCATTGCACTCCAGCAAACCCATAGGTGCTCAGTCTCCCACAGCAAATGTCAAAGGATTATGAAATGCTAATTGTTCCTATAGCACGCTGATTGTATACATGATGGCTGCATCCTCTCATATGTCCATCCCTGCTGGTCTTACGTTTCATGCCAAATTCTCTTGTAGCAGTTGAGCCTTGATGATTCATCGATTGCAGTGTCCATTCTCTAATAGGCAATCACTAATTGTCTTAGGTATTTCTCCCTTATCTATATCCAATGTCTCCACTATTGGTGCTCTCAAAGCAAGTCTGTCAGCTTTCTCATGCCGTACACCCTGCATGACTAGGACAGTAGAACCACATCAATTTCCTGAAGATTTCAGCTCTTTTTTTAAATGTTTTCCATTCATGCCGGAGCCCATCCATTTTAGACCTTCTGAAGCATGGTCTGAGAGTCTGACACAGGTAACTACCCTGGTTGATGGAGTTCCAGGACAGCCACAACAGGGCTACAGTAGCTGCCTCTGTCCTCCATTCTTAAGCTGAAGATTGTTTTTTCAGCAATGACCCAGCCCCTTTCTCTAGCCAAGAAACCTCATCCTGATTTCTCACCATGGAGTAACAGACCCATCAGTGTACACAATGGCAACATCATCCCTGACATGATCATATAAACAGTTGATTAATTTTTCCAGCTCTCCTTTCCCTTTGCCCCACCACGCTCTAAAACTGATTGCCAAGGCTGATGAGGACTTGCTGGTTCAAGTGAAGTAAAATGGCAGACTTGAAGGAGCAGCATGTCAAGTTTTGCTTTGAGCTTTGAGATCTATGAAATGCTTAATTAAGCAAGCAAAGGAGATCAGAAGAAGATAGAAGATAAATATAAAGAAGATACAAGACATGGGAAGAAAATGAACAATGGCACAGGAGAGAAGAGCTTTGTGCTACTTGAATAAAGGCCTGTGTTTCACAGGGAGCTGCAGTGTAACGAATAATGATAACAAAAATTCATACACAACCTGACAGAACTACTTTAGTCTCCAGACTAGTTTATTTTTTTAAATGAGACAACAAAATATGGTTTATTGTATTCAGTGGTTCATGGCTCTGTAACTATTTTAACAAGGTCTTCTTCAAGTACCATGCCTGATGGCGTATGCGATCATGTCTGTCCACAACTTCCTTTCTCCAGTACTATTTATCAATTCAGTTTTTCATTTCTTTCCATGCCAAAATGTCCAGTATCCTGCTTTTCTTTGTCTTCATCTATCACTTTTTTCCTTCAATCTTTCCTTGTTGTTGCCTTTTACGTATTCCAGCTCTGTTCTTCTCATAACATGCTCAAAGAAAGTAGATTGCTTCTTTCTAATGTGAGTAACAAGCTACCGTTGAACATTGGGCTTCTTTTAACTAATGCGAGTAACAAAGCTACCTTTGCACATTGGCTTCTTTCTAATGTGAGTAACAAGCTACCTTTGCACATTGGCTTACTTTCTAATGTAACAAGCTACCTTTGCACATTGGCTTCTTTCTAATGTGAGTAAACAAGCTACCGTTGCACATTGGCTTCTTTCTAATGTGAGTAACAACTACCGTTGCTCATTGGCTTCTTTCTAATGTGAGTAACGAGCTACTGTTGCACATTGGCTTCTCTTCTAATGTGAGTAACAAGCTACCGTTGCACATTGGCTTCTTTCTAATGTGAGTAACAAGCTACCGTTGCACATTGGCTTCTTTCTAATGTGAGCACATAAGCTACCGTTGCTCATTGGCTTCTTTCTAATGTGAGTAACCAAGCACTGTTGCATATTGGCTTCTTTCTAATGTGAGTAACAAGCTACAGTTTGCTCATTGGCTTCTTTCTAATTACGTAATAGTACACTAAGCTACCCGTTGCTCATCGGCTTCTTTCTAATGTGAGTAGATGGCCATGGTATTTTTAATATTCTTATGTAAAACCACATTTCTGTTTGTGTGCTAATTGCCCATGATTCACTCCCACATGTCAGGATTGGTTCTATGTAACAATGAAGAAATTTCTTTCTTACTTCCATTGACAAGGAGTTTTTGCATAAAATACTTGTTTTGTTATACAATGATGTTTTTGCCTGGGCTATTCACGCTTCACTTCTGAGATGCATCTTCCATCCGATATCCGATGCCTAGGTTTTGAATCTGTTTACCTGTTTTAAAACTTCCATTGACTGATAGTGAATTAACCTTCCATTGACTGATAGTGAATTAACCTTCCATTGACTGATAGTGAATTAACAATGTCCTGATAGTGAATTAACAATGTCCTGATAGTGAATTAACAATGTCCTGATAGTGAATTAACAATGTTGTGGTGAAATTACAGTGATGCAACGTTAAAATTCCTCCATTTATAAAGATAACAGGTAAAATAACATGTAGGGATAAAAATATTGGTAAGATACACTGATACGTTCTCGCCCACACCAGCGTTTTCTAGCGCCATTGAAAACTAACTAGTTATAACATGCAGATTAACGGCCTATCTGTTACGTACATTTATTACCTAAGGGGGTAGTCTTCGGTCCTGCCAAATGTACGCACCAGTCTCAATATAGTTATATTATTTGTGCGGTCGAATGATTCGCGCACTGACGTGCACAAAGCAGTGTGAGTTGCTTTGGGACGCACGGGTAACCTAGTTGAGTATTTTCTGACGTCATGAATTGGAGGTGCAACATGGACCTTGTTTATGTCCGTGATTGATATATATTATTATTGTATTCATGGCACGTTTATGGAAGCCATTTATTCTAGTGATCTGTATTGGTCTTCAGGTCGAAACCAATAGCAGTAATGTCACGTAAGTTATCGCCTTACTTCTTATTGTAAGCTGTATTGTAAGGCCGCTCTTATACTAGTCTAGCGGGAATATGTTATTCCTAGAATGGACCTACAGAGTCGTTAGCCTTTAGGATTCGTATCGTAGAAGAAGGATTCCTACGAGTGGGAAAGAAGTTAATTTGATTGCAGTATTCATGTGTGTAAACGCCTTTATTGTAATGCCAAAGTCGTGGCATGGATACCGAGAGGTTAGCCAACATGAAATACTAACCTAGATGTATCTCTATGTATGTACCCTTAATATGATGTTGAACAGACGGAATGAGAATTGAAGTCTTGGATCAAGACAGTTTTATTGCATGAATGCAGGATTCAGTGGGTTTGAGATTTGTGTACCCAATTGGATGTCCTTCGTAAAGGTCAACAGACATTCCCTTGCTGTTAAAACCTAGTATGAATATTATTGGATTCTTATTACTTACTGTTGCGGGGCTTTATACGATTCACTTCTTTTATTGTTGTTGCGGCCCCGTCTTCTATTTCAGTGGTCGTTGTGGAAAGCCACCGTTCTCATTGATTCAATAAGCTTCTTAGTTCTGGTCATTTGATTCATTAATTCTTGATCGTGCTATTGTTGGAATAGTTACGCGAATGTGAGTTAATACTTTCTGTCTGTCACAAGGTTTGAACTCAGTATCATAATTGTTGAATTTGTAACTTCAATGAACGTGATAAGTCTCTTCTCGAGTCCACACAATTTTTAATATACATTTCAAACAGTAGACAGTCCATGGAGGTTGATTATGAAAACATTATATATTAGAATTGAATCATACATCATAAATGCTATCCATGCATTATAGTCCTGGTCCAATAATATGCAACACTATAGTCAGAACGTCGTAACTATATGTACGCGCGGTTGGGACATCCAACGGCCGACAATGAGATTAGACGTCTGGCGATATAAAACGAATGTGGACCATAATTTCATCCTTCCTTGACTTTAGTTAAAATTACTAACCTCGATACATTCCTCTCTTCATAAGAATATCGGACTGACCCATGTCCGTACTGCAGTAACATATGTGCGGCAATATCATGCCTACCACTGGAAGGATTATAGGACACGTCTTATCCGTTTGACGGTCATCTAAGAAAAGGGTGTGGTAACCTAGTCACGGTGCGTGACATACCAACGCATACACGTCATAATCAATCGTGTGTATCGCGTACACTAACTAACAATTATTTACATTATATTAAACGTAGTCACCTATTAATCTTATGCTGTTAATTATATCATTAAATAAATATAAAATGGTAATAAGAACTAAAAGAGAATGATAATGTCGATCTCTAATTAAATATTAAATTAACTTAAAATATGTCGTGATAAAAGGTCATGTCAGACTAATTTAAAGTGTTAAAATTAAACTAAATAACTATACTAGGTATGGAATAAGAATAAGTTGTTGAAAATCTAATGTAAGAAAAAATGAGAGGATCTGTTAAAGAAAGACATAATAACGAATAAAGAATAAATTAGAGAAAGAAAAAAAATGATGTATAAATTTAACTAAGTTATGTGTGTTTGAACATCAAGTAAGTGTAGTATTAAGTTATTAATACCTTTCTAACTAATTTAAACAATAGTATGCAATATAATCATGTAATTCTAAGAATATAATCAAAGAATTATGTGAGTTTTCTTTTCTTTCTTTCATTTTTTTAAGTTTCATTCATTTTTTTAAAATTCAACTCACTTGTCATTTAATGTGGATTAGTTTTAAAGAATAAATTAAAGTAATTAACATTGGATATGAAGATCCATTCGTAGTCTTGATCCTTGAATTTCCATTAGACAAAATGTTCAAGTATTCTGAATCACGTTATATAACGAATTAGTTCGACTGGAATGTCATTTATTTTCTCCGAAGTGTTTTGAAACAATGTTGTGACAAATGTAAACCAGGAAAGTCCCGTTCCCGTGTAAAAGACGAATATAGTGTCAATTGATTGCAGTCACTTTGCGTATAATTTGCCTATAGAAAGCAGCTGAGTAAAGTGGTTCATTCATGTGTCAAAAAGCAACGATGGTGCTATGTTCTTTGATTAAGTTTCTCTGTACATAGTATTTGTCTTTGCGACAAACAACGTAAATTAGGAATCGACATCATTAGGATTTCGAGATAATGTATCTGCCAAGATGTTGTCGGATCCTGTGATGTACTCGATTGAAAACTCGAAGGGTTGGAGGAGTATAGCAAATCTGGTCAATTTTGGACTCTTGTGATTTGCTCGTTGTAGTGATGCTACGGCCCTTTGATCGGTTTGTACTACAAAAGGGCTCCCATAGAATTTTTCTAGTTTGGTTATCGCCCACACGACGGCTAAGAGTTCGCGATCAACCGTAGAGTACTTCACTTCTGGTGGTTTCAGTTTTCGTGACACGTACAAGTTTGGATGGAGGATGTCGTCATGTATTGGAGCAAACATGCGCCAATTCCGTAGTTACTCGCATCTGTACGAAGAATGAACTTTTTAGAAGCATCAATTAATCTCAAAATAGGTGGATTTGAAAATATAGAAATTATTTGCCGAAAAATTCTGTCACATTCGTCAGTCCATGTCACTTTCACTGGCATGTTCTTCTTTAGTAATGAGGACAATACAGCAGTGATGGATGACAAGTTAGGTACGAATCTACTGTAATATTGGACTAGACCTAACAAGCTTCTCACTTGTTTCTTCGTTTGAGGAACGGAAATGTTTAAAATTTTTGAAACTGTACTGGGTAATGTTCGGCTATATCCAGCTCCAATAATGTGACCCATAAAAGTGAGCTCATGAAATGCCACCTGTAATTTTATAGGTTTACCAGTTAACTTGTACCTTCTCAAGGTATCAAAAACGTATCCAAGACACAAAAAATGTTCCTCAAAAGATGAACTAAACAAGCATATGTCATCTATATATGTAATAATGTCTGGTCTACCTGAAAAAATGTGTCGCATCATGCGAACAAAGGTAGCTGGAGCGTTAACCAGCCCAAAAGGCATCACGTTCCACTGGTATAGACCTAGCGGAGTTGAAACGCTGTGTAGTATTTTGCTTTTTCGGTTAGTGGTATCTGCCAATAACCTTTAGTTAAGTCTATCTTAGTAAATATAGTTGCTGTCGATAGACGTGGCAGTAAGTCATCGAGAAGTGGATGTGGTTCGCTATCAATTATCGTTTGTGCATTTAATTTTCTATAGTCGACGCATAGTCTAATGTTATTGTCCTTCTTTC
This sequence comes from Oreohelix idahoensis, assembly GCA_024509875.1. Taxonomy (NCBI): domain Eukaryota; kingdom Metazoa; phylum Mollusca; class Gastropoda; order Stylommatophora; family Oreohelicidae; genus Oreohelix; species Oreohelix idahoensis. The sequence goes on along the minus strand of JAMPIV010007364.1, from coordinate 2,445 downwards.
GGACAATAACTAATGGAGAAGAAAATGGGGAATTACTAGTTTCGATAATACCTAAAGATAACATCTGTTCAAGTTCCTTAGTAGTTTTAGTAAGAAAGTGTATAGGAACAGAATAAGGATGTACCCGAATTGGAGTATCCTCGTTAAGAGTGATGTCATGATTAATGACTGATGTGCGACCTGGAACATCGGTCAACACATCTGGATAAGATTGTAGCAGATCAGCAATCTTTTGATGCTGTTGCGGTGTAACCGACGAAGAGATGGTTACGTCCCGCCAAGATTCGCTAGATTGTACTACAGGTACAGGTAAAAATGCTAAAACTGTACCTCAGGAAAAGAAGATTCTTCTTTCTGGATAACGGATAAATTAGAATAGAGGACATGTTAGGTCTGAAAGTGTCATCTAATTCATGAAAAATAGCTTGTAGATGTTCAGGTCGAGTATGAAATTGCTTGAGCATATTTATGTGGAATATTTTGTGATGTCCCTTAATGTCCAGGACATAATCAACATCAGAAATCTTATTGATAACCTGGTAAGGACCATTCCACGAGATTAGTAGTCTATTATTGTTATGTGGCAATAACACATAAGCTTGATCTCCTGGAAATAATTGACGTAATCGTCTATTACTGTTTTGGAAAGTTTTTAATCTCTAGCTTTCTCTTTCGCAGCCTCAGATGAAGCTGTTGCCATTTGACAGCATCAATAATGTTATTCCGGAGATTAATTACATATTCATAGGATGACTGAGTGTCCTGAGTCATCTCAAAATCGATTAATAAATCTTTTATCAGTCCCATAGAAGGACCTCTTGGAGGAGCGCCAAAGACTAAATGAAACGGAGAGAAGCCAGTTTTGTTCATTTGGCACCTCTAGATAAGCGCATAACACCGCTGGTAGCACTCTGTCCCAGTCCTGTGGATGGTTAACTGTAACTTTATGTAGCATTTGTTTGAGTGTACGGTTAAGTCTTTCTACAGCACCATTACTCATTGGGGGATAAATGCTGCTGAGGTTTCTATCTATTTGCCAAGTCTTCATTACCTCCGTCATAGTCTCAGATATAAATTGAGAACCATGATCTGACAAAAGTTTTCTAGGAAAACCTACTCTAGAAAAGATCAAGTGTAGTGCATCAGCTTACATCTGTTGTGGTGGTTGTTTTTTAATGGGATGGCTTCTGGCCATCGTGTGCATAAATCGATGCAAGTGAGAATAAACCTATGTCCTCTGGCTGATGGTAAAAGTGGGCCAATGATATCAATGGCCATTTTGTCGAAAGGTCTCACCGATATATCACAAGCCTGAATAGGCGCCGTGTGAAAGGCTCCCCGTGCTTTCACTTCTTGGCATATCGTACAGGAGCGTACGTACTGTGAAATATCTCGTGATACTCCCGGCCAAAAAAAATAAGATAATACTCGTGAACGTGAACGAGTATCACCCATTGATGACCTGCACACTTAGAATCATGTGCATGTTGAAGTATGTACCGCCTAAAAGCAAAAGGTACCAGACTTGTTGTCTTATCTGAGTTTTATCCATAAAACATCTTAATAAAATGTCATTTTTACTACTAAACCACTGACTATAATTTATGTTCCTAGAAAGATTGTCATCTTTGTTGACCAGCGTAAAAAATTTTGTTAGTGACCTGTCTTCCCTCTGTTTTGCAGCAAATGATACTCGGTCAATAGCAGAATGAATCTCGATATTTTCATGATCATTTGTTTCCTTGTTTTCCGTGTCTATAGTCTCTAATTGTTTTGTATGTGCGCTGGTTATTGCTGGATTTCCGATGTATAGATTATTTTTTTCCCATTGAATAATCTCATCTGGTGTGCAATCTTTTCTCCCGTGTATGCATCCCACCATAAGGTCGGCAATTGGGTTTCTTACCGTGCACGCTTTAACATGCTGTTGAAGAAAGGTGTGTCAATGTAAATAATTGCTGTTGGATAATTCTATGGTTCCCCAAAAGTCATGCACCTGACATGTTCTCCAGTTGCACAATTTGGATGAACAAGTGTCCTGACGGATTCCGATCGTGGTCGATTCCCGAATCTCTTAAACTGAGACGATGGATCCATTAACTTTTCCTCTGTTGAAGATCAGTGATTCCTGTTCCGTCATTGACTGCTAGACTGACTTCCCTGGTATGAATATGACCGCAGTTCAGAACTGCTCTTTTGCTTCTGAAATATAAGATTACATGTTGGTCAACTATTTGCCACGTTATAATAGCATGCAAAACAAGTAGACGGATGACAGTATTTTGTTATCATTAGTTGAACCCTCTACCCTAGGGTTTTTAGCCAAGTTAGTAAACAGCTGCCCCTGTATTATGGTTATAAGTTTCCATCAACGAGAATAAACATGAACGAAAATAAATTAGATGAATCTCCCGTTTCCTCTATTTGTGCGATAACGCGAATGTC